>OY755211.1:30233360-30594058 GCA_963576765.1 Draba incana
TATAAATGAATGTGATAAATGCATATACATCAAGATTACTCCAAAAGGTTACATTCTGTTGGGCTTATGTAGATGATATGCTCATTATTGGAAGTAATAAAGAGATGATCACACAAATTAAACACATGCTCAAAAGAAAATTTGACACGAAAGACATAGGATTAGCGGATGTAATTCTAAGGATTAAAATGATCAGATTTCTCGAAGGAATCACGCTATCCCAAGATCATTACCCTGAAAGATACTCAATAGATTTAAGAATTATTCGAGTGGAACTGCAAAAACTCCAGTTGACCCTTAACTTTACCTGACCAAAATTCGGGTGATGCAGTGTCACAAGTGGAGTATGCAAGAGTAATCGAGAGTCTGATGTACCTGAAAAATTGTACTGTACCCGACTTGGCACACTCAGTAAACGTACTTAGTCGTTGCACCAGTAATCCGGGACATCAACATTGGAAAGCTATAACTAGAGTATTAAACTAGCTACGTTATACTAAAAATCAGGACTTGCACTATGGTAAAGAACCAGCAGGTTTCGGAAGGATACAGTGACACAAACTAGATCGCACACTCCAAAAACTCAAAATCCACTAGCGGGTACATCTTTACACTTGGAGGTGCATCAATGTCCTGGAAATCTTCTAAACGAACTATGGTGGCCAGATCGACCATGGAATCCGAATTTATAGTTGTAGACAAAGTTGCAGAGGTAGCAAAGTGGCTTCGCAATTTCATGAAAAAATTTCCATATGTGAGAGAAACATGTGCTTGCAATACATGTACACAATGGTAGCCAATCAGCTATAGTTAGGGCATATAATAATCTATATAATGGTAAATCTCGTCATATCAGAAGATTAAACCATTAGAAAACTTATCTCAAATGGTGTAATCACGTTAGATTATGTTAAGTCAGCAAACAACCTAGCGGATCTTTTTACTGAAGGTTTGACACGAGATCAAGTTGCAAAATCATCAAAATGAATGGGTTTAAAGCCTACAACATAAGACAAAACTTGATGGGAACCCCACCAACTATGGTTAGAGATCCCATGATGTAGGTTCAAAGGGAAAACTAAATCAAGCAGAAACTGCTAAAGAGCACTGAGAGACTAATGTCTTCTCCCATTTCATAGGATGATGTACAGTGCTTCTTGTATGTGTAGAGGATAAACTAAAGATTTTAATGATGTGAGTCCATAAATTTGAACTATCAATGAAGTATTATAGGATACTTCTGCAAACAAATTAAATGGCAAATCACCTTGTGAGAGTGAAAAGAGGTCGTTTCAAGGAGAATAGATGAAAGGATATATTCCCTAAGTTCACTCATGATTAACAATGCAAGCCCAAAGCGAAAATGAACACAATAGAGATCTAACTTCTACGAGAAAATGAAGGTGGGTTTTAGATGTTGTCTCGGTTTACACTAACCTCCGGATTGTTCAAGACATCATGTTCACCATCTGGCCAAGTAAACCCGACAGATATCAACAATGAGTGGTTCAAGGCTGAAAACGCCACCATCTCAGACACAGTTAGTTTTCGCATAGACTCTCAAGTCTGTCTAGTCTAGATAGTTAAGTAGTCAAGTCTTTGTACGTTTAGAGTCATTTCTATTCATGTGGGGGACTGTTCGAACTTCATTTGCATTATAAAAGGAGCTTATGGGCTATATTATAATCGACAAGTAAAATCAAGATTGAATGAGAAATGTAGTTGGCTATAAGGGAAAGCTCCCAAACCATGGAAATGTATATGCCCATGTAAAAAGTTTCACATCCCTTAGATGGAACTTTTTCATTTGATATATATTAGAGTGAACATATAATAATGTTTAAAACATTAAGATATACTTAGAGAAAAGCCAAGAGACCACACGCGCGCGCACCACCACCACCGAACCGGGCGGGCCAGGCACGGGCTCGCGGCCGCAGGGTCTTGAGGTCTTGGGGAATGCCTCGCCGAGCCAACTAATTCTTTTTGGACCACGGTTGGTTCGGAGAAGGTTTCAGTTTAATTAAATGAGACTTAACCGGCAGTTGAGGAGATAATCTTTGACTCAATCAAAGATTTTATTTTTCCAGAAATCTCGTCCAACTTCCCATGTATCTCTCTCTCCACTTACGTTCAGACTTAAAAGCTTATGCTCATTCATTTTACTCACGCTCTGAAACATTCAGAGCAAAGAAAAAATACTCCAATTCTCTCTCTCGTTCTCGTTTTCATTTCTGAAACAAAGTAAGTGATTAGTCCGAGAATATATCGTAGATATACGTTCATAGATTCTGATTTACAGTGTTGCTAATCAGTCTTAATCAATATCGTATCCTGGAATTCATTATCGTATCAAACCGTCACACTACGGGCGGTATTTTGAATTAACGAAAGCGAATTCGTTCTCGCTTTCTTGAATTCGTTATCGATTTATCGTTTTTAATAGCATATTCATTTCCGGGTTCCTATAGTTATATCTGGTTATGTTGTTGTGTTAACCACAACACATTAGGCTCATGTAAAATAGCATAGTAATCAGATCTTATCATTGATAACAAAAATTTTATTTCTTCTTCTCTAACATGATATAAGAGTTTGAGATTCAAAAATGTTATTCGATCCTTTCATTTTTCTTATTTCACTTTGATTTGACCTATATTAACCGTTGACTCTCACAATTAATTATTCTTTGTGAAAGATTATTGGTTATTCCGTCAAGTATCACAAACTAGAAAAACTCCACGCGTTGCGTGGAAAAACTATTTATATAAATTTATAAATTATTTAACTGTATATAAGTGATATTTAAAAAATATTCTCACGAATTATATTTTTAAAAATCAAAATATAAAACTATATGATAATATGTTTGAAAATTTTATTAGATGTAAAGACAAACAATATGTTTGACAAAAAAAAAACAATTTTGGAATTGACTTGAAACTAAATTAGTAAAAAAATTTATTTATATTGCATAAACATATAAAGGTAAAGTGATTTTAAACTATTTTAATATTGATATATTATAAATAAATTGATTCCTATTAAGGTAAAATGTTCAGATTTTCTAATTATCTTCAATAATAAATTGATAGATTTTGTAAATTTGTTGTAGTAATTAAATGTGGACGTTAAATTTAGATGAGATCAATTTGATGGTAAAATAATTAATATTTTTTTTGAATTTCAATAATCAAAACTTTATATGGGCGTTTAAAATTAAATGTTGAATTATAATTGATAAATAAATGGAAAGATTAATTTTGGAAATTTAGGAATTAATACCAATCACGAATGATCATTATTAGAGGTATATAAATTTATTTAATTAAATAGATTCTACATTACAAAAAAATTAAAATATTTGTTATTTCAAAATATTTCTTACTTTTGTGAATGACTTTTAGAAAAACTTTTAGTAGCGAGTTATATATGTTTCTATCCGTGATATATACAAGTGTCTTTAGTAGTCTAGTGGTTTTTCTCCACTTAAATTATTGAGGTTTGCTGGGTTCGAAACCTAGAAAAAACATTTTAAATTTTTAAAAAAAAATAAATTGTACAGAAAGAGATGACACGTGTCGTCTTGTCAGAGCTTGTTGGCTTTTGTAAACCTTAAAATATTATAAAGATTTCTCACTTTATCTTCAATCTAAAATTTGATTTAAGCTCCAATGGTGATCAGACGAGAAGTATCGCGTCGCACTAGCCGAGCAACCTCATCGGCATGAAGATCTTCCCATTACGTAAAGAACACTCCTTGCTGTGATAAGTTCCTTCATTTCATATTTTTTTTATCTCAGGTAGAAATATTCTATATCTAATTTAAACTTTACATATTGCTCTATTGCATCTAGTACATAACGTCTATAAAATAAATCATCTTTAATTCTTTATAATTTATTACTACATTTTCCTTTTATGAACCACATATTTTTAATACTCAGTTCAGTCTCTTCCAGTTTATTTTTGACATGATCAACATCAAATTTGAAATATCCATAATTAGTAAATACAAAAATTGGAAAAATTTTCTTTAATAAAAAAAAAGAGAAGAAGACTACTAGACTAGTCTGGAAAAAAATTCTCCAAAAAAAAGAAGACGACCAATTTCATGGATTTTATTGACTTAAGCTATAATTTTTGTTTTCCCTTCATTTAATAGAATTTCTATATTTAGTGTCTATTGAATATATATATATATATATATATATATATATATATATATTTACGAGTGTTAGAAAAAAGTCAAAAACATATTTGTTGCAACAATTAAACAAACAATAAATTTCTACAAAAAAAAAAAGTTTTATAAATTATTATGAGCAATGAAGTCTGCTACTTTGTTCATGCTTTCAAGAACTTGAGTCAAAATGAATAAAATAATTTTGCAAGAAAGCATGAACAAAATAGCAGACTTCATTACTCAAAATAATTTCGAGTAAACCGAGAAAAGTCAAATGCTGCAAATTGTAAATTACCGAGCATTTTCCATGTCCACTCGCTGTGTATATGTGAAACTTGGAGCTTGAAAATCATTGGAGATGATATTCCAATGATTTTCAAAACCTTTTGAGCTCTAAAGAGAATCATTGGATGTTGTTGAATGGAAAAGAGCCCAATCAATCTCCACATTTTGTATAACTAAGAAATATAAGGGTTTCATATAGTAGATGTTGTTTTCCTAATTTGTTCCTTTTTTTTTGTTAATCCATGCAATTTCCAGATTATTTTAACAAGCATATAAAGTCAGCTAGAGAGTGTGTACAAAGTACAAACCATAAGACGACCTTCTTTTGTTTTGGTTTAAGCCACACAAGTTGATAAATTACATATCAGATAACTCGAACGAAAGAGCTTCAATATCATCACTTGTAGAACGAACAACCAAGCTCACAGAAATTTCTTTCTCCGCTAGTTTTGTGATACATTGAGCGAGCTACCCGAGGAACTCTTAGCGACTAGCGGGCAACAAGCTCGAGAGCGAAGGCACGCCTTGTCTCGTCATTTCCTCTTGTGCTTGCTTCATCTCCTCTGGATCTGTTTACAACACATTTAAGGTGTACCCATCAGCAAACAATTATTAACTAATCATGACATGTTCGCATACTAGTCGAGGGCAATAGACGCGTACCTATGTTTTCCATCAATTTGGGCATTAGGAACACAACCACAACCATGAATCCCACCATGAGACCCATCGGACTTTTCACAATTGACAAAATGGAGAATGGCTCTCGAATCTGTAGTAATTTTACATGATCAAATCAGAAGGCACAGGAAATATCAAAATATTGAATAGAGTCATGTGAAGTATGACCTCGTAGTATTGCTCTTCCTTGATTGGCTCCAAAACCAGCTCAGTAAGACTCCTCCTGGTCTCTGTTAATGTTGCTTGAACCTTTCCACGATGCCGAGCACTAACATCTACCCGTACCTAGTTTCGGTCATCCCTCATTGCATAAGAGCCACGTTCGTACAGGTTTGGGAACCATAAAACATAAATAAAAAAAAAAAAAACTTACCGGAGAAAAGATGTAGCCCATTGCAGAGACTTCGATCAAATGAGTCCCGGCAGGCACTTTGTGACTTTACAAAACCGCTAAATCAAGGACCACAACAATTAAAAACCAATGTTGAATGGGAGATACTTTTTCCAAGTAAAGAAACCAATATAATCAAAAGGATACAAAGTAAAGTATCCATCAGGCCTGAGAAACGTAACATACTGTCCACCGTTGAGTAAAACTTTGACGTTTGAGAACTTTGCTGTGTGACCAATCACGTTGCCTAGGAAATAACTTGTAGATCAGTTCCAATGTATTCATAGATTCCAGTAAGAAATGATTATCCAAGCATCAATGAAACCTACTTGGTGGAATTCTGACTCTACCAGTGATGGTGTAACCTTCCTCAGACCTTAAACCAACCAACCAAAGAAATCATAACAAGGTATGAAACAGATGATTTTTGTAAACCTAATTATCTCAGATATCCAGAATCAAAAGTTAACGATACACCAAATTCCCAACTAGAGCACGAAAATACTAGGGAGAATTTGCAGATAACGTTGAAACTCAAGTATGTATACATTCCATAGCTGTAAATCGAGATGAATTTGCAGAGAAATCGAACGATTGATTACCCAGAAGAGTATGGAAGAGTGGAAGCAAAGAAGATGAAGCAAATCTGGAAAACGAAGAACGCGAGAACGGGACTAGATCTGATGATCGGCGTCATCGTTCTCAAACGCAGATCGATGTAAGCTCCAAAACGACGACGACGACGACGACGACGACGACTGTTGTATTATCGTCCAACTCCGGCTACGAGGTTAAGTAAAGAAACGGAATCCGAAGAACCTTCTCAATTGGTAAGAGGGGTTTTTAGCTGACTCTTTTAACTAGAGAAACAGGTCAATTTTAGAATTTTTAACTTGAAAATCCTAAGAAACACATCTTTGGGAGCTAATAAATTCAAAATTTTATAAAAGAATTAATTAATCGTTAAAATTAATGTTTATAGAATTTTTTTTGTTGGTCCATAATCTTTGAAGGGAAATTTGGTGTAATAACCATGAAAAAAACAATAACTGAAAAAGTAACAAATTAACTTAGATCTAATGGTTCAAAGTCTGCTGACATTTGACAAATTTTGTTACTTTCTTAATCATAATTTTTTTTTGTGTTATTTGGCAAATTAACCTTTTTGAAATAGTTTTTTTTTCAAATAATGCTACATTTCATGAAGTTACATAAATAAGCATGAAGATAAGATAAGATTATTGGGGATGTCTTTAGAAAATTAAAGTAAGTATTTGAAACGCAAGATTTGGAGACGGATAGTAAAATCTCGGATCCGTGAAAAACAAACATGCATTTTAGATAGTAAATTTTTAAGGTCTGAATCATGATGTCAAAAGCAACAAGCTCAAGAGTCCATCCAAAAGATGGATCCTTAAGGGCAACCAAAAAGAAGCGTAAGGCACTCTTGCAACTGATAATTCCATTGGCATAGTAACAGCTTTTACAACAATTTTCTTTCATTGTGCATCTGTATCCCTCTATTTTTATTCATCTTCTGCTTTCATTCCCCCAATGGTTCTTAGCCGTCGAAAACGTCCCCCCGGAAAATCTCAGAGATAAATAAATATACATGGCAAAATTAAACATTGATCATGTTGATTGATTTACCTCCTAAAAACTCAAGAGGCCATTCTTTTCTTGTAGTCTTCCTATGACAAAAAGATGTATTTTTTTTTAGGTGTGGTGGCTAAACCAAGGCCTGACCGAACCGTTGACATGTCCGTTTGAGTGAACCCCTGAACCATTAGGAAGAAGCTGAGGTGGTACACCGATCGCCATTGGAGGAAGCTGAGGCGGTGTAGATGGGTAAAGCGTGTGACCGTGAGGTAGACCATGTGGTAAACCATTTCCCTTACGATGTTGAAGGGCATGGATCTGTCTTAGCCCTTCCTCATGGATACGAGCTATTGTGTCAAGTTCCTTCATTGATAGAGACTCTAAATTGGCACCATACAGAGGCGCGTGTCTTGAAATTTCTTCTCGAAGTGAGGATTCTAGAGTGTGGATGTATTGCTGTTAAAAGAAATCACATAAAATGAGTTCTAAACAGACAAAGGCAGATTACGGAAAACAAGTAAGAATCCAATTTGTCTCGGTCAAACCTGGCAAGCTTGGAGTTTGGATTCCATTCCATCAATGTACGCTTCACACCGAGCAATTTGATCTTCTTTCTCTCGTTTCTCTTCTTTCGTCTGCCCTACTGTCTCTGTCAGTCGCCTGATATCATCCTCAAGTGACTTGCGGATTTCTTCGCGAGTAGTATTCTCCGTGGCATACCGTTTCAGCTCTTCTTCAAATCTTTTCCGCGCTGCTTCTGTTACCTTTAGCTTCTCGTATAGAGCAATTTTCTCTTTCCCTACCTTCTGTATTATTAACAAAGAAAAATGGCAGCCCTTGTTATTGTGAACAATGCAACTGGACAAATAGAATAAGAGTAAACGAGACGGGCTTGATGTCAACAAAAAAAAAGATTCAAGGCTAGATGGCTGTAAAATAAACATTCAATCATTATTCATTTTTTCTGAGCATATGTTCCATATCTTATTTCAAGTTCATACCTTAAGTTCATCACGCTTTCGGGTTTTTAGCAAAGCAAGTTGAGTCTCTGACTCGTGAAGGCGATCCAGGAGAGTTTTTTTCTCGGACGAGAGCGTAGCTATCTCATCTTGACGTTCTGATCGGATCCACTCCAGCTGACTTTCCACATCTCGAAACTGTTCTACCAGATCCTTCTTTTCCCGAGCAAACCGGTCCACCTCCGCTTTCATTTCAGACTGCCATTTGTAAATACACAGTATTAGTAAGCTGTATGATCACAGAAAGCCAAAAACCTCCAGCATCGTCACACTCTTGCAGCAGACATAATGAAGTAATCACATACCTTAAGACGGGTGTTTGCAGCCTCAGATTCACTTAATTTTTGTGTGATGCCAGATTTCTCTTTGGTCATAGTTTGAATCTCTGTCTTTTTTTCTTCCTTTGACCGTACAAGCTCTTCCTTGTTTGCTTGCAATTGGTGCCACAGAGTAGCCCTGTCAAGATTTGCATGTTCCACAACCTTTTTCAACATGGCTAAAACGGGTCTCCCAACATCTTGCTCCTGAAAAATCAGAATAGCAAGAATCTCCAACTCCATGTCTAAATCATGGCTGCCACTCGAAGGGCTGGTGAATCTATCTACAAGTCTCCTCAGTATTTGAATCCTAAAGGGCTGATCTGGAATGTATTTGAATAATAATGTGTATAACATTTTGACAAATAGCCTCACTTGAGGATCTCTGGAATGAGCTAATGGCTCAGCAAGATTAAGGATTGTCCTGAACTCAATCCCTCCAGCAGCTGGTTGCTCACTGGCTTCTCCCTCCAATACATGTTCCTGATGCCTAAAATTAGCATCCCCACTTATAGCACTCAGATTTGGCGCTTGAACACGTAGTTTTTCAAGGACCATGGCAACAGACTGAGCATCAATTGCTCCACGAGCAACAGCTCTTTCAAACGTTTGAGTTGCCTCCACAGCTAGGCACGGTATGGACAACATTTCCAGCAGAATGTAGACGTCAAAAAATTGCCTATGTGCATAGAAGTCATGCTCATCCAACAAATCTGCCATTTTGGAGGCAGTCTCGTTTTCACCAAGCAGGAAAGGTCCGGAGGGTAATGTTGCAAAATTGCCACCTAGACTGTCGTCACAATTGATGTCCCTAAGTATCATTTTGGAAATATCAGCCCAACTGTGTACAGTTTTACTCAAATAATCTAGGACACAAAGAGACACATCAGCGCCCAGGCTTTTAAGCCGCTCACGGACTGACCTTACCTGCATAGGGAAAACTTTAGGTTAGCCAAGATTAGGAATATATTTTTCCCACAACAAAGAAGAAAAACTGAGACACATAATGCTTACGGCTTCAGGTAAATGTTCGCACTGTGAGGCAGTTTTAAATATGAAATGAATGGTCGCCATAAGATTTTCGTCATTTGAGTCACTTAGAAGCTCAAATGACTGAAGTAGAATGTGCTCCCACACTTCACTGTCACATTCTAACTGACTAAGAGCATTGAATACCTATGCCACAGAAAACAAAAGTCAGATGCAGGAGATGTTTAAACTGATAGTTCATGAAAATAATTTACACTTCCTCAAGCATTTGATGCCTCTAACACGCAAGAAAATAGTACAACAGGGGAAGGAAAGGCTACACAGAGAATACTTACTGGTTGACGCAACGCTGGTTCAGCTTCAGGCTTTTGAAGCCGTTCAATAAGTGCATAAGCAGCCAGTGGGTGCTCAGAATGCTCAACCAATTTGGGAACCAGACTAACTAAATCTGGTTGTAAATGTTTGGGCGCTCTGTTTAAAACAAGACCAATCTTTTGAGCAGAGTGTGGTCGTCGTCTCGGCTCTGGACAACCTTGTGGAACAGCCGCATCAAGGGTTTTAAGTGAGTTAACAATCAGTCCCAATAGCTCCTCAGATTGTTCTGGCCACTTTGTCTGAAGACCAAAATTTTTATAGATGGTCAGAAAAACAACGGAGCAGAAAAAGGAAAAAAAAAAAAAAAGCTGCTAGATAACTTTTAGCAGTACGAGAGCCCCACCTTTGATTGGACTGAAGCATCAGAAGACTGCCGAGCATATGTTTGAGGGGGAGATATAGGCTCTATTGCAAGGGCCTTTTCAAGCATATCGATCCCATTCATCTCGGAGCTTTGTACAGCTGAGGAACTCAGAGTACCATCTGTATCAGATTTAAATCTCTCGTCAACAAGATGTTGTGAAGGTTCTGCTGCACCGTTTTCCCTAGTTGACTCCAATGAAGCTGAAACCACGCAATCTATCTTAGGGTTCAATAAAGAAGTCTCAGAATGAGAGCCTTCCTCCAAAGGTTGGCAACACTCGACCATTATATCTAGAAGTAAATCAATAATTGCTTGCTGTAGAACTTTAACACCCATCAGCAAATTCATCAGGCTTGGTGAAGATTCATCACTCTTTGTTTGCTTGCCTCTTTCATTACAAGATATTTTAGTTGGAAGAAGTAAACGCTTTACTTTAGTAGGATCATCAAGATGGACACGCAATCCAGTAAGAAATCCGGCAATTGCACCCGCATCCATTAGAAGCTTCTCTCGAAGAGTAGCTTGTGGTTGTGAAGGATTCTCCCCAAACGTGAGATGGAATCCAGCCCGGGAGAGAAAATTTCGGAATGTGTCTTCCTCGTCTCCGCTTATGCCTTCACTTTCCTCAGAATCAATAATTTCATCAGGATCAGTGGTTAAGGCGTCTTGGTCATCATCTGAAGCCAGTACCTGGCAAAAATATGAACAAAACAAAGAATTCATAATGTAAGATCAACAGCATTAAAAGGACTCCAAGCGTGCATGAAAGAAATTAAGAACTCCATGACGCAGAAGAGAAATATACAAAAAATGAGATCATATTATATTGTTTAAAGAAAAAATGGAGCATAAAACTAACCTCTAGGTCTGAAAACTCGAACCAAGGACAACAATCCAATATTTCACAAACAAAAACAACAGTGTCACGCACAAGAAACCCAGCATCAGCCTCCAACATGTCAGACACCTTCATAAACTGTAGCACAGAATTATTCCATGTCTTGGTACATATAGATGACTCCTTCCACACACTTTTGGCTGGATTCTTTTGGTTCAGAATACCCATCTTGTACTTCACCCAGAAATTATTGTCAACATCTGTACCCGCAGATTGATCACTCTCTAAATATATGCATATGGTGTCAAAAGACTCGTATACACCTGCATTATATAAGGCACAAATGAAGCAGTGGGAGGCCATTAACACCAATAATCAAAGAAAGGAGATAAAGAAAAAAATCAAACCACTCACCAATCCGGAGTTCACATCCCCCAGCCTGAAAGAATTTGCTAAAAATCTTTCGTGTTTCCATTATCTCCTTGAAGGCCAAAAAATTCTCCACTTTCCATGTAAATGAACTTCTTTTCACGCTGCTATCAATCTGTGAAACTGAATTAGCGGATTCTGCCTCCACATAGTCTTTTGTTACAGATGTTTCTTTCAAAATAAGAACCTCCGCGGAGAATACAACAGTGTCTTGAACAAGAAATCCAGAGTCTTGATCAAACAAACTAGTAAGTGTAACAAATTCACGCCAACCCCAATCCTTTGCAGCTTTCGAGTAGCGATTCTGAGATTCCTTTGTCACTGACTTCTCCTCCAATCTCTGGTTGACAACTGATAGTCGGTGGCTAACAAAACAGCTCCAATCACTAGAGCTTCGTGAATCGGTCACTTCAAGAAATACTGAAAGATGGCATGGTGGCTGGGACTGCCCTGAGGCCATTAAGAGTAAAACCATCAGTTCAGACATTGAACTTTACAAATGCAGCAATCAGACAGCTCAAGAGGAAGGGAAAACAGAATTTTGAAACCAAGATTATTGGTTCCATGTTTATTTATCGTATATAACAACATAGACCATAATATGTTGTGAATACATTACAATTCCACTGCAGATGTGATGAGAAAATCTATTGCACTTACATACCTCGGGGATAAACGATAAGTCGACAATCCCGGTTCCCAATTTGAAACCTCTTACTTTTGATGCAAAGACCTGTTATCTTCCTCTTCTTCAGAAGATCCTTTAACCTTGTGAAATTCTCAATCCTCCAAGTGAATTTTCCCATGTGTCCATCTGACTTCCTAGCTCCATTCCCATTCCTTCCCCCAATCAAGCCTCCGTTCTTAGTAAAGCTACTGAACTCTTTGATAACATGAAACGAGGTGCTAAAAACAGCCGTGTCATCCAGTAAAAACCCTGATTCTGGATTCACAAAGTCAGACATCTTCATGTAATCGTTCCATCCCAAGCTCGTATTGTCTCCACTCTTATTATCAGCAGCAAACCTCCCATACGAATCTCTATGCATGTGAGTGCAGCCAGGCGTCTGATTCAAAGCTGACATCCTAAACAAACACCAACAGCTCCTATCTGAAACCACAGTCTTCTCAGTCTCTTTACTCTCCAGACACATGGAAATGTACTCTTGCCCATTAACCACGCTCTGGTACACACTAATCCTCAAATTACACTCCCCAGCTGGGAAAACAGGGCTCATAATCTTCTGTGTCTTAATCATTTCCTTAAACAAGCTAAAATTATTTACTTTCCAAGTGAACTTTCCACTCAATACATCCGGCATTGCTCCAGCTATAGAATTTTCCTTATACAAAGATTGCCCATCATTGTTATTATCACGACTAAAGCTCACAGACTCATTGAGAATCAAGATATCAGCAGTAATAAGCAATGAATCACTGTTAAACAAAAAACCCATCTTGGGATCCAAAATGCTAGAGCTAAGAGTGAAATCGCACCATCCGTGTGATTTCTTCTTACTAGAGAATCGATGCCAAGAATCCTTATGGATTGTGAGGGAATCGTCTACATGGTTGACAATAGAAAGACGATAGCTAGCGAAACAATCCCAACGAGACGATGTTGTACCACGAGGGTCCATGATCTGAAGATAGATGCTGATGTAACCAGGAAGAGCCTGAGAGTCACCTCTAGGGTAAACTAAGAGACGGCAATCGTATCCTCCTACATCGAAGTACTTGCTCCACAGTGCCTTAGCTTTGACACGTGTGAAGCGCTCCACCGTCCATCGACACATGGCGGTGTACTCTCCTCCGCGATTAATGGCCACGATCGCTTGCGCACCGCCGCATCCATCTCTCGACGATCCGACCTGAAGGTCTTCCGCCGGCGAAATCGAAGACGATGAGAGAGGCTTCTCCGATGAAGATGACGACGGAGAAACGGAGGGATGAGATTGGTCTGCGGCGGCTGATGAAGAAGACGACACTGCCTCCGATGAGCTCAGCTTCACCATTTCTATGGCGGTTTTTTTTTTTTCCTTCAATTTCTTCTTCGTCTTTGTCTCACAGCTCCGAGCTATTTTATCTAGGTTGATCAATTTTTTTTTTTTTTTTTGGTCTCTAGAGAGAGAGAGGGCAAAGACAGGAATTTAACGTGCGCCTTGTCTGTTAAGATGCGCTTCATCGACTCCTCCGCATCACCCATGCCTTTTGTTTCATTTTCTATAGATCATTTTTATTATTACTGTCCAAATTGATTATGTTTTATTTCTTCAAGACCTCGAATGTTTGTTATAGTTCTCGTGTATATATTTACTCTATAAAAAAAAATTTACTGTTTTTTAAAAACCAACTTCTTAGAAAGAAAAAAAGTACAAAAATGAATTTAAAATGAACTATTTAGCTCATTTAATTTTGTTATGCGTAAATGAACTATAATAGTTTGAGGTAAAAAATATATTCAAGTAAAACCACAATACAAAGTTGAGATGTATGTGGAAAACATAATTCGAAAAAAAGAAGAAATAATCGTTAAATTCGAACTTAAAGAACATACAAGAAATCGGAATAATCGATTCATTTTGACATATGATAAAAGCTTTATTGAATATCTATTGTGAGAGCAATGTCTGATTTTGTAGAGGTTAAGTATAGATTTTCCACTAGAGCATGATGGTAAAGTCGAGGATCAAGCATCACAGACCTTCTCATCGTGTTTAAGCTTTATGTTCACATTCATCGAAGTATAACACTGAAAAACAGTATTTAGAAAATATCATCATCACTAACCCTTTCAAACTACCAATCTACATTAATAACCGTTTTTCTTATGCTCCAATAGTAAAATGCGATAAACCATTGGAAAAATATAATACAATTTCTAATGGCAACCTCAAATCTGTTTGTTAATTCTTGGTTATCAGGAAAATGGTTAACAAGCTGAAGAGACTCTCTCTAGGTTTGGATGTTGGAACTTGGTGTCCCACTCTCACAAACATTACCCCATCATCCAACCACCAACTTTTTTCAACGGTGGGTAAATTTTTCTTTTTCCTTTTTACTTTTTAGAGTCAACCACACACTTTCTCAAAATAACTTTTAACTCATGTTTGGTGTACCAAGGACCAAGGTATACATTCTTGGACTGGGATTCCTCCATATGTATCCCCACTTTTCTACTACGAAATTTAAGCTAATTTTGCATCGTATACTCATGTACTAATCTATTATGTATTTTCAATCTGACGACGTCTCTAGCAATCCACATCACGTAAGCTATTGTGCTACATTTGAAATGCCTGTAATGATAAAATCTCTAATAGGAGAATGATCCGTTTACTAAAAAAAAACCAAACAATGAACAGAGAGAAAACCTCACATCGCTTATCAAAGAAAGTCATCTCTATCTTTTCGGTATCAATCACAACTTCACTTCGTCTGTTCATTAACATTACAGCCTGACGTTGAGATCAGTTTTGGTAAAAGAAAGACTAATCCGATAGGAATTACCTTAACCTAACCAGAGATCATCAAACTGAGTAAACATAATTTTCAGAGCAGGGAGTTATTCTCTCCTGCTCCATGACGGCATCAGGTGCCTCAGCCACTAGAACGAAGTTCACAAAATATAACATATCCAAAAGCGAAATACTAAGTTTTGACAAAATGAAGATCACAAACGTAATGGTTAAGCTTAACTAATTAACCATTTGATCTCCTTCAGTCTTGTTGCTACCCTTCACGCTTGTTGTTCTACTGTTGCCTCTTCTACCTTCTCCTTTCTCCAACTGGTCAATAAAACATTCATATTATGCATACTACGATCATAGATGTATATATATGGGAAACGTTTCTTTTGTAACAGCAATAAAAGAAGCATGAATCTTTTCATTGAACACAAGTTTGGTCAACGTTGAATTTGCGGAAGTGACTGAAGACCTATATAACGTTGGAGCAAAGGAAGAAGCTGAAGACCTATATAACTAGGAACATTGACTAAACATGGGTCCATTTTGCCAAAGTCGAGGATTAAATAACTTTCGTCCCCATAAGTATTATATATTACACTATAAATGCTTTAAATTAGAACCTACAAACTGATGATGAATTCAGAACAACTGATCATACCTTATATCCAAGTCAATCAAACGGAGACAGCTAGACAATGCACGAGCTTACATGATCCAGGGACGGTATGCACAAAATCAGCCCACTCAGCATTTCCCCAAACCTCACCTCCATCGCGTTTTTCAAACATGATTTCAGCACACCAAATGTTCTTCATATCATTGGAATTCTGATTCATAGACCCTTCCCAAATAAGTAAGAGTTTCCCACCAAAGCTAACTAAACTTCTATTACTTGTAATAAATAAGGACTCCAAATCCCCACTCATCATGTCGCTTAGTGAGTCTAATCCTTTAACCTCTTTCCAATTCCCATCCTTAATGTCATACCACAGGAACACGCATTGGCTGCCATTGACAACATAGATAACACAGCGGTACGATACATTCTCAACCACACATTCAAACTCTGCATGCGATGGACTATTGATTTCACCGCATTCCCATTTATCTTGTTTCGGGTCATAAGCATACATTTTCGTAATATGATGAATGCAAATCTTTCCTTTGATCTCAGCGATTCTGAAAAAGTAAGGCTCAGGTATCTCAATACCTGGATTAGGGAGGCGTTCCCAAGTCTGAGTCTTTGTGTCGAATACCTCAGCCTCTAATCCTTCGCACCCTCCTATTACATATATTTTCCCATCGTAAACACATGAGAAGGGAGAGTGACGGGCTACATTCATGCTAGGTGCATCGCGCCAAGTGTGACTACGACAATCGAGGATCCTCACGGCGGAGGACGGTTCTTCATCGACTAGTCCGCCAATTACATATATTTCTGAACCAACAACCGCTACGGTGGAAGTGGAATCGGTCATAGAAGGAACATTAGGAGATGTAATCGGAACCAACAACTGTCCAATCGTCGTCTTCTTCTTAGTGACGGAGGAATTGGGTAGGGTTCGATTAGGGTTAATCCAGAGTGTGAACCATTGGGAAAATCGAGAATTGCGATCACATAGACAGACATAGAGACATTGTTCGATGTTACCGAGGTGAGATCGAGCTGCGTAGAGCTCCGTAGAAGAGAGAAGCGAGCCGAAGCTTTTGGAAACGATTGAGAGTCTAGGGTAGTTCGACCTCGAGATCCGTGCTAAGCAATTCACGGCGATTTCGTCTGGAATGTACGAAAACGACGGAGATGACGACGGATTCTTCGGCTTCTGCTTCTTCTCCGGTGGTTCTACTCGGAGGCTCATTGCGACTGTGATGTTTGTGTAAAACTGGATCGGATGATATTTGGTAATTGGTAAATGGTAAATGGTAAATGGTAATATTAAATAATCATATAAAGACCCTTTTTGGTATATTAATAGCAAAACAATCCCTTAGTTTTAATTCGTTATTAAAAAGACCCTGAAATATTGAGAACTCCCCCATTGATTGCCTATTACAAATTTACAACCAAACTTGGAGTTTTTTTTTCACAATTTTTTTGCGCGATCCGGTTGCAAACGCTCAATTCCGTTGTGGTTAGCTAACTAACATGATAAAACTTTGTTACCAAAATATATATATACTAGTATTATGCCCGGTGCTATGCACCGAGATTATCTGTATGTTTTATACAATTGCACTTCATTCCAAATGAGACGATTCCGTTTATTCTAATTAGTTACAACTTACAAACAATAATATGCATGGGTATAATAATTTTACTACTGCAACTAAAGATATTTTGAAACTACAATAATTTATACTACCAAAGATTATAGCATAAAAGATTACACATTCCACTGTATTTTAACTCTATTTCATTAATTTGTTATTATGTTTAGCAAATTATTATACACCTCATCATATAGAGATACATAAATATTGAAAGTTAAACGTTGTTGCTCAAAGATTTATAGCTTTTGCAAAGTTTTAATTAAACGCCGATAGAAACATACAAATTAATATTTATTTTATTTCAAAAACTTAGATTTATTATATCATAATTTTAAAGATCCTAAAAACCCAGCACAGTTAACAATTGAACAATTAATAATGCAAAAAAAAAAATCAAAAAAAAACAAAACAAAAAAAAGAGTAAAAAGAACGATGGATACTATTGACTTTTGTAGAATTCTGATTTTTTTCATTTGTTTTCTCTCGATCAAAATTTATTTACTGCCATTGTTCCTCACCACTTTATGTTCGATTAAACCGAGTATGTTTTTTACTCTTTAATTCTTATTGCTGATTTTTATCATTAAAGAGTAAGGAAAGAGATTCAAGGATTTAGATATTTGAGGAGCAAAAAAGGTTATGAATAATAGTGGTTATTGCTTAATACATGACGATAAATGCTAAAAAATACACGAATATAATTACAATTTTTATGCATCAAGCCAGTGCAAATAAATTAAATGTTATCCCTTGAGATTGTATAACTCTTATTTTCAAAAAAGGATAGAGCATTTTCTTGCATTCTCAGTGAAAAGTGAAAACAATGACAATACATCCATTAGCAAAGACATTGAAATAACCATGGATTTCAAATAAAAAATGCCATACACGTGAGATAATAAAGGAACAATACCATCTTGTGATGGTATGAGAACGTAACATCACTACAAGAAAACAGGGCGATTTCCGATGATTTTGGTTCGTCGTTTCTATCACGTCGGAATTTTAGTTCTGTCGGATTGCCGTCGGAATTTCCGACAGATTTCCGACGGATTGAAAAAAAAAAAATTCCGTCGGAATTTCGTAGGAAATCGAATTCCGACGGAATTTAGATTTTTTTTAAAAAAAAAAAATTTCCGGCGGAGTCGCCGGGTCACCGGAATTCCTCTTACCAAATAAGAGAATGTGTGTTTGGGTATAAAATTAGGGTTAATCCGTCGGAATTCCGTCGGATTTTCGACGGAATTAACCCTAATTTTTACCGCCTAAACACTTCCGTTTAATTAAATGGGCGGGAAAAAAAAACCCTTTCCGTCGGATTCCTCTTTTTTTTTTTTTTTTTTTTTAAAAAACGCAATCCGTCAACATTTAGTCGGATTGCCATCGGAAAATTCCGACGGATTTCTGACGGACGCAAAAATCCGTCGGAAAATGCCTTGTTTTCTTGTAGTGCATGTCTTTTATAATGATCATTGGTCGTTGACTCTTTGTGTTTGACATTGGGTTATGTGTCATTCTTCCTGAAAGCAGGGTGGGAGATAAAGAAAGAAATTAGAAAATGCTATAAACATTTCAGAAAGGGAAAGCCATTAGAAGAGAGAGTGAGTGATTACCCTGCATTTGACGAATAGCTTTTCACTCTCTTTTCTTGTCTTTGTTATGGCTCACCTAAATCATCATAATTCATAAGAGATAAAAAAATAGAATGAGGATTGTGCTCTTCATTAAGTGAATGTGATACGGTTCACAACTTATAGAAAAATGGAGGGATGAGACGTACTCAAGGGATTAGTGATGAGAGGAGCGTTTTCAATACATTGGAGATTTTTCCAGAGGATGTGAGTGGAGTCGTCTTATTGTTCTCCCATATCTAATGACAGAGAAGATTCCGTCATACGATTAAAGACTTTCCGGGGTTGCTAAATTTTTTATCGAACGACGACGAAGCTTCCTCTGCTAGATTTTTGAAAGACTTTGACTTTCCATTGTACTAATTCTTCGATATCTCTAGCCTATACAAAATCAAAAGCAGAAGAAAAAAAACTCAAACTTGATTCTTTAAACTTTCCAAATTCGTCCCATTTTCTCAAGGATCAGACGAAAAGAGATTCCAACACATTTAACGGACTTTCGTATGGAGACTCAATTGATAAACTTCATTTTATCCCGCGTCATCTCTTCCGTCCACCGTCCCAATGGAAGAAGAAGACGAAGAACGCTGGAGAATAAAATTATTTTAATTGATTGATTTGTAATTTGATTATCAAACACAATCAGTTAAACAAACATCTCTCTTCAACGTTCTTCTTCTTCTTTTGCTCCTTCCTCTGATTTTTCTCTTCTTAAGATAAGGTGATCATCATACTAATTAATGAAATTGAAGAAACAAAAGCACATATCAATCAAAAATCATTGAGCATTTCCCTTCGTTTTTCAATCTTTGGGTAATAGCAAGAAAATGGATTTGTCAATTGCTGCACAGAAGGTAAAGAAAAAGGAGTGATCAATTGTTATATCATACAAAAAATAAAACAGAGAAAGCCGAGAGATGATTTACCTGATCGGACATGTATTAGATAGATCTTCTTTTTTGCAGATTCGTAAACGTTGCAAGGAGGTTGTCGATTGTTATTTGCCCGAAGTGGGAAGTTATGCCGAAGGTGAGAAGTTGAGAAGGAGATTGTGGGTCCTTTTACTCTATGTTTAGCAAAAGGATTAAGCATATTTTGTTTTAAAAATAAAAAGAAAATTGAAAAAAAGTGTGAAGGATACGTGTCATTACCACAATTGTCGACTGGCTTCTGTTTTAGTAATATAAGGATATGATTTGAGAAATCATGAATCGTATTTCACGAAATTCAAACAAGATTGGAAACTTTTTAAATCAATGTCCTTTCAAGGATATACAATGTTGGAACCATAAATATAATGTCCAAAGAAACATATTATATTGCAAAATAAGTACAACTAGAAGAAGAAAAAACAATTCCAACATTCATTCTAAAAATACAACTTCGACCAGATCATATCAAGATAAAGAAGTTCTTCAACCTTACGGTATTAAACAAGGATACAAGTTACCAAAGAAAAGCAAAGGCCAGAAAAAAGTTGTAGTTGGGATTAATAGTTTTGGTATAAAAATACTAATTAGATTGGAATTACTTCGTAATAAACGTACAGGTAACCAACCAAAGATCATCAAACTGAGTACGCGTAACTTTAAGAGCAAGTAGTTATACTCTCCCGCTCCATGACGGCATCAAGTTAGGGGTGGACGTAGCATAGACATCATGGGGGCATGTGCACCCATAATAATTTTTTTTTAAAACGTCTAGAATGATTTATTATTTTATTACAAATTATGAGAACTGTTACAAAAGATGATTCTTCCACGAACAGTTCACTCCAAACTTATTAGATCCATGACAAACGACACTTTATATGTTTCATGCTCATGATAGACACTTTCTACCTTCACTGTGTGAAATTACTACGAACGACTCCAATTGCACAGCGCTTGAGATCTCCTGTAAACTTGCATCCATTATTCTGCAGATTTATTAATAAATCGTATTGTCTTGAAAACGAACCTCTTACCTCCGGGTGTAGAAGCATTAATTAATAATCTTAACATTGCAAATTTAATACATGGAATTTCAAAGTAATTCTTAGTTGTGATGGTTAAAACCTTTTTGTGCACCCATATTTTTCCACGATTTGTCACAATTTTTCTTTCTTTTTATTTTTTTTTACCAATTATGCACCCAACGAATAAATCCTATAGATCTGCCGCCCCTGATCAGGTGCCTCAATCAGAATGAAAGTTCACAAAAAAATGTAACAATCCAAAAGTAAAATGCTAAGTTTTGGGAAAATGAAGGTCACAAACGTTAACTAATTATCTATTTGATCGTCTTCACTCTTGTTGCTACCCTTCACACTTGATCCTCTACTTTTGCCTCTTCTACATTCCACCTGGTCAATAAAACATTCATATTATTCATACTACGAACATATATGTGTATATATGGGAAAAGTTTCTCTATAACTGAATAAAAGAAGCATGAATCTTTGAACACAAGTTTGGTCAACTTTAACACAAGTCTGACCCCACCAAACGTTAGTTTAGTACTAAATTCAGGCTCTATAATCCTCAATTCGTTCTCAACAACAAATCCCTAAAAGTGGGAAAAACGTTGAATTTGCCGAAGTGTGTATGTTCGAGCAAAGGAAGAAGCTGAAGACCTATAACTGGTACATTGACCAAACATGGGTCCATCTTACCATAGTCGAGGATTAAAAAACTTTGGTCCCTATACATATTATAACTGATGATAAATTCAGAAAGATTGATCATACCTTATATACAAGTCAATCAAACAGAGACAGCTAGACAACGCAAGAGCTTACATCTTCCTGGCCCCGTATGGACAACATCATCCCACTCAACATTTCCCCAAACCTCACCTCCATCGCGTTTTTCATATCATTGAGATGACGATTCATATACCCTTCCCAAATAAGTAAGAGTTTCCCACCAAAGCTAACTAATTTTCTAGTATGAAAGAGGTTCTTGTACTTGTCTATTAGTGAGTCTAACCCTTTAACCTCTTTCCACTTTCCATCCTTTATGTCATACCATTGGAATATGATTTCCCCTTTGGTACCATAGTTATCATAGCGTTACGATACATTCTCAATCACATATTCGAAGTTGGCACACGTTGCACTATTTTTTTTGTCTTGTTTTGGGTCATAAGCAATGCTTTTATTAAAATTACGAAAGTAAATCTTTCCTTGGCCCTTTGCAATATTGCATCCATAATACCTTTTTATCTCAATAGATTAATTAGGCGTTCCCAAGTCTGAGTCTTCGTGTCGAATACCTCAGCCTTTGAGCCATTGCACCCTCCCGTTACATATATTTCCCATCGTAGACACATGAGACGGGACGGTTATGGGCTACATTCATGCTAGGGGCATCGTGCCAAGTGTGAGTACGACAATCGAGGATCCTCACGGCGGAGGACAGTGCTCCGTCGACTAGTCCGCCAATTACATATATTTCTGAACGAACAGTAGCTACGGTGGAATGGACAGATTCGGTTATAGAAGGAACATTAGATGAGCTAATCGGAACCAACAACTGTCCAGAGTTGGATAGGGTTCGATTAGGGTTAATCGAGAGTGTAAACCATAGGGGAAGTTGATCGAGAGTGTAAACCATAGGGGAAGTTAATGATTAAAATCCCATAGGTAGACATAGAGACACTGTTTGGTGTTTCCGAGGTGAGATCGAGCTGCGTAGAGCTCAGTAGAAGAGAGAAGCGAGCCGAAGCTTTTGGAAACGATTGAGAGTGTAGGGTAGTACGACCTACAGATCCGTGCTAAGCAATTCATGACGATTTCGTCTGGAATGTAAGAAAACAACGGAGGCGGCGATTTCTTTGTCTTTCTCTTCTTAATTAGTCTCGGATGGCTCTACTTGGAAGTTCATCACGGCAGTGGTTTTTGTGTAACCTTGATCGGATGATATTTGAATAATCATATAAAGACTATTTTTGGTATATTAATAACAAAACTACCCATTAGTTTTAATATGTTATTAAAAAGACCCGTAAATATTGAGAAAAACTCCAAGATGGTTGTAAATGGTATAAATACATAAATACAATCAAATTGTTTCGTTATTTTAATGGTTATTGTAATGGTATAAGTTACCAAAGAAAAACAGAGCATACGTAATAACAACTCAATAAGGGTTTATCCTATTTTCCACAATTTAACAAGATCAACGAGGCTACTTTCTCATTGATGGTCTCTTTGAAAGTGCCATCGCTCCGTATATTTTAAAGCGCGAGAGCTTTCACCGAAATCATGACCTCCACTTGGTAGGTACCGAATTTCCGCTGTATTACCATCTTATGCATTGCCTGTATGAATTGTGTTTTCTTGGTAATCCTTACAACACAAATGCTGTTGGAACTATTTTCAACACCGGCTCGGTTCGGTTCCGTGGTGGTGGTGCGCGTGGTATCCTTGTGTCTCTCCATGTGTGGGTGTTATGTTTTAATAATAAGAATATCTTAAGCTCCTTATATACCCCTTGAAAAAGTTTCCCCTAAGGGATGTGAGACTTTTTACATACACACTTCTCATTCCACACTATTTGAGGTTTTTCCAAAAATGGCCCAAATCAATTTCTCATTCAACTTTAACTCATTTTAACATAAACCACATGTCCAAACCAATGGCCCATTTGTTTAATAAAATTAGTTCCAACAAATGACACATGATGTTGCAAACAAAGGAAAGCGTATGCTCGAGCTCTTCCTTCTCAGGGATCCAAGAAAAGCGTATGCTCGAGTTGGCTTAGAGCATGTTTATGGGTGGTAAATATGATTGGGTAATAATATAAATTTTATAATATTAATTGTATTGGGATTGATAAATAGAGAGAGAAGAGGAGAGATATAGAGATATTACCCATATTTACCCACTAAATATGGGGTAATGTTGTAATTGGAAAAGAGAGAATGAATTGTGATATATTATTCCATGAGAAACACTAAGTATGTATAGGGATACAAAGATTGGGGAAGAAGTACAACTTGGAAAACAAGCTAGAAGGTTCTAGAACATGGCCTATAATGGGATCCATCTAATGGATTTATAACACTTCCCCTTGGATACCATTATAGTAAAAATAATCCCTAATGCGCATAAGATGTTGCCTCGTTAAAAACCTTACCAGGAAAACCCAAGTGGGACAAAACCATGGTTAAGGGAAAAAGAGTGCAACGCGCTTCTACTCCCCCTGATGAGTGCATAACTTGATATCTTTGTGATAACTCGAACTTGATTCTTGAAAGTAACATCTGGAAGTGTCTCTCAAAATAAACCTGCCAAAGTTTCACTTGAACGAATCTGTAGAACATGTCAATCGCCATTCTTCCGCAACCCATACTTCTTTAAGATGATCCATCTTGATTATTCTTTTTGTTTCTCTTGATATCAATAATGTATGATATTCTTTCGGGAGATTGATAGACTTTCATATATCATTGTAATGATAACAATCTTCTTTATATGTCTATCATTTGCGTGTTCTTTGATGTCTCATTAAAAACCTTTCATAGAAAAACCATATGGGATAAAAACTATGATAAGGGAAAAAGAGTACATCCACGCTTATCATTATATTTCTCTCCCTCGGAAGCATCTTCTTCAGGAGATGACTTTCGATCATATGCTATCTTTTCGAATGATCATAAGCATAGCCTTAACAAACAAACTTGTATGATATCTCAAATCATTAGACTTCTGGTCCATAACATATTTTCCTTTTTATCATACAAAATCACATCTTTCAATCATGAAAGAGATCGATAAATTTCTTAAAACATCAGTTTAAATTTGGTACTTCAGGACCAAGTATATGTGAGTATTCTTATATAGATTCTTGCCATGATCTATAAGTATTTTTCCAAATGATTTATATAAATCTCTTCAGGAGTTCCAGTAATATTCATACAATGTAACCGTCACAAATCCCTTTCTTAAAATTCCTTATGAATATGCAAGGACGAATCATTCTTATATGCTTCTCTTAGAAAATACTCCCCGATATTTCAATCCATAAAGAGAATGATTCAATTTTCTGCAGTTTCCACAAAAAGAATTTTGCTTCTAGCAATTTAAATCCTTCCGGGATTTGTATACAAATCTCATTATCAAGTGATCATAAATTATTGTCATCATACTATTTCAGATAACTCTGAGTTTTGATGATCTTCAAATTAAGAATCACTTTGATCAATATCTTTAGAGAAATCTACACGGGTACACATATACATAATTATACCCTATTTTCTCTTTTCATTTGATCGAGTAGAGTTCTCAAGAACATAATTTTGATATCTTTAATCCTTCAGGGATTATATACATTAAGGAATCCATATAAATTTCCTAATCCAGTGTTCTATATCTTATTACCAGACTTATACGATATTTCAAAAGTATTGCTACCACCACAAGAGAATATAAATATATCTCTTCATAAAACAATCTTTGTCTTTGTGAAAATTTCACTATTTTCACTATTCTTTTACAAAAAACTTAAATATTTTTCACTGGTTTTACACTTCAGGTGCATGGACTGCTGGTCCATATATTTCTCTGCAAGAGATTATAATTACAAGTCTATTTTTCCTTTCCACTTTGGCCAATCATTACTTTGTGTACACATTTCAATAGACTTTCGTTTATGATCCTCTTTTCATAATATCAACTACTTATAGCATGCAAAATATTACGACGTCGATTTGCTTTTCGGTTCTATTTATTCCAAACATGACATAGCTAGCTCTTTTCATTGTCAAGTACTTGAACTTTTTCATTTGTCATGTTGATGTCTCTTCTTGAGATCATTCAGTCTCTTATAAAAATCTTTAAAGAATCTTTCCTCAATCTTGTCATTCTCAACTTATGCTCATTTTTCTTTTTGAGGATTCTTATATTTAGAACCAAATAGGTCTATCACGCTTCATGCGATCTTTAGACTCACTAGCAGTTTGATATAGTCCTTATAGGACATTAATTTTGATTAGAGCATATACAACTGGTATAAGTGATTTCATCACTCTATAGGATCAGCAAAGCGTCTGGCAAATAATACGCCAGGTTTTGCTTATGAATTATCTTTTTGGACTTCCAATGTACATTCTCTAGTCCGAGGATCATTGATAATTCATAGAAACTTATATTTTTTTCAGCTGTTTATTTTCTCCCCCTGATGTTGGAAAAACTAACTCATTAAAATGTTAATATGAGAATCGAGCAATAAAAATCCTTCTGGGATAGCTCTAGACAATTATTCATATCCAACATATATTTTTATCCTCTTTCTGAGGTCCCATCTTAAAATGCTGTGGTGGAGCACTTTTCATATTCAAATATCTTTGTGATGGAAATTATTTGGTTTCTGATCCTAAACCAATAATGATGGGGAGACCTATTAGTTATTCATGGCTTGATGCGAAACAATGGTATTAAACCATTTTGTGTATAAACATAAACTTCTGGATGTTCAACACTTTATTTCAATGGGTATTCAAACATAAATTCACCAGCATTATCAAATAACCTTGCACACTTCAAGTTGCAATTTCATGACAAGGATAAATGTGAATATTTAGTTGATGTTTTCATCGATTCAATGCGTCCATTGAATCGATGCATCTAGTATCTAAAATTCACATAGTGGGTGATCAGCCCAAAAATATCTCCTTGTATATACTTCTAGAAATAAACATATTCCAGTTTATTTTTCTTATTGGTGAATGCCACATTATCATATTGCTTTCTGAGCAGTCAACATATGATAAATGACTAGAAAGAATCTTCTGGTTTTTTACGAAATATCCACACACTTTTATAAATTTCCGCATCATCTACTAAACCAGGATGACCAATCCGATTAAGCCAAATATTTAAATTCTTAGTAAACATCTGATTTATTTTTTCATTTTTAGTAAACTTCTGATTTATTTTTCATTCTCAGTAAACTTCTGATTTACTTTTCGTTCTCGGTAAACTTCTAGTTTATTTTTCATTCTTAGTAAACTTCTGGTTTACGAATCTTTGTGTAGTATAATCTAGTACAAAATAGGTAGATTCTCTTAAATACTTTCAACCTTGGGAAAAACTTGTGATTTGGGGATATTCAACAATTCCTTTACTTTTCATATAAATATAAAATCTCATAGATTTATTTTTATGAAGGAGTAAGCAAACGCAATTTTAGTGTAAACATAATCTTCTGGATGTTTCACATATACTATATGAGATTCTTTAATTCTCCCCCTCGAGATGATAACACTGTCAATCTCGAAATGAATCCCAATTTTAGAATTAATAACATATCCTACTCGGATCACGTATTTTATCATAGAACCTTCATTTATGAGATTTGGGAAAATAGAATGTATATTTCAATTACATTCTCATAGAAAATGATATTGATATGCTCTTCTGGAGCATTTGTGCTACATTGTATTGTACTCTCAAAAGTTTCTTTTATTTTATTTATTTATTCACTTCCGGTGAAAATATAAGCTCTTGATATAAACTCTTCGATCTTGATCTTGACCACATTAATATTCACTTTCAAAAATATTATAAGTGTAGTTCTTTTCTTTCTTAGTGTATGATGTCATATTCGCTTCAGGGAATAGAGTATAACCAACAAGACGTATTTATTTATAGACTTTGAGTCTTATAATCTTCGATGTGTAGACTCATAATGAGCTCTAAGTAACATCATGTTCTCATCATACTTTTCTTTTAAAGTTGTTCGAAGAACTTATGGATCTTATGGTCAAATTGTGAATATAATCTTCAAGATATGACACTTGTCTATGTGAGATTCTTTACTTTTCCACCTCGAGATGATGAAACTTCAGGTTCATCCATCTCGTATTGAATTCCACTCTAAAACCATAAACATACCCATCTTGAGACTTGGGAGAGTATATGCATCAATAGTTTTAACATGCAATCCCACATATAATAGTTTATACTCTTCGGGAGCTTTTAATGAACTTTACACATTTGATAAAATACTCGCACTAAATTCTTTCCCCCTCTTTCTTTTCTCACTTCAAGTGAATATACAATTCTTGAAAGAAATATATTGCTTTTGATCTTAATTCTTTCTTAACCTCATTCATGACCATTTACTTGTGGATCTTTAAAAGTAGTAAACATAATCTTCAAGATATGTAATATCTATGTAAGATTCCTCTAGCATATTATCATCCGTCACACACTTTTAATCGATTAAGAATCGTTTTATAAACCAAGATATATGGGTCATGGTTATAAAATATCCACTATAATGGAGAACATATATTATTATGCCATATAGATGTATAAAAGCATGACCGATTATGATGAAAGCATATATAGATAATTATAAATTATCAGATTTATGATATACGAAAGAAATATTAAGCATCAAAATTCAAAACACACTTAAAAACCAATGAATCATACCAAACCAAACAACAAAGCATGAGCCATATATAATCAAGCGATCGGTAATAAAACAATAATTAAACAATCTGGTTGTTTAAATTTTGATTCCATTTTTCTTAAGCATGGTAATACTTACCTCGACAAAAGTGTCGACATAAATTAGAGCCATTTGTCAATGGAAATCGAATACCTCAGTAAAGTTGGTTAGATCTTTCGACGTACAGAATCCTTTCCATATCAATGAATTTCGTACAACGGATCGAAAAAATACCTCCAAGATAATAAGGATCTTGAATCAATAAAACATAAATATTGTATCAATTAGTATATATGGCATAGCAGTAAAATCTAATGGTAAAAACATGAACCGTATCCACAAAGCATCGATCATGAATTAAAGAAATAACAATTAATGAAACAAAAATATGTGACATGATTCTATAATAGTATCGGGAGCATGATTTCATTATTATGAACCATGTCTCGATCACAAAGCAGGAGTCAGTTTATAAACTCCCTTATAACTATAGCATGTCTCAGTATTATAAATCTACTAAAAATTAACAGTGAACAATAAAACATTATATAGACCAAATCATGCACGTTTTCGGTTTACAATTAAGCATGATTAAAAGATTTGAGGTAAAAACTTATCTCGCTGAGAAACGAAGACGGATAGATCGGAGACGCCGGAGGGAGAATGGAAACGGCGTTGGGAACGTCAATTTTTTTTTTTTTAAACGGCTAGGGTTTTACTCAGTGGTTAGGGTTTCGTGCTGATAACATGTTGTAATTAGAAGAGAGAGAATGAATTGTGATATATTATTCCATGAGAAACACTAAGTATATTTAGGGATACAAAGCTTGGAGAAGAAGTACAACTTGGAAAAAAAGGTAGAAGGTTCTAGAACATGGGCCTATAATGGATCCATCTAATGGATTTATAACAGGTAATATGTTGTTATATTTGTTTACCCATTTTTGGTTTGGGTAAATATAAAAATTTTAGGGAGAATTGCTAAATTAGGCCAAATTGATTTGTACAATGTCCCAATGGGATTTATTGTGTTTAGAAATGTCCCATTAGGATTATGTAATTCTAAATCTCAATTATATTCTTAATTTGATATATTTTTTATTTTTTTAGTAATTAAAAAATCAGAAAAGGAATCTTAATAAAATCAAATATCTAGAAAAATCGAAACATTAAAAAATCAGTTCCGAAAAAAAAAATGGGAAGTTATTCGTAAAACATATTAATTAAATAAATAAAAAAACATATAAAATATTTTCAAAAAAACGTTAATAATATTAAAAATCTTTACATAATATTAACAAAATTTTATTATATATTTACAAATATTTATTCTTCTATTTTTTGAATTGTTAGTTTTTGGAATTTTAAAATGGGAAGTTATTAGTAAACAAATTAATTAAATAAATAAAGAACCATATAAAATATTTTCAAAAAATGTTAATAATACAAAAAATCTTTACGTTATATTTACAAAATTTAATTATATATTTAAAAATATTTATTTTGCTACTTTTTTGAATTTTTAGTTTTACAATTTTTAAATGGGAAGTTATTAGTAACCAGATTAATTAAATAAATAAAAAACCATATAAAATATTTTCAAAAAACATTAATAATATAAAAAAAAACTTTATGTAATATTTACAAAATTTTATTATATTTATTTTACGTAATATTTACAAAATTTTATTATATTCTTACAAATATTTATTTTGCTACTCTTTGGAATTTTTAGTTTTTGAAACTTTAAAAATGGAAAGTTATTAGTAAAAAAATTAATTAAATAAATAAAAATCTTAAATATTTTTTAAAAAGTATGTAAAAAATCTGTAGGAAATATTTACAAATATTTAATTTAGGAAAGAAAATATTCACTCCTAAATTTAAGGAAATGATTATTAATTATGCAGAAACTACATTCTACTAATCAGTAGATAGTTTTATATTGGTAGAATTATGGGGCAGAAGATACTATCTGCGCTTGGTAGAATAAAACTAAGTAGTAGAAAAATGGATCTTCGCGATTGTAGAATGTTGAGAATAAGTAGAAACTTGTTTCTACGCTCAGTAGACTTATGTGACATAGGCAAAATTTAAATTCTACTTCAAAAATCAGCAGTAGAATGGAAAACTAGAATTATTTTTAACACATGATTTTCAGCTTCAAAATATAAAAAAATTTATACAAATAAACTATTCATGACATGCTTATAATTTTCAGATTTTTTTCAGATTTAAAAACCTTCTATTTCAATATTTTTTTTTTAAAGTAATGGCATTTTCGGAAAAAATTGACTAAATATGAGAAAACCCTATTGGGATATTGTGCAAATGAATGTGGCCTATTTTGGCAATTCTCCCAAAATTTTATATTATTAAAAATCTCTTATATTTACTCAAATTTACCACCTATAAACATGGCCATAGAGTCAGAAAACCAAATAGGTCTTCCATAATAGTAAAAAATATCATAATATAGTATGAGACTGATATTTTTAGTAGAAAAATCTTAATCGGTTATTTTTATAACTTAATATCAAAGTCTTTGAGATATACAAGAGAAACAACTAATTCATATCAAGTCAAATGTTATTATGTATTTACAAAGAATTTGTTGGAAATTTCATTAGTGAAAGGCTTAATGATAAGGTTAATGAATGGTCTGTTAAATTTCTATGCAGAGTGGAAAGGAAGTACTGATTAAATCGGTGGAAGCAACACTACCTACGTATGTGATATCCTGCTTTAGGTTTCTGAAGAATTCTAAAAAAAAAACTTGCTAGTATGGTGGCGAAACTTTAGTGAAGCACAAATGGGTCACATATAGGGATACATTAACTGTCTTGGAAGATTTTATGTCGGGATAAATCGGAAGGGGACTTAGATTCCAGATGATTGATGATTTCAACAACGCCATGCTCGCTAAGCAGTATTGGCGTTTGATAGATCATTCAAGTACTCTTATCGCGGAAGTATTAAGGAGTCGGAATTATCAAAACTCACACCACGTGAATGAAATAAACCCATACTTATCATTAGAGAATTAATTTGGATTTCAGCTTAAAGTTCTTTCCGTTAATGTACTGAGACTGAAAAACTATCAAACGTAACAGCGAAAAGCTTGCTCTCATGACTCCAATCATTCAAACCCCTAATGATTACTTCCGAGAGCATATCTTCCGTATGAGAGGGATCCAAGGTGATAAAGTTGAGTACATTCCTCTGTAGCCTCCACTCCTCATCGATATAATGAGAGGCCAAACACACATAGTAAGCATTTGTAGGGACCCGGAAATTAATATGCTATAACAACGATAAACCGGATAACGAATTCTCTTTCCTTAATTCAAAATATCGCCCGTAGTGTGACGGTTTAATACGATAATGAATCCCAGGATACGATCTTGATTAAGACTGATTAGCAACACTCGAAAATCAGAATCTATGAACCGTATATCTACGATATACTCTCGACTAATGCTAGGACTCGGAGAAAACACTTACTAGTTAACTCGGAGAATGATCGAAAAAATACAAGAGGAAGTTGTTGTGTTTGTTTGCTTTTGTTTCTCTGCAAAAAAACTTTTCACTGTAAAAAGATTTTCACGTACAAAAAAAAAATGAGAAGAAGATGTTGGTTTTAAATTAACAAAACGTGATCACTATTTCGGTTCCTCAAATATCTCTTACGTGAACCACTCTTTCAACTACTTTGACCAAGTGGAAGAGATAATTGGGCAAGAAAAGTGGAGGAGAAGATCATGGTTGGTTAGGATCAAATCTTTTATCCCAAACCCAAACCGAATACCGAATAGCAATTATCCTCTCAACCAAACCGAATATTTAACCGAAAATTTCTCATTCAAATTTTATAAATGTTAACATTGCAATTAACCCATTAAGCCCATATTGGCAATGCACTTTAACGTTCCAACAATCCCCCACATGAATAGAAATGATTCTAAACATATGCAACTAGACTGACTCTACTACCTAAACTAGACAAACCTTTGAGAGTATATGCGAAAACTAACTGTGTCTGAGATGGTGACGTTTATCAGTCTTTAACCACTCATTGTTAATATCTGTCGGGTTTACTTGGCCAGATTGTGAACATGATGTCTTGAACCATCCGGAGGTTAGTGTAAACCGAGACAACAGCTAAAACCCATCTTCGTTTTCTCGTAGAACTTAGTTCTCTATTGTGTTCATTTTGGCCTTGAACTCGCCTGGTTAATCATGAGTGAAGTTAGAGAATATAACCTTTCATCTATTCTCCTAGAAACGGCCTCATTTCACACTCACAAGGTGATTTGCCATTTACTTTGTTTGCAGAAATATCCTGTAATACTTCAATGATATCTCAAAGTTATGGTCTCAAATCATTAAAAGCTGTAGCTTATCCTCTGCACATACAGGAAGCACTGTACATCATCCTAGGAACTGGGAGAAGACATTAGTCTCTCAGTGCTCTTTAGTAGATTCTACTTGATTTAGTTTTCCCTTTGAACCTCCATCATGGGATCTCCAATCAAGGTAGGTGGGGTTTCCATCAAGTTTCGTCTTATGTCGTAGGCTTTAAACCCATTCCTTTTGATGATTTTGCAACTTGATCTCTTGTCAAACCTTTAGTAAATAGATCCGCTAGGTTGTCTGCAGACTTAATGTAATCTAACGTGATTACACCGTTTGAGATGAGTTGTCTAATGGTTTTATGTCGTCTCCTGATATGACGAGATTTACCATTATATAGATTGTTCTGTGCCCGAGCTATAGCTGATTGACTATCACAGTGTACACGTATTGCAGGCACAGGTTTTTCCCACATCGGGATATCTTCCAAGAAATTACGAAGCCATTCTGCTTCCTCTGCAGCTTCGTCTAAAGCTATAAATTCAGATTCCATGGTCGATCTGGCCAACAGAGTTTGGGGACCGGAAATTAATATGCTATAACAACGATAAACCGAATAACGAATTCAAGAAAGCGAGAACGAATTCTCTTTCCTTAATTCAAAATATCGCCCGTAGTGTGACGGTTTAATACGATAATGAATCCCATGATACGATCTTGGTTAAGACTGATTAGCAACACTCTAAAATCAGAATCTATGAACCGTATATCTACGATATACTCTCGACTAATGCTAGGACTCGGAGAAAACACTTACAAGATAACTCGGAGACTGATCGAAAAAATACAAGAGGAAGTTGTTGTGTTTGTTTGCTTTTGTTCTCTGCAAAAAAACTTTTCACGTACAAAAAAAAAATGAGAAGAAGATGTTGGTTTTAAATTAGCAAAACGTGATCACTATTTTGGTTCCTCAAATATCTCTTACGTGAACCACTCTTTCAACTACTTTGACCAAGTGGAAGAGATAATTGGGCAAGAAAAGTGGAGGAGAAGATCATGGTTGGTTAGGATCAAATCTTTTATCCCAAACCGAAACCGAATACCGAACAGCTATTATCCTCTCAACCAAACCGAATATTTAACCGAACATTTCTCATTCAAATTTTATAAAAGTTAACATTGCAATTAGCCCATTAAGCCTATATTGGCAATGCACTTTAACGTTCCAACAGCATTATCCTTGGAAGACCACATCTCCACCGAAAGATTGATCTTACCGTATAAATTATTCAAAGTGTGTTGCACTCTCTGCTTCGCTCCACTGTAAATCTCCATACATGATAACCGTGCAATATAATCATACGTGCAAGATCAACATAACCCCTCTCTTGACTAAACCTTCCTTCACTTCCTCCTCGGCTTAGAACAACCTCGTCCCTACGTTGTTCCTGATCAAACTTAGGCCTGAGGTGATCGTCTTTCACCTGACCCTCATCGAAATTGATAGTAGCAACGGTAACTGGATTCTCTTTTTTCCTTTTCTTCGGTGTCAGCAACTGAGACATGTCGTGATTCGTTCTCTTGAGACACCGCATAAGATGGTTACGAAGATGAATATTTCCGCTGTTACTCGATCCGCTGAGTTTCTTATTACACTGAATGCAAACAGCATAGCACACATCAGCTTTTCTCACTCTCTCAAAGTAATTTCAAACAACAGATGTTAACCTCTTTTATTTCTGTAGGATGATCTCATTTGATTCATCCATCATATTACAAACTTGTATTCACTGCACACATTGATTCAAAACAACCAAAATTTAGACAGCAAACCAAAAAAAAGGGGGAAATTAGATTTTTAGGTAAAAAAATTTAAGATTTAGTGATCTACACCTTTATTTTTCTTTGTTGGTGACATAGACTTTAGTTGAAATTAAAATCCTCAAGTACCCCTTAAATTGATTAATTGAATAATTTGTTTCCAAAATATTAGATTTTTTTCTTAATTGTAAGATTGTATTCTGATTTTAATTTAGAATTAGATTTCGGAATTATTTCAATTTTACTCTGAAAATTAATTTATTTATTAATACCATTAATTGAAATTTTTTGAAATTTATATCAAAATAAAATATATGCAAACACACTAAATGATTAAGAGGGTTAGATTGATAGAAAGGGTAAATTATAACCGCTTGTTATAATTAAATATTTAAATATTTTCTTTCCTCAATTTTCGGAAAATATATTTAATAATTTTCAAAAAATAAATTATTTTATTTTTGGAAAATATATTTAATAATTTTCGAAAAATATATTGATTATTTGATTTCCTTAACTGAAATATTTGATTTCCTAAATTTTTGGAATTTGAAAAATAATTTTAGAATTGGTATTCTAAATTTTCCAGAACATAGAACAAACTGAAGAATACATATTCTACATTTTGTAGAACGTAGAGTAAAGTAAAGATTACGTATTCTAAAATTTGATTCTAAAAATTTTAGAATATTAGTGGTTCTCTAAATTTTTAGAACATAGACCAATGTACAGATGACGTATTCTGAAAATTTCTCCTAAATCGTTTAGAATGTGCATGTGCTCTAAATTTTTAGAATGAAGAACAAATTTTAAAATACAAATTCTAAAAGTTTTAGAACATGTACAATCGATAGATTACATTTTCTAAATTTTTAGGAATATGTACATTCTCTACAAAATATATTAAATTTAGAAATCCAAATTTTAATGTAATGGTTAGAAATTAAAATTTTCACCTTTGATAAAAAGTCTTATAATTTCATTTTTTACATGTTTGAATTTTTTTTTTTTGAAAAAACTAATTATTTATATAAAAAGGGTAATTGTGGAAAAAATTAGCAATGTCAAATAAAGGTGTATATGACCAAATTTAGATTTAGAAAATCTTTTAAATCAATTTTCAAACCACTTTCTTTACTCAATTACAATGGCATGAGTGTTAAAAATATGGGCGATTCTAAAGAATGCTACCATTTTTTGAAAAGCTCCAAAAAATTCCACATTTTTGTTCAAATTCCAAAAATATCACAAAATTAAAAAGAAATTTTAACATTCAAAACTAAACTCTAAATCTCAAATCCAAACTCTACCCCTTACAACTATACCTTAATTTGGGAATAGTTAATCCAAAACCCAAAAATTTAAATTACAAATCTAATGAAAATCAATTTTTGTATTTGTGGTAGTTTTAGAACTATTGAAAAAGTGGTATTTTTGAAACACTAAAATGAATAACCATTGCAAAAGAGATCAAATCGTGTTACATTCTTCAACAATAACACAAAACAGAAACAGGTAGAAAAAGCTATCTGATGAATGAAACCAATCACAGGCTCACAGCTACAATTTTGGGATGAAATTAGCCATAACACTGGAACAAAATCAAAAATTGAAAATGACCCTTTTGAGTTTTGCGAACAACGTTATGAAGAGATAGTGCAGAAGAAGATTTGAAAATTGAGGAACCTTTGGTTTATAAAAGAAAAAGGCGTCAGAATCTGTGGAGACTATAAATCGGAGGATCCGAGGAGTTGTTCTAAGGGTTACGGGTGGAAGAAGCTGGATCGAAGAATATCAGATTCGATAAATTATTTGGGTTTTGAAAGACCCAAATTTTAGGGATACGGGTGGGTTAAACCAACAAAAAAACATCAGAGAAAACCGATCCGGTTCTGGATCCGACTCTGTCCCGGTTTCCTTTTTTATCTCATAACGCGGCCATTTGCGCGGTTGGATCTGATTACGCGATCTGATCTCACATTAATCGTTTATTTTTGGTTCTCTCAACCACATAACCACTCCCTCATTTTAACAAAAAACAAAACTCGTCATATTAGTAAATTAATTATTACGATTAGTTCAACGTCATAACGTCGAAAAACATTTTAAAAAATATATATCGTTGTACTTCATTCTAACAATTCTAAAATAATCGTGAAAAATGGGGAATAATCCCTTATACATTATTAGAGAGATGATTTCACCTAAAATGTGACATGACATCCCTTCAAATATGACATAACATTACTTCTAATGTGACATGACAATAATGATAAATGTGCTAATTAACAAATCTATTTAAATAGTGGGCTAATCCATATTCTCTTATAATAATCTCACCTAACTTTTGAAGTTAATCTCTATGTTAACGTACAAAAGTTTTATAATCCCTTATACATTATTAGAGACGTGATTTCACCTAAAATGTGTCATGACATCCCTTCAAATATGACATGTCATTACTTCAAATGTGACATGGCAATAATGATAATTGTGTCAATTAACAAATTTATTTAAATAGTGGGTTAATCCATATTCTCTTATAATAATCTCACCTAACTTTTGAAGTTAATCTTCATGTTAACGTACAAAAGTTTTATAATATTTATTTTCAGAATCTTCTAAATGTGCCAATTAATTATTATAAAATATTTGTATTGGAATCATAGAAAATTTAGTATACTTTTCTAATATAAAGGAATATTTTTACCAATATCAATATAAGATGAATCCTTATGGTCACTTATCTATATTATTTTTGCATATATCTTTTTGGCAAATTAGCCATTAACATTGAAGTCACTTTTAAATTTATTGATCATATTGATATTTTAAAATATTTGGATGTCGAATTCAGTTTTTATTACAAATTATTAATGAGAAAAAATGAATTTTTAAAAATAATATATTAAAATAGAAAACGTTAAGATGTCAATTTTTATAATATTTTTAAGTCCAATTCAGTTTTTATTACAAATACGTTCAAATATAATTTTTAACTTATATATAATAGATTTTACACTCCAATGTATTAAATTAGGAATAATATATTTCAATTTGAATACATGTTTACTTATATGAAATAATAAATGGTAAAATTAAACTTCTGAAAATTCATATTTAAAAACAAAAACATGATCAACAACATAATCAAAATCAATACATATTTTCACATTCTTAAACAGTAAAATTAAAAACAAAATTGTAAATAGTTTATCCGCGTCGTACGCGAGAGAGTCACCTAGTGATAAGTAACTATAAAGTATAAATCTGAAAAATATCTATTTGGTTTTTGGAAGTTAAACTTTTCCGGAAAAACTCTCTCTCTCGAATAACCCTAAATCTAGCCGCCGCCGCTCAGATCTCTCTCCACGTTTCTTCGATGGCCAAGAATTTCGGCCAACTGTTGGCCCCCGATCCACCCGAGCCACCCGATCCACCTGACGGTTCTCACCAGTTCTTCATCCTTCCCTCGATGTTCCTTCTTTCTTCCTCTCCCTTTTGCTCTGATGGATCTATTGAGATTCTACACAGCTTCTCCCTACCATCCAAAGTTAGCTCCGGCGACAGTCTCTGTCGTTCAGTCAGTGAAGCCATATCCGCCGTAGATTCTCGCCGGTTCGTTCATATTGTTACAAAGCTCGGAAAAATTATTGTCCTCCAAATCGAGCCTAGAAAGACCTATCTTTCTTCATCTCGCAGTTATAGCCTCGCCGGTAGATGCGTCTCCGGTGAAATTACAGAAGATGAAGCTTCCAGTATGGTTGTCTCCCTCGAGCTTTGATTCCGACATGTCATGTTCCCGGAGTTGTTCTGATGTCGTCGCAGACAATTTCTCCGATGACCAATCTAAGCGCTATATGTTGCTAAAGTCCTATAACAAGACCAATCGATGTTGGTGGACTTGGTCTATCCGTTAAGGGCTATACTTCAATTGATTGTGAGTTTAATTCATACCTTCTCAATCTTCATGTTAAATTTACTGTGGAGCCTGCTAATAGCTCTACCAAGAGAAGATTATTGTTTTCTAGATTTGGAAAGACAAATCTTGTAATCTTAGGTTGTGTAGATCCTCGTTGTGCCTTAAGATTCATATCTAGAGTTGGGTTGATAGGCCTAGAATGTGTGTGTTCTCAACGGAATTGGTTCCGCTTGATGAAATCGTGTGCTTTAATCTCCTCTCTCGAGAAGAGTATCATACGTCCAACTGTCCTATCTAAGAGTGATGTTTGGTTTCCAGTATCAAAACCATGTAATTACTCCTCCTTTACGGAGCGAGTTGTGTTAAGCTATGTGCTAGTGGCTATGTCTCAAGTCTTTAAGGCTTTGGTTCTACCATTGCGAGCTATGTATGACTAATTGATGGTCTTGGGTTTAAAGAAAGTATATGGCAAGGCTGTCTCTCTCCAGAAGTAAGCAATTCCAAGTCTCGTGGGATTTGGTTTGGTTGATGATTTTTTGGTGGTCGGATGTGTTTTGGTTAATGCTTCGGTCAAAGGTTCCAGATTTTGCGACTTTGGCTACCCATCTATCCAAAAGGAAAGTTTAACAAAGCTTTGTAGTTTCTCTATTAAGTTGTTAATTTTCTCCTTATGTTGTATCATTGTGGTTGTTGTTATATTGCTTTCATCCGTTTATGATCCGAACTATTTCTCCTTTGGGGAGTGTAACTGCGTTTAAAATATAAATCAACCGTTGAAAAAAAAAAACTATAAAGTATAAACAGTATTCCATTATTAAAATGTCAAAAAAACTTTCAATGTTTTATTTTTTGTTTCAATTTCTATATTTTAGCTATACCATGCACCGATTTCTCTTATTCTTTTTTTGTTTGTCAACAAATCACATATTTATTTGTTAGCCAATTTTTTTTAAGTCTAAATTTATTTATTATTTATTAAAATTATGAAAAATATTAGAAAAACGATTCTACCACGGACAAATCACTCTGACCCTGTTAGATCCACGACACACGATCCTTCATGTTTCATGCTCATGATGGGTACCTTCTACCTTTGATGCATGAAATCATGATGAACGGCTCTAATTGCACAACGTTAGAGATCTCTTGTAAACTTACATCCATTAATCTACAAATTTGTTAATAAGTGCATCATCCTTATTAGCTTACAATGAGAAATATGGAAAATATTACTTTCTATAAGTTTTATCTTCAAATTTGTTATGATAAAAAGCATTTTATAGTTAATAAATTAAAGAGCATGAAAAATCATAAAATGATAAGAGTTCTTTTTGCATGATTGCATTTGCATCTCAAGATTCAGAGCTCGAGCTTGGCTTTCCCTCGTAGATGGGTTTAGTCCTTTATATTATCAGAAAGTAAAGACTAGAAGGAGAATTTCCGATAACAAATGACTCTGCATCGATCTCGTAGTGCATAAAGTTGTTTTACATCTTTTGGTGTGGCTTAAAGAGGTTTTTGGTTCTGGAGAGGTCTTTTACCTTTGTTTAGTGCCTTTCCTTTGGCTTGTTTTTAGGGCATAAGATTTGATTTGGTGTTGAAATAACAAATCATATGGTGTCTCTTTGTAGAGATGTCAGCTTCTCTCTATCACATAGCGGGATGGTGTTTGATACTTCTATCTTAGTGCTATGATTGCTCTTTAGGATTGATTGTTTGACGCTATTGACTTGGTACCTTATCATGATATTTGCATCAAAGCAAGTTGGGAAGTCCCTTTTTTTAAGAAATATAAGCGATCATAGATTCTACTCATAGATTTTTGTTTATGGGTTTGTTCAATGATGCAAATTTTTAGTTACATGTGTTGTGTAAAAAGATTTGATGGGTAAGTATGGTTTTATAGTTATTTGTTGGTGGATGTGTTGTGTAAAAAGCTTATGTGTTTATATCATTTCTCCATTGTCGTATTCTTGGTTTTATTAGTTTATTGTTTTTCTTAATTAAGGTTTTGAGATTTATATCATATTTTCGAATATGATGCTTCAAATTCAAGAGCTTTTACATGTTCAAACTCTCTTCGTTAGAGTTAAAGTTTGTTCTTTTCGGATTAGTTTTCAGTTTTCAGATTTTAAAACCTAAGAAGACTGAAAAAAAGAAACTTATGTTTATTTGTTTGATGTCATAAATTTACACAAGACAGAAGGTGCAGAGTCAACCATCATGGAGGAATTTTTCACTTAAGGAATTTCATGCAGCACCAAACAATTTTAATTACGATAACAAATTCGGCGAAGGTCGATTTGGGAGTGTGTATTGGGGTCAACTATAGGATGGTTCGCAAGTAATGATCTCTAAACTTACTTGATATATAGAATCATGTTCTTGTTGGGGGCCGCAATGTACCGATTTAGTTCATGTAACTTGTTTTATGTTAGTGGAAAGTGTGCATTTATGGTCTCTTTGAACTTTATTTGTAATGAGCTTTTGTTTGTTGTTCTATGTAGACTGCAATCAAGAGATTGAAAGAATGAAATGGGAAAGAAGACATAGATTTTACTGTAGAAGTCGAGATTATTGCTCGTATTCGACACAAGAAGCTATTTAGTGTACAAAGTTAATGTGCATAAGGACAAGAACGACTCATTGCATATGAGTACATGCCAAATTTGAGGTTGGTCTCTCATCTTCATGTGTCAAGATTCAACTGAGTCGCTTCTTGATTGGACCAGACCGATGAATATCGCAATGGGCTCTGTTAGGCCAATCGTCTAAGTCTTCAGAATATCAAGATAGTTCTTACCAATCGACTGTTTTTTGCTTTTTTTATTTTGTACAGCTTTACACCATCATGCAACACCTCGAATAATCCATGGAGATGTGAGAGTGAGCAATGTGCTTCTAGATTCTGAGTTTGAAGTTCGGTTTACGGATTTCAGATTTGGTAAACTTATGTCAGTTAATGCAGAATATAGAGCTAACAAAATCACCAAAGGTAATAATCTTTGATATCTCTCATTGGAATGTATTGAATCAGGAAAAGAATCAGACATGGGAGATGTGTATAGTTTCGGTGTTACCGATAAGAGATCTATAGAAAAGGTAAACCAAACAACAAGACAGGTTATTACCAAATGGACGAGAAAAAGTTTGGCGAATTTCTAGATCAAAGACTAAATAGGGAAATATATGGAAGAGGAGCAGAAAATGAAAGTTTCACTAGGGTTTAAGTGTGTTCAGAGTGAGATAGAGAAGAGACCAACAATGTTGCAAATGATTGAAATGTTGACGAATGAATCTAAGGAGAACATGGCTCGCCTTGAAGCCAATTCACTCTTCAGCAAAAACAATGTAGATGGAAGACAAAGATCATCAAAAAAAAGTACAAAATTAGATTAAATCTTTGTTATTTGATTTCACAAATTCTTTCTTCTTTCGTTTGCAAAACTTGATTTTGATTATGCTTTGTTTCAAGAAGAGCGTTAGTGCAGTTCAAGTTTATTGTGTTTCTTCTCTAGGAAAATTTACCCAATATTCTATGTGTGATTAAGATGGGAATTAGACAACTAGTGATTCAAGCCATATGAATTTTTTATTATAAGAAAGCGTTATTACAAGAGAATTTTGTAAGTGAAGATCTTTTATGATCTCTTCTTGGGTTCTTATTACAAATGAAACCAAGCACCGATATTTATAGTAGTGGTGCCTTAAGTCCTTGATTATTCTAGAGTTCTCTCTACTTCTTATTCTTAACATTTATCCATTACTCTAAAATATTCTCGAATCTTTATCCACTTATATTCTAACATATTCTAGAATTATCTCTAAGTCTTATCCTAAGGTAACTTATCATGATAATTCTAGAAGTTTCTTATTTTTCATAACTCTACTTAATCTTCTCTAATATTCTAGAATCTCCTCCATAATTCTAGAATTGTCTTCACTCTTCTATGATTTGTTTTGGGCTAATGGAGGAAATATCCAACAAATTCCTCCCTTCCAACTTAGCCCGAAGTTTTCACGATCCCGATGCCTTGACAATAGTCTTCAAACTTTTTGATTGGTAATACCTTGGTCATTATGTCAGACTAGGTTTTATTTGTGTGTACCATGTCGAGATGTAGGAGTTTCTCTTCCATAACTTCTCGAATCCAATGATGACGTATATCGATGTGCTTTGAGCGGGAGTGCAATGTTGAATTCTTTGCTAAGTGAATAGCACTCTGGTTATCACATAGCATTATATACTTATCTTGTTTAACTCCAAGCTCAAGCAAGAAATTCTTCATCCATAACATCTCCTTGCAAGCTTCAGTGGATGCGATATACTCTGCTTCAGTAGTAGACAAGGCAACACACTTTTGTAGGTTTGACTGCTAGGAAACAGCTCCCCCTGCAAATGTAATAACATACCCTGATGTTGATTTCCTGGAATCTTTCTCGCCGCTGCATTAGTATAGCCATTTAACTCAAGCTTTCCATTTCCAAAGCTTAAGTATCTTTTAGTAGTGCCTCATAGATAACATAGTATCCACTTAACCGCTTTCCAGTGCTCTTTTCCTAGATTGGCTAGGAAGCGACTCACAACTCCAACTGCATAGGCGATATCAGGTCTTGTACACACCATGGCATACATAAGGCTACCAACTGTTGATGCATATGGAGTGGTCTTCATTTCGTCTTTCTCTTTCTCACTTGTTGGACTTTGCTTTGTACTTATTTTGAAATGTCCAGCAAGTGGAGTGTTTACCGGCTTCGCCTTCTGCATGTTGAATTTCTCCAACACATTTTTGATATATCGTTCTTGGGATAGCCATAACAACTTCTTTGGTCTATCACGAGTGATCTTTATCCTAAAAATTTGTCTTGCTGGCCCCAAGTCTTTCATGGAAAAACACTTGCTCAAATCTTTCTTTAGAGCATCTATGTTTATGCGGTCATGACCCACAATCAACATATCATCTATATAAAGCAGAAGTATGAGATAGTCACCGCTAGCGTACCTCTTCATGAAGACACAATGGTCATTCTTGGATTTCTTGAAATTATGATCCATCATAAAAGAGTCAAACTTCTTGTACAATTATCTTGGGCATGTTTAAGACCATACAAGCATTTCTTCAATCGACATACTATGTTTTCTTTACTTGGGACCTTGAATTCTTCAGGTTGATCCATGTAGATCTCCTCCTCCAGGTCACCATGGAGAAATGCCGTCTTGGCATCGAGTTGTTAAATCTCCAAATCTAGAGCCACTGCTAGACCAAGAATTACTCGGATAGAAGACATCTTTACCACTGGAGAGAATATCTCTTCAAAGTCTATCCTTTTCTTTTGGTTGAATCCTTTCACGAACAACCGATCTTTGTATCTAGGCTTTGTGCTTCCATCTTTGGACTTTATCCGGTACACCCATTTGTTCTTAAGAGCTCTCTTTCCTTTCGGTAATTTCACCAACTCATAGGTATGGTTCTCATGCAAAGACTCCATTTCATCTTGCATGGCTTTTATCCATTCATCATTATGAGTATCAACTATAGCTTCTTCATAGCTTTCAGGCTCCCCCTGATATCTGAGAGTCACATACTCAGCATGAGTATATCTTGTGGATGGTATCCTACCTCTGGTTGACCGTCTTAGTTCAACCCCCTTTTTGTCTTCTATAACATCATCACCATTATCATCTGAAGTACTAGCCCCTTCTTCAGCATCAACATCATCATTCTCGACCGCTTCTTCTGTATCCTCATATGATTGGTCAAGATCTATGTTTCTCTTAATCCTTAGCTTTGTTTTCTCTGATCTTTTTATGTCTTTAATAGTTTGATCCTCGAAGAACACAACATCTCTGCTTCTGACAATCTTTCTATTTGTCGGATCCCAAAGTCGATAACCAAACTCATCTCTTGGTGAACCAAGATATATGCATTCCTTAGTCTTGGAGTCTAGCTTAGCCCGTTCATCCTTAAGGATGTGAACGAACGCTCTACATCCAAACACCTTCAAGTGATTATAAGAAACCTTCTTCCCTGACCATACTTCTTCTGGGACATCACCATCCAAGGGAATTAATGGTGTAAGGTTGATGATATCAACTGCGGTCATTATAGCTTCTCCCCAAAATGATTTTGGTAACTTTGCATAAGAGAGCATACATCGAACTCTTTCTCCAATTGTTCGATTCATTCTTTCTGCAACACCATTTAATTGTAGTGTCTTAGGAGGAGTTTTCTCCATCCTGATTCCATTAATTTTGCAGAATGCCTCAAAGGGTCCTCGGTACTCACCACCGTTATCTGATCGAGCACACTTGATTTTTTGGCTCGTCTCTCGTTGTACTCGAGCTACAAACTCCTTGAAAGTATCAAGAACTTGATCTTTGGATTTTGGTAGGCATACCCATACTTTCCTTGAGTGCTCGTCGATGAAAGTCACGAAATATGATGCACCACCCATCGATTTCTCAGACATTGAGCATACATCGGTATGGACGAGGTCAAGGATGTGTTTTCTTCTCACATGTACAGAAGATCTTTGGAAAGCGACTCTGTGTTGTTTTCCAGCTAAGCAATCAGAACACGGTTCGAGAGATATACCGTTTATATCAGGGAGGTATTTCTTTCGAGCGAGGATATTTAGACCCTTCTCACTCATATGGCTGAGCCTCTGGTGCCATAACTCCATGTCAGCATTTGCGAAGTTTACCTCTTCCTTGCAAAGCGTAGCTTGTGTCACGTATAGTGACCCTTCTTTCTTTCCTCGAGCCATAACCAAGCTTCCTTTGGTTAGTTTCCATTTGCCTTCACCAAAGTGATTCTATAATCCAGCATCGTCGAGCTTTCCAGGGTATATAAGATTAAGACGCATGTCAGGGACATGCTCACATCCTTGAGAACTAGTTTACATCCAGTGTTTGATGTAAGGATGACGTCCCCCTTTCCAACAATCTTGCTTCTTCCTTGGTTTCCCGTTTGTACATTACCAAAGTTACCTCTTTGGTAGGTAGCGAAGAATTTTTCATGTGGGGTGACATGAAAGGAAGCACGAGAGTCAATGATCCATGAAATATCATAAGAGGCGATGTTTAAAAGATTGTGTTCTCCAACAAGATATACATCTTTATCCTTGTCAGCCACAATAATGGTCTTGTCGTCATGCCTCTTTCTGGGGTTAAATCGGTATGGTTTGATGTTACCCATTATTGTGACCCACCTTTTGGTTTTTGAAGAATCGATATTTTGGTTTTGATGACACGCCTTGCCACAATAGTAGCATTTTACTCTAGGACGTGATTTAGAACGTCCTCAAGATTGATTTCGACTTTGAATTTGGTTGTGTCCACATGTTTCATCTCTACCCCGTCTATCTATGAAATTCGCCTCAGACTGAGTGCTCAAACCTTGTTCCTTCCTTCTAATTTCTTCATTTAAAAGACTATCATCGACGGTATCCATGGTAAGTTTTCGATTTGGTATCGAGTTACTGAGAGTAACAACTAGTGTGCCCCAGCTCTCTGGCAAAGAGCTAAGGAGTAGAAGGGCTTGCATCTCGTCTTCGATCTTCAAGTCGACCTTATTAAGCTGATTTACGAGCCCCTAGAAATTGTTCAAGTGCTCCATCATGCTTTGGCTATCCTTATACTCCAAATTTACCAATCGTCGAGCAAGAAGAGCTTTGTTTCAAGGCGTTTTCTTTTGAATCATTGACTCAAGTTTTGTCCATAATTCAAAAGAATTTGTATAAGTAGAGACATGTTCCAAAAGAGATTGGTCAATGTATTTACGAATTACAGCGACCGTTTTTCGATTAAGAACCTCCCATGCCTAGCCTTATCATCCTTTCCTTCCGGCTTGTTCTTCATGATGATGGGTTGATGTAAATCCTTGCAGTAAAGATGATCTTCCTTCATCGGTTTCCAATATGAGTACACTACAAAAAAGCAGTCCCATTTGCGAGGCCGAATTTCGTTGCAAAAACGTTGCAAATGGCATTTTGCAACGAATTTGCGACGATTTTCACTCCGTTGCGGCTGGCTCGTCGCAAACCAAAAATCGTCGCAATTTCGTTGCAAAATGCCATTCGTCGCAAACTAGTTGCAAATTTAGCGACGCAAGTGCATCGACCAAATTTGCAACGAATTTGCATCGGTTATTTTCGACGCAAAATTGCGACGTTTTTGCAACGAAATAGCATTGTCAAAATTGCATCGGAATTGCAACGATTCATTTTGCATCGGAATTGCAACGATTCATTTTAAATCGAATTTGCGACGAAATGGCTAAGAAATTTTGCATCCATTTTGAGATGGTTTTTTGCGTCGTTTTTGCGACGAAAATTATTGCGACGTAATTGGGACGACCAGTTGCATCGATTTTGCGACGTTTTATTACTGATTTTTAAAATTTTTTTTTTTTAATGTTTCATATTTTACATTAAAAAGAAAACCGAAAAACGAAATTACAAAAAAAAAACAAACCAAAAACCGAAAACCGCAAACATCACTACACATCAAAATTGATTTGTTCTTCGATCGGAGCTTGGGTTGCGTTGTCGTCGACTTCTTCTTCTTCTTCTTCTTCTTCTTCTTCTTCTTCTTCTTCTTCTTCTTCTTCTTCTTCTTCTTCTTCTTCTCTTGCCCGTTGTTCTTCTAACTATTTCTTTGTTTGCATTACATCGGCAATTATCGGGTTTGTCTTCGCCAACTCCGCGAACATAGTATCATAAGCTAACGAGTTTGCCTCTAAGTACGTCTGTAACCTTCCGATCTTCTTTACCGCCTTGCCTAGGTGTTTCTTCGTTTGTTGGAGGTCCTGAGTGACATTAGGATCCGTACCATATCTCGAGACGGGACAATACGGTAGTCCCTGGTCATCCATCAGGATAGATCCTGTAAACGCCATCTTTCCTTTACGGCTTTTTGGAGCCAACTTGAAAACAAATATACAAATTTAATAGTATAAATTAAATATTAATGATATAATACATCTTGAAAAATTATTATAAAATTAATAGGTAATTTAATTTACCTCTAATGCGACACGGTTAATCTTCAACGGTGTCATTTGAGTTGGTTGACCATCTGGAGTAGGTTGGGAAGAGAGAAGGTCGACTCGGGCCACCACATCATCGTGGAGCTTGTGGACTCGTTCATCAACCCAAATCACGTCTTTGTTGTGGTGGGTCTTCTTCCAAACATCTGGCATGGTAGCGGAACTTCCTGATGCCTCCGACTATATATATAAAAGTATTTTTGAAAATAAAATATAAATTAATTTTTATATTATTAATAATAATACTGATAATTAACTTACAATTTGGCGAGCATGTTCAACATAAGAAATTTGTCCCGCGCAATGCTTAGCCGGCTTGCCATCGCAAACCGGCGTCAACCGAGCCTTAGAACATTTACCCGATTTTTGTTTCGAAGTCTCCAACTCCCAAAAAGCGACAAGTCCCTCCCAAATAGTACTAGAAAAGTATGGTGGCTTACATACTTCCGGATCCGGATTTGCTAACCACTTCTCTTTTCACCGTCCTATCATGTTTCCAAGACGTTGCTTCGCTTTCTCTTCAAATTTAGCCCGGATCATACCGTTGATTGCAGGATCCCAATAATATTTTTGCTACAAAAATAATTATAACAGTAAACAGTCCCATTTTCTTAATAAATATATGTATTTAATTTATATTTATTAAATTTTAAAATTAATAATAAATTATATTTATGTAAAAAATATGTTTTTGTAATTTCTATTTAATTTATTTTTACATTTAATTTTACATTTTTCTAATACTACAATTTTTAAAATTTAAATTTCAACAAAATAAATTAAAATTTATTTACCGCAAATTGTTTGTACCACCGATCTCGCGTCTCTTTTGTAACATACTTCCAACTCGTGTGTAACTCCTTAAAATCATGCGCCATGATTTTCCTAATATCTTTACCGACCTTTTTTTCGTAAACCTGTAATTTTTATTAACAAAAAAATATCATGTTAAATTTTTTTAAAAAGAAGAATTTAAACTATTTTGGAAAATTTATTTACCAAGTCGCGTTTCCGGTCGGGTTTTGTTCAAGTGGAGGTAGAATGCGGCGTGCGGGTGCAACAAGAAGTTGTTGCAGAGTTATGTCCTCCATAGACTAAATAGGTTGGTTCAGTTGCGTCTCGGGCACCGGAACGCCGGAGGAAGAAGAAGGACCCGTCGACCGTTGAGCCGGTATGTTTCTACGATTAGTGTTGTTAACGAAAGTCGAGTAATCGTTTGTCGCAATCAAAAAATGAAAAAAAACTCTGTTTTTTTGTGTAAAAGAGAGAAATGATTATTGAAGAGAAAATAGATGTGTGAATGGTGCAGAATGGAGGGGAGAAGGAGATAGGCTTATATAGGGCAAAATTCCGTCCCAATTTTGATGCAAAATTTGGAGTTTTACCGCCTAAAAACGTCGCAATTTCAATGCAAAATTTGGAGTTTTACCGCTTAAAACCGTCGCAATTTCGTTGCAAAATGAAAGATTTACCGCCTCAATTCGTAGCAATTTCGTTGCAAAATTCAAGTTTTACCGCCAAAAAACGTTGAAATTTCCTCTGAAATGAAAAAATTATTACCTCGACACGTTTATTTCTTTCGCGGTTTTTACCACCACAAACGTCGCAAAATCAATGCAACCAATAACACATTACATTGATGTTAGATGGTAACTAGTTAATTATATAATGTTAATTAGGGTATCGGGTTTGGGGTTTGAGATTTGGGTATTTTGCAACGGATTTGCAACGTTTGTGTCGCAAATTCGTCGCAAAAGTTAGAATTTGCGACGAAAACGTTGCAAAATCGTCGCAAAATACCCAAACCTCCGAAAAAAAAATTTACATACAAACAACAATTTAGCAAGCTTATTCATTAGAATTGGAAACATAAGGATATCCTCCAAAACGAGTCTCGTCTTCATCTTTCTCGCCTCCCTCGTCCTCGTCCTCGTCTTCATCAAACTCCCCTCCGTTTCCATCTGAATCCTCGAATATGACGTCATCAAACTCGCTATTTAGCGGAGTAGTTCTTGTCACAATGTTGCTTACATCTGTAGGGATCGAAACTTCTTCGGTTCTCGAAGGTTGCACCGGAGGTTGCTCTTCATCACCATCAGGGGCTAAACCTCCAACAATTCGACCTCTAGGGTTAACTTTTATAATGGATAGCCAGTCTTGATCTCGTCGTGCTCGAGTAGAAGGGTAGGGAATAAATACTACTTGCTCAGCTTGGGAGGCTAAAACAAATGGCTCAAACTTGTCTTCGTAAGTCCTATTTCCTTTTACATCTACAACTCCAAATTTGCTGGTTCTGACCCCACGGCTCTATGGATCAAACTAATCACAACGGAATAAGATTGTTTTTAAGTTCAACGCTCCGGCATACTCGATCCCAATGATTTCTTTCAAAATACCATAAAAATTAGTATCACTCGGGATATGAACACCATAATTTGCAGTGGCTTTATTTTGACCGTGTGCATACGTGTGGAAAATAAAACCCCGTGTCGAATACATCTTGCTCGTTCTTATGGTTGCGATGGGTCCCAAAACAAACTCGTGTACCCATAAAGGCCATGATTGTCGAGATTTCGTCGTCACCTATTCAATCAATTGAAATATTAAATATATAAATATATTATATTAATCTAACTCATGCAGTATATTGTATTTACCATATGTCTCATCCATCCAGCAAAATCACGTTCTAGGGTAGATTGAACTTCAAAATTATTTAGATGAGGATACACTTCTCGTATTTGGCCTTTTAACATTCTGGAAACACGATATTGTCAAAATATTGTAGGATTTAATAATAAATATCAACCAAGGTATATTGTTTAGTATATACCTTTCATATGGTTGGAAGTAGTTACAGTTTAGCAATATATATGTGTGAGCAGCTTCCATATGTTTGAAATCACACCACGTTGTTTCCATTACTTTTCCACCCATCCGACCTACATCTGAGAAAAAATCAGGTACTCCCTCCAACGGATATGTTCGCCCCACCCCACAATCGTCGTACCGGGCACGTCTTGTTTTCTTTGTCTTCACGGTTTGGCTAAAGTAGTAGATAGAAAAGTTTGATGTCTCCTCTGTCAAACTTCCGGCAATGATTGATCCCTCAACCTTGGCGAGATTTTTTTCCTTCATCTTCAAATGTTTGAAGAATCTTTCAAATGGGTACATCCATCGGAATTGGACTGGGCCGCCCAAATCTAACTCACGAGGTAAGTGGACAACCAGATGTTCCATTACATCATAAAAAGAATGTGGAAAGATCTTCTCTAAATTGCAAACCGTGATGGGAATGTTTGAATTCAACTTCAGGATTTCGTCCTCCATTAACGTTCTGGCACATAAGTCCCTGAAAAATGCTCCAATACCTGATATGAAAGCGAAGGTAAATATAAATAAACTTGGATGGGAAATAAATAAACAAATTCAGGAACAGTAGACAAAATTAAGAAAAACCTGCAATGGACTCGTGCACATCTTGCGGTAAAAGCTCTTGTAGACAAAAAGGCAGTAATCGCTGCATAAACACATGACAATCGTGGCTCTTCATCCCAGAAAATTTCCCCCCTGCTCAACACATCTTGAAAACGTTGACACGTACCCATCTGGAAACTTCACCCACTCCTTAACCCGGTTGATCAAAGCATTCTTTGCCTCAGGTGATAGTCAAAAACTTGGTATTGGCGGCAGATTATCGTTTATTATATGTAACTCGGGCCTTATTAATAGAGTTGCGAGATCTAGTCGTGACTTCCGATTGTCTTTTGTTCTACCTGCAACATTCAACAATGTGTGTATAATATTTTCGAAATTTTTTTTCTCCACATGCATAACATCCAAGTTGTGCCTCAAGAGATGATCCTTCCAGTAAGGCAACTCCCAAAATATAATTTTCTTATGCCAGTTATGGTACACCCCGTACCCAACATGCATATTTGCAGGATGACTTTGCCAATTACCCCCAACTTTAACAGTTTCTTCAGCACTGTAACCATCCATTTGTTCTTCCAACTGCTCACCTGAGAGATAAACAACTGGGGATGATTTAACAACTCTCTTTCGGAACAACGTCTTACTCTTTCTATAAGGATGTCCCCTTGGAAGAAAACGACGATGGCAGTCGAACCAGCACGGTTTCCTTCCAGCTGACAACTGAAATGATTCAGTTTGGTCTAAACAATATGGACATGATAACTTCCTGTGAGTTGTCCAGCCAGATAGCATGCCATATGCTGGAAAGTCACTTATCGTCCACATAAGAACAACTTTCATGTTGAAGTTATGTCGGGTTGACGAATCATACGTGCGTACACCAACATGCCACAATTCCTTTAGCTCTTGGATAAGAGGCTGTAAGAAAATATCAAGTGATCTTTTGGGATGATTAGGCCCTGGAACCAAAATGCTGAGGAATAAAAATTCTCGATGCATACACATTTCCGGCTGAAGATTATATGGCGTCACTATGACCGGCCACAACGAATATTTCCGACCAGACAAACCAAAAGGACTAAACCCATCAGTGCAAAGGCCCAAATAAACATTTCTATGTTCAACAGCAAAATCTGGATATACCGTGTGAAAGTGTTTCCACGCCTTTGCATCTGATGGATGGCCAACCACCCCTTCCCCACTCTCGTGTTCTGCGTGCTACCTCATTGCTCCGGCTGTTTGCTCAGATTGGTATAATCGTTTCAGCCTATCTGTTATTGGAAGATACCACATACGCTTGAACGGGACTTTTGTACGACCACTAGTCTTCTTATATCTTGGATGGGAGCAAAAACGACATTTCTGCAACTGAGCATCAGCTTTCCAAAAAATCATACAGTTATCAGTGCAGACATCAATCATCTCAGATGGTAATCCAAGACTTGCTACCAATTTTTTTATCTCATAGTAACTATATGCAGAGTTATTACCCTCTGGCAAATACTCTTTAAGCAATCCACCCCATTTATCCATGCAATTTTCAGTTAGGTTTTCTTTGCTTTTAATTGTCATCATCCTAGATGCTAGCGATAATTTTGATAGCCCTTCTCTACATCCTTCGTTGATAGGTTCGTTAGCAGCATCTAACATATCATAAATATTTTTTGCACTCGGGTTTGGTTCTTCAAAAGTATTATCACTAAATGAAGCAGTTATTTCTCGAAATGCATCATTAACCATGTCATTGAACCTATTCCCATCAGCATTTCCATATGCATTAAAATTATCATGACCATACTGGTAATTATTATCCTCATAATTACTACCACCTACAATTCCATATGCAGATGCATTCAAATTTTCATGACCGTACTGATAATTATTATCCTCATGATTACTACCACCTTCTACATTTGCATGAAAATTACTTCTGCTTAAACTACTCGGAACATTCACAACAAAATCCTCCCCATGCAAAAACCAGACATAGTAGTTGGGTAAAAACCCCTTCGAAAATAAATGTTTCCAAACAGTATGCGTATCATGTGCGGTAAACTTTTTGCATTTCTTACAGGGACAATAAATTATCGCGTCGCCGGTCTCTATGGACGTTCCCATCACGGCTCTCTGGTTGTTTTGTGCCTGGGTTAAAAACTGGTTCAATCCGTCTCTAAACTCTGACGTCACTTCGCCTGTTTCTGGATTTGTGCGATTGTACATCCATCCTCTAATCGTGTAAACCTCATGATGGTTAGACGACATAATTTATAACCAAATGTTTGAAAAAGTTGTGTGTTTTTTGGATAATGATGATATGTTGTTTGTTGTTTTAATTCACTTGTTCATCATCTGGTCGTTGTATTTATAGAAATGAGTTAGATTTTGCATCGATTTTGCTTCGTTTTTGCAACGTTTCTGCATCTATATTGCACCTCCAGATGCAAAATCGTCGCAAATTTGCGACTTTTTTTCCCTCACAAAAAATCGTCGCAAATGAGACTGTTTTCTTGTAGTGGTAGTTGTCCGTCGTGAGTTTGATCACCTTCAACGGTAACGATAGCCTCCATCTTGATTCGCACAAGATATCGATTTTATACTCAACCTGGCTCTGATACCACTTGTAGGGAAATTTACCCAATATTATTTGTGTGATTAAGATGGGAATTAGACAACTAGTGATTCAAGCAAAAGAATTTTATTATTATAAGAAAGGGTTATTACAAGAGAAGTTTGTAAGTGAACACCTTGTATGATGTCTTCTTGGGTTCTTATTACAAATGAAACCAAGCACCCATATTTATAGTAGTGGTGCCTAAAGTCCTAGATTATTCTAGAGTTCTCTCTACTACTTATCCTAAACATTTATCCATTACACTAGAATATTCTCGAATATTTATCCACTTATATTATAACATATTCTAGAATTATCTCTAAGTCTTATCCTAAGGTAACTTATCATGATAATTCTAGAAGTTTCTTATTTTTCATAACTATACTTAATCTTCTCTAACATTCTAGAATCTCCTCCATAATTCTAGAATTTTCTTCACTCTTCTATGATTTTTTGTGGGATAATGGAGGAAATATCCAACATCTTCCATTTTTAACATTTGGTTTTCACAATTGATGCTTTGATTGAGAGCTTGTAAGGGAGTCAGGGCCTGCCCCTCGGTGTGGTCAGTACTCTATAATGTCGGGCAGTCAAAATACTCGGAATTTATTACTTTTCGCCGCATCTTCGATCTTATAGTAAAGTTGTCGCTTAGCTCCCTTTGCCACCGGGCATCGAGATCAAATCCAGAGCCCGAGCGGAAATGCGATGTGTCTGGCAACTCGGGTTCTGGTACATATATGGTCTTTATGGAAAGCGAGCCAACTTAGAACATTTAATTATATAAAGCGAGCAAATGAAGATTTTGGAACATGGATCCTTAACAGGAAGCTGGCAATGCAAACTGGTTGATTTATCGACAATTCTCATAGATACCACTTTTTAAAGTTTTTTTTCCTTAGATACCATTAATTTTTAAAAATTCCATAGATACCACTTTTTCCAAAAATACCACAAAATTAAAATTAGTTTTAAATGATCAAAACTAAATTCTAAACCCTAAATCTACACCCTACTCCCTACTCCCTAAAACTATACCTTAATTGTACAATAGTTAACCCAAACCAAAAAATTTATATTCTCACCCTTTAAAAATCAATTTTCCTACCCCTAAAACTATACCCTAATTGTACAATAGTTAACCCAAACCCAAAAATTTATATTCTACACCCTTTAAAATTCAATTTTTGTGTTTGTGGTTTTTTTGGAAATTTTGATAAAAGTGGTATCTAAGGAACTTTTAAAATTTAATGGTATCTAAAAAACAAAAACTTTGTTTGGCGGCATCCTAGGGAATTTCTCTTGATTTATCTCGAGTCCCAGGTATCATTAGCCTTAGAAAGGTCCATATGATTAAACTTTAATATCTCCGTTTTTGTATAATGTATCTTTTTACGGACGGCCCCAAAACAATAGAAGTTTGTAGTAATATACAAATAGAGCATTGACATATGTCATTATTTACTGTCTATACTTTGCCATGACATTTCTAAAATTGTAAAATTCAAGTGACGAATAAAAAGTAGTGGTCAGAGTATAACGAAAGTCTAGAATGATCAAAACAACAACATTTTTGTGACCAAGTTTGAGTAACAAAAACAGAAGAAAATAGGCCAAGAAGAGTAACGTAGGTCATTCAACGAAGAATAAATCACTTTTTGCCTCATGTATGTTCCGTATAACCAACTTTGTAATATTTTCGTAAAACGTTGATAGAAATTTTATCAAATTCTATGAAACTATCAAATATGAAGTATGCCACTTCTATATAAAGAACAACCCGCGCATACACCTAGTATTATCTTAAATCACAAACTACTAATTCATTATAGAAAACAAACAAACTCTTACAAAAAACTAACCATACTATATACACACATAAAAATCATATTCAGCATGCTTACGCTAAACACAATGAAAATTCACTACAAGAAAATAGAGGGTTTTCCGACGGGTAAAACCGTCGGAATTCCGTCGGAAAAGTCCCTATTCTGACGGTTTTCCACCGTCGGTTCTATCTCGTCAGAAATTGAAGATCCGTCGGAAATCCATCAGAAATTTCTGACGGATTTCCGACGGATCTTGTTATAGCGGAATTCCGTCAGAAATCCGTCGGAATTCCGACTTCCGACGGAAATCCGTCAGAAATCCGTAAATCGCCCGAATTCGCCTGAAATCGCCTCCAATCTTCATTTCACATCACTAAATCAACATACCAATGTAGGTTTTTGTACATTCTTTTGATTGTTTGATTTAGAGATTTAGGGATTTAGAGATTTAGTGATTTAGAGATTTAGGGATTTAGGAAATTAGGGATTTAAGGATTTATGGATTTAGGGAATTTAGGATTTAGGGATTTAGGGAATTAGGAATTTAGGGATTATGAGAATTTTAGGGATTTAGGAATTTAGGGATTTTAGGATTTAGGGATTATGAGAATTTTAGGGATTTAGAAATTTAGTGATTTAGTCATTTTTCGGGTTTAGGAAATTATTTTCGATTTTAAAAACTATTAGTTGTTTTAAGGATTAAATATTTTACGAAATAAAGATTTTTTTAAATTTCGTAATTTTTAGAAATTTTTTTTAAAGATTTTTTGGTATTAAAAAAAAAAAACGCATTCCGTCCGACGGATTTCTGACGGATACGGTATCTATATACGGTATATGGTATACAATTATCCGGTATACGATTACGTATTTCCGACGGATATATGACGGATTCCGTAACCGTATACCGGATACAAGATATCCCGTATACGGATACCGTATCTGTCAGAAATCCGTCAGAAATTTCCGACGGAATGTAAAATTCGAAAATCCGTCGGAAGTCCGACGGATATGACCGTATTGTTTACTTGTAGTGATTTCATTTCTGTTTCTCTCAACAGTCTTTACAATTTAGGCACCGCGTGGCTGCATCCAGGGAGGGGGAAGACGGTCTGAAGTCCCGGGAGTAAGCGGAGTAGGCAGACTTCGAATATGAATGCTTTGAGGATATAAACGATACTCGATATCGACCTCTCTACAAATTTTTCCAACTTCCTCTAGTAATTTACCTCTCCTTATAAACCTCTCCCCCATATCTTGAAAATTCATTCTATGTGTCAACCACACCGCAATCTTTATACTTTGCATATCATCCATGCTTAGAAACACAATCATAGGTGCGGGATACCAATGATCCTCCTTGTTGTCTATATAACTGCATCAAAACATTAAAAAAAAAAAAAAACATCGTTAAGAATCTTCACTTCCAAGGGACTTAACCTCGATATCGGTCAGGGTTTAAGGTTTAGGATTTAACTGACCTGAGTATTCTCTGTTTAATAGCATATATCTTTTCTAGAGGAGTTGCTATATGAACACAGAATTCGACCGCATCTCCCATATCGGGGCTTCGGAAAAAGTTACCTATAGGTTTTGTGCCGAGAACACTATTTGGGTATACGACCTTTTGATTATCATATCGCAAGAAAACAGTCGTCAATATGTTCATTTCCTCCACAACCAACTGGCAAAAGAAACAAAAAAGATCAGGACCATGTCACAATATTATTTATAAGACCAGAAATTTATTGTAATTAGGGAAGAACAAACCTGAACACCGTCGATTTCGCAGCAGTCACCTACATCAAATGGGTGCATAACGAAAAGGAAAATGATGGCTTCGAAGATGGTTTTGCAAGAGTTTCCGAATACAAAAGCTACTAGAATGAGCTGCGAGCTTAAGACAAGCAAGAATCTGGTTGTGGCGATTCCAAGTATAAGAAGCCATATGATTAAGATTATAATGCTAATCAACACTTTGATTATACTGTGAAGCCGATTCACTGCTGTTTTTGTATCGTTTAAGGTCAAAGCCAGAGCCCTCCGTTCTCTAAACGCCCTAACCTGTTAAAGAACTCGCGCGGTCAAGATAATTCTGTTTTTGTATATGAAAATATTCTCGAGATTATGAATTTGAAACTTACCACCCAATTCTTGAGGCAAGACTTGCTGATCCTGTGGCTCTCTGAAGCACCTTCAAAGAGAGCCATGGCTCTTTCAGACTCCTCTTCAGATAGAAAACGAAAGAAGTCTTCCATATATATGTGCCTAAAACCCGAAAAATCCTCTCAAGATTTGAGCATAAAACAAAAGTGGATAAGAACTTTGAGAAATATGATCAAATCCAAGATATTAGACCTGGAACCAGGCTCAGTAACATTGTGGAAAATCTTCTTAGCGGCAATTTTGGCTTCACACTCGTTTCTTATCTGTGTAGCGTCTTCGTCCTCATGAACGGTCTCCTGTAAACGTTTATCCAACGTAGAAAGAGCGCCTTTCCGTATGGTTTCCATCAACTTGGTCATATTCCAAGCAGACACATTCATTATGTTCATTTTCTGCAAACGATCAATCCTAATCGATTCGCCATCTCCTTCCTTCTTAGAACCAACCCGAGACAGTCTCGGACCTTTCCCGATTTTCGTAAAACTTTTAACCTTGGCTTTTAGAGCTGGAGGCAACTTAGCTCCCGCTAATCTCTTTGAGCTCTTGACATCTTCTAATACTTTCTGCTCTTCTTCCTCCATTATCTGAATTTCCATCAAAGGAGGACCCGAAAGAGTTTCAATCACGGACTGAGTGAACAAGGATTCTTGAATTCGATCAAAGTAAGTGCTCATGTGAAACGATGAAGCCATAACCTTAACCAGAATTGTCTTAATCAACCAAATGATCACAGCAACAACCAAACAGACCAGCACTCGCGACACGTACCTAATCGCGGTAAACCGAGTCTCTCTTTGGACTTTCTTATTGAACAAGAAATGCCACGCGAGCAACACTTGCCCTAACCACAAGCAGTTTTGGACCGCTCTTCGAACTCCGTAGACGAAATACAGAACCCTTTTCTTCAAATACAAGTTTTTCTCGACCAAGAACACGAGTATCCTCACTATCCAGCTCGAGACCAATCTCCCACAAATCAACACCAAAACCGTCACTTCCCATTTCCATAAAGCCAGTTTCCACCATGTCTTGCGTTGCAAGCTACGCACGGTTAAGCTACATACAAAACTTGTGATAATCAGAACTAAACTTATCCATTCAATCAAAACCCGTATGCTAAGTTTATCCCTTTTGTATTCTTTCGGTAAATCCTCGTTGAAAAACGGATCTTCTTCTTCGTCTTCCGGTTTAGGGCTTTTCCCAAGAAACCCTGATCTCGGACTAGATCTCATCTCTATTTTCCCCATCGCCGGATGTGTCGGTGTCCGTGTCGGGGTATCAAGCAACCTAGACTTCGTATGGTTTCTACTAAGTATTGGTTTATTCGAACTACACTTCATAACCTCTGTTTCGTCTCTGTTTCCACCGTTACGACCTTCCTCGTCGCTCTTCTTCCTCTGTCTAACCGAGGACGGAGAAGATGACTCCGACGATGGTGCAGAATCCTCCGACTTCGCCTTCCGCCGTGTAAAATGGAAACTACCACCGTCTTCGTCGTCTCCTCCTCCTTTATCGCCGTTTTTACCTTTTTCACCATCCCAAAAATCATAGCTTGATTCATTAAAAATGTTTCGTCCGACGTCAGGGCTGCTTGAGCCTGTAGCACCGACGCTTCCGTGCTCTTCACCGTTTATTTTCACGATGAAGTCTCGCCGGTCTGGTGAATCAACGGCCATGATTGATAGATCTCGCAAAGCAGAAAACAAAAAAAAAAAAGTAAACTTTTGACACGATTTTGCAGAGGGGCTTTTTGTTCCTTTTTGATTTCTTTTTTATATTGAGCAGAGAGGGAAGTGACAGTACGACCAGGGAAGAAGACGAGGGTGAGAGGTGAGCAAGTAGTAGCAATTGACCAGATATATAAACGTTATATAAAAAAAAAAACCAAACAAAATACCAGGTGGTGTTAATAATTAGAAAGCAGAAACAAAAGTATTCTTCTTTTTTTTTTTGGTCGACATGAAAATTTATTACTGAGAATGAGAGAATACAACATAGAAGAATAATTAAAACTAATAACAACTCTATCTCATAGGACGACAAAACTATTCTAAAATTGATCAACGTGTAAAAGTTTTTTTTTTGTTTGTTCAAAATGTAACTATGTTGATCCATGTGATTATGATGTGATGTGATGTGATTTGGTGAGATGTGATGAGAGCATGTGAAATTTAGATTCCGCACTAAGAATTTATATGTTAATTCGTGAAAGAAATTTTAGTCCTAAGAAATGTCAATAAATTTGACTAAACTCGAACACAAGATAATAAAAGTAGATTTTATATTGATGGATATCGAATATACAAAGAGAATTTTAGCTAGAACAGTGGTAATAGCTAAAGTGCGATTCAATGTAAACTTATGAAAAAAGTTAGCAAAGAAGGAAAGGACAGTATGACCACGGAAGAAGATGAGAGTGAGTGGTAAGAGTACCTCCATCCCTTAAGATATTCATAAGAATATCTTCACAAAATGTTATATATATTTTATGCTAGTTTAGTTATGTAACTAAATTTTATTTTCTTTTAAAAATTTGAGCCAATTATGGACAAACATTATTATATATAAAAAACAAAATACCAGGTGGTGTTAATAGTTAGAAAGCAGAAGCAAAGCTATTCTAAAATTGATCCACGTACGTGTAAATGTTTTTTGTTTGTTTGTTTGTTCAAAATGTAACTATATTGATCCATGTGATTATGATGTGATGTGATGTAATTTATTGAGATGAGATGAGATTTGTGCTGACTGCTAAAAGCAACAAAAACAATTTAAATTTTAAAATATGCCATTTTACATGCCACTTTTCAAAAATACCACTATTATTTTTTTCAAAATTTTAAATTATTTATGTTTGGATTAACTATGTTATATTAAAGTTTAGTTTTTTGGGTTTAAGGTTTGTGAGGGATCAAAACATTTTTTAAAATTGAAAATTTTGAGATATAAAATTTTTAAACATATTTTTAGGTGGCATATTGGTAAGAAAATAAAACAAGAGTGGTATATTTGAAAAGTGGCATGGTGACATTTTTGTAAATGTTCCTAAAAACAATAATACCAAATTTTTTTTTTCTTTTTTTACTGTGTCCCGTGCAAAAATAAAAATAATAGATTGTACGGAGTGGAAAGGATCAAAGGAATGCAATAATTGGATGGACTATAGAAAATAATAAATTATAGGTTGTAGTAGTAGTTTTTGTCGCTAAAACTAATGTGATGAAAAATGAATCAATTGTAGTACTACGTTTAATTAAAAAAAGAAGCAAAGAAGCCCTAGGTAAGTAAAATTAAGTAAACAAACAAAATATGTACATGCAATATTTCATGTCAATATTTTAACCGATTATACAAAAAATAGGTGAAAGATCGACATATATACGGGTTTATGATGAAATTTTGTTATATAGAATATTTTATAACCCGTAGAAAGTTAAACACGAAAATGTAAAAAGCAAAATTAAATGACTCATGAAAGATAAAATAAAATTGAAAACGTTAACATCAAAAAAAAATTAACAGTCACTTTTTTATCTTGATATTTACGTTATTTGATTTATAATTAAATTTAATCACGTTTTTTAAAATAATTCGTATTTTTTCTATTTATGTTTCAATTAATTTAGTTTTTACTATTTTATTTTTCAAAATTTAGTTGAATTAATTTCTCACATTCTTATCTAAATATTTTAAATATTTTATAATCTTTGAAAGACTAAAACAAGAAAAGTGAAAAACAACTAATAGAAAAAAGCCTCACCGTTATTAAGTTGGTTTGACTCGTTTTATTATATTATTTGTTCCAATAAAATTTGATACATATTTTCAAATAATTAGTTTTTCTCTCTCTCTCTCTCTCTCTCTATTCCTAATTGAATTAGTTTTTTTTTTTTTTTTTAATTATGTAGCTACTCATATATCTATTTTTCAAAATCTTAGTGAACTCAATCTCATATTTTTAATTGCAAACCAAAATTGCAAATTTTAATAAGATTTCTTTCACACAAAGCGAATGATGTACAAAACCTTGAATAGTATTTACAGTATTGATAAATGCTAATGAGTAATATGAGATGCTATATACAGTGAAAAATACTGTAACATACATAGCTAACTATTATCAATAGCCACAGCTGGAGGGGTGTTAAGGGATAGCTACGGGGGATGGCGAGGTGGATTTGCGCTTAATATTGGAAGGTGTTTGGCACCGTTGGCGGAGCTTTGGGGTGTTTACTACGGTTTGTGTGTGGCATGGGATCAGAAAGTTCTGCGACTACAGATGGAGATTGATTCAAAGCTGATTGTTAGTTTTCTTACGACAGGGATTGGGGATACTCACCCGCTGTCTTTTCTGGTACGGTTGTGCCATAGCTTCATATCAAGAGACTGGATAGTCCGTTTTCTCATGTGTATAGGGAAGCTAATCGTCTTGCCGACGGATTAGCGAACTATGCGTTTTCTTTACCGTTAGGGTTTCATGCTTTTGATTATGTTCCTTTAGAAGTTGAGTCGATTGTGAGCGACGATATGGTTGGGACTACATGTCCGAGACGAATTCGTATGTAATTTTTTAAAGTTTTAATGTAATAAAATACTAGGAGAGTGATCTCCCAGTGATTCACCAAAAAAAACTATTATCAATAGCTAACTATTATGAGAAACATAGGTGACTTTAATGAAAAAAATAACATACATAGTTAATTATTATAATGAAAAATACTCTAACATACATAGCTAACTATTACTACACCAATTTTCGAACATAGTTAACTATGTCGATCTCTAGCGACGACTCATTTTAACCAAAAAAAGGATGATGGTGTGTTGAGTTTATCAGAGGAGAATAAAAACCATCTTAATTCATAACAAAGAAAAAATTGATCAATGATAACGAATCAAGACAAAACAATTGAGAGAGAAGGGAAAAAAATATACAAATTGTGATATTGAATATAAAGAAAACGAAGAATAAGAAGAAGAAGAAGAAGAAGAAAAAGAATGGTTTTGTTGTCCACTATTTTAATGGCGGTATATTTAATGGAAGAAGAAGAACATCTATGGTGTGTCATCAATGGAAGAAGAAGAAGATGAAGAAGAAACGCCGTGAGAAGAATACAATTAGGGTTTTACTTATTTAATAAATGATTATGACTTTAGTTTATTTATTTTAATGTAAAATGTTGAGTAATTCTATAAAGGTATAATTGGAAGTTTATGTACTCTAAAATTATATACCTAATTATGTTTTATAAAATGTTAGATATTTAATTAGTGGTACACAACATATTATACATGCTAATATCCCCTAATTATATAACCCCTACACAAAAAAAAACTAATTATATATTCTAGTTGATAATTAAAACTATATAAATTTTTAAAAAGAATAAAATTTGTATGATTTATAGCAAAATTTAATTGAAAAAAAATTTAACCCGTGCCAAAATCTTGAATTGACTATTTCGCGATCGTATAAATTATTATGTTTGACGGATCAAACTTTATATAATAATATAATTTTTGGAGGGAATGTAGTACATCTTTTTTTTAAAGTATAATAGTGTAACACGTTCTAATTTGTAAAATTTTTATTTCGATAAAATTGTGAACCGAAATTTTCAATTGAAGTTGATGATAAGATAAATTAATAAAAAAACAGAAAAATAAAAAGAGACATTTATCAAAATGCTATTCCTCTAATTATTACTCCCTCCGTTTGTTTATAATTGATGTTTTATGATTAATTTTTTGTTTACAAATAAGTGATGTTTTCGCTTTCTAATGCATCATTAATTTATTTTTTTTGTATTTTTGACTCTTTAAATTCTGAAGCTTGAATTTTTATTGGTTAAAATGTATTACATAAATAAAAAGTATTGTTTTATTTCAAAAAACAAAGTAAATTTAATGATTTCTTAATTTGTGTATAGAATCCTAAAACATCAATTATAAACAAACGGAGGGAGTACCTTTCATTCAATTCTATTACACCTACTTTATTTGCCGTAAGAATTTTTTTTACATCCACTTTAATATTGTAAATACTACCGGTTAGACGACAAAAAAAAAAAAAAAAAAACTACCGGTGTGACCTAATAAATTAAACTCCAATTCATATCAGAGACTCAGATAGCACCGAAACAAAATTCTGCTGACTCATTGGCCCAGTTATGTTTGGCTGGAATCATTCCAAATCATCAACGATAAATGATTTTCCAAATCCAATAAAATATGTGTACTTATCATCACCACAAGTTCTTTTCTATAATCCTAGTACTAAGACTCGTGTCAGGCTCTCTATGGTTTGAGTTTAACCAAGTCAATATACACAGAGTTTGGAGTTTGGAAGCTTAAGAAACGCATTTGGAAAATAGAAGAGGCAATTACTTAACTAGCAAGATTTTAAAGAAAACTACAAAATGACAATAATAACAATAGACAAAACTAATGTTTCAGATCTCAAATTTTATAACCAGTCATACTACTCTTGAAATACACCATTACCTAATCGTTTATCATTTTGTTTTTTTAAGAAAAAGGAATCATAATTTCATTATGTTAGGGAAAACATGAGCTTAATTTGTATGTGATATACTGTTACGTAGATGTTGATTTTTTCTATAATTAATTACAGCATTGTCACACTCCTAAGTTTAAATTATAGATGTGTCAAATGGGCAGTTCCTATTTACAGATCTGTCACATACTTTTTAATATTCTCATTTTGCCCCAAATATATACATACAATATGCAATTGTTTGAGAAAAATATTCTAATTTTTATTTGACTTGTGACAGTTTGAGAATAACTTATAATAATAAAAAAGTAACTATGTTTTATGAGAAGATGCAAAACTGTCGTACTTTATACTTTCTTTCCCCGATGACACCACTTCACTCATCTCTCTTTGTTCAGAAAAATAACTGTAAAATCAATAAAGAAAATTATTAAGAGAAAATCAAATTAAGACTTCTCATGTTTTTTCCTTTCTCTCTCTCTCTCCACAAAATAGATCTACAAGAGATCTGTTCACAAAATTAAGAGACTTTGCACACATCTCCGGTGAATTTCTCTTTTCTAGGGTTCCAATGTCAGAATCGGAACCCCCTGCATCATAAACGACTGTTATGGCAGAGTCGGAACTCCCTCCAGTTGCGGATCAACCGTTGTGTGAGATTTTGCCGGCGAGGATATTCTGATCAAGGGACTATCCGTCGTTGGCGCATATCAACGCATACTCGAGACCATACATGCTTCTCACAATTGCTGAAGCTTTACGAGGCACATTGGAGATGGATAAACTCATTTCCAGCACCAGAACTTTTATTTTCCAGCAAAATGATACTAAATTTTGCATGCCGTCAACTAATTACTTCTAAACAAAACGAGATATGGTTTCTATTCGCTGAAAACCCACTAAAATTCTCTTTGAGAGAGCTTTGGCTTATAGCCGGTCTTGAGTGTGGTCTGAAAGAAGACATCGACGACGTCGTTATGCCGAAGGAAGGTTGCGACAAGGTATGGAAAGTTTGGTTTGGTGAAAATAGTGACCTTACCATTGTTGATCTTGTCGAGATGATGCGGGAGTCCGCTACTCCTGGCTGGAAGAAACTTACATTACCGTTAATTATCATCGTTGATGGTATTTTTACTGTTATAACTCATCTAGTGAAGCCAAACCCGGAGACTGTTTAAATGACTAAGAACTTTGCATTCTTCTGCGAATATCCGTGGGGGAGGAAGTCGTTTTCTCTAATTAAACGTACTATTCAGTGTACGAAAGATGTTAAAGTGTCAATGATCTGAGACCATCTCTTAGACAGAAGTCAAAGATAGCCCATGGGTTTCCTCTAACCATTCAACTTTTTGCCGTTGAAGCAATTTCGGATCTTAGACTATTTATCCTTCCCCGGAAGATCCTTCCATTCGCAATCAAAAAGGAATTCACAACTTGGCCAAGATCCATCCAATTAAAATCGTCGACATCATGGACTGTGAGAAGGCAAAGGTTAGTATTGATTTCCATAGTTTCTTAACATTTGCATACATTTATCTTACTATACGTACAATTTCTTATTATACGTACAATATTTCCTTATTGCGTACATAGTTCTTATATGATATGTTAGGTACTTGTAGACTCTATTTTCCACTCTGATCATCCTCCTCCTGATTTCCCATTGGAATGGCCTGATGATCCTAATGATCTTGAACATAAGATTGGAATGAGTCATCATCAGATGCAGAGGTAACGTACCTTGACGGATCATCAAAGATGGATTTTAGTTTGATGATACCAATTGGTGTTGTAGTGTTAAGGCAATCCTCAACAAACTTGCAATTCAAGTAACCATATGTTTATTTTCATATCAATGATATTTTGTTATCTTGGGCTAACCTTATTAAGCATAAACTCACCAACTAGGTTGCTTTGTACATACGAGATGGTGTACCTACATATGGTGGTGTTCTCACTGATAATGTGTACGTACAAATGGTAGAGTACGTAAATTTGTACGTAAAGCTGGTGGTGGTGTACGTCAAGGCGGCTTAATGAAACGTAGAGCTGCAAATATACCCAGAAAGATTTCAGGGAAGATATTGATGATGATGATTTTGTTGAAGGCATGACCAACAACTAAACTAATCAGCCTTAATGTGTCCCAATGCCTGATCCAAACCAACCAAACCAAGATGCCCTTCATCAGAAGATTCTTTTTGAACTTAGGCGTGTCTCTTTAAGACAATCTGATACTTCCAAGGCTATTGAGGGTTTAAAAACATCCTTACTTAATGAGATTAAGTATGTTGTTTTGGAGCTAAAGGTGTATGTAGATGCTTATTTGCCCCTTCAGAATGATTCTACACCAAGGACTAAGATGAGGTTGCCAATAAAAGTACCCCATTACAAAGAACGCATGTTGTACGTCCATTAAAGGCATGTCTTAGGTCAAGTTCAAGGAACAATAACCCAACACGTACACCTCCTCCTTATGTACAGTCTGAAGGTCCGTCTTGTGTACAATCTGATAAGGTAAATATATACTGATTAATAATGTTAAACCATATTATGACCATTACGCTATTATTTTATTTATATTTCTAACTCATTTATTCAGGTTTCGGGCGTTGATATAAGAGCATCCACAATGGTGAGCCCATTGTGGTCTCATAAAACTTAATTTAGTGTTATTTTTAATAATTGTTTATTGTTTGAGACTCCGTAAGAGACTGTTACTAAATTTGTCTCCAGTGGTGAGACCGGTGACCGGTCTCATAAAAAAAAAAAAAAAATTTCAAAATAGATTATAATCAAAGTAATATATATATTAAAACATGAGATTGAAAAAAAAACATGATGAAAAAGACAAATAATAAGTCGGCTCTAGTCTTAACTAGAACAATATTTTTTCCAAATATGTTCAACTAAATCTTCTTTCAATTGTTGATGAATTCTTCCTTCACGAACTCGAGCTCAAGCTCGATTGGCCATCATATTGGTCGCAGTTGTAGATGGCTGTGTAGAAAACGTGTAGTTCACATGTGAAGTCCCGCTTCCTTCCCCTTGAACGAATTCAGATAAATTATATTGACTCTCTTGGTCTCGTTCGTCTTCTACAATCATATTGTGCAATATGATACATGCTCGCATTATCTTTCCTATTCTTTCCTTATCCCAAAACAAAGCTTGGTTTCGAACAATAGCAAACCAAGCCTGCAAGACTCTAAAAGCACGCTCGACGTCTTTTCTGGCAGCTTCTTGACACTTAGCAGATAATGATGCTTTCGCTCCTTGTGGTCGGGAAATTGATTGGATGAATATTGCCCATTTGGGATATATACCATCAATGAGATAGTAAGCCATATGGTATTGACGTTCATTGACAAAGTAACTGACTTGTGGAGCTCGACCTTCTAATAAATCATCAAAAACCGGTGAGCGGTCAAGAACATTAAGATCATTCCACGTACTTGGAGCTCCAAAAAAGTGTGCCAAATCCAAAGATCTTGTGAAGCCACAGCCTCTAAAACGATAGTGGGTTTTCCATGTCCGCGTGAATACTGGCCTTTCCAAGCAGTAGGACAATTTATTGACTCCCAATGCATACAATCAATGCTTCCTATCATCCCGAGAAATCCACGAGACTCTCTAGTATTAAGTAATCTTTAGAGATCCTCCAGCGTAGGCCTTCTCAGGTACTCATCTTGGAATAAATGTATAATTTCATCCACAAAATTCTCTGAGGCTTCGCTCACAGTGCTTGCACCCATCCGGAGGTATTCCTCCATCGCATCATTTGCAAGACCATATGCTAGACGATGAATTGTGGCAGTACATTTCAGTAGGGTAGATAGACCGAACCTTCCGGTAGCATCTGATCTTTGATTGAAATATGGAAATTGACATAGACTTTGTAAAATACGCAAGAACAATCTCTTGTCCATTCTAAATTGTCGTCGGAATATGCCATACGGGTAAACGGGCTCGTCGGAAAAGTAATCGTTCCATAATCGTATATTTTCTTCCTCGCGTTCTCTTTCTATATGAGCTCTTTTGTTCCTCTTTTTTTTGGCCGCTATACGTCTACTGGAATCATTTAAACCTGCTTCAAAAGTGTTTTCAAAAACAGTATCGATATATTCTTCAAAATTCTCATCAGAATTTTCATTGGAAGTGTGAGGATGAGAAGCCATTATTTTTTTAATGTAAATGGGAAAATGAAAATTTGAAAATGAAAAAACACAAACACAATTTTAGATATTTTTTAAAATAATTTAATGGGGGAGTTTGTAGAATAATTGTTTGGAGAAAGAAATTTGTAAAAGGAAAAAACAAAAACCGAATGAAAAAAAAAAGTTTATGGTTTGCAATGACAAACACATATAACCGAATGAAATTTGCATTAAAAGGAGAACAAATTTGAGTTTGAGTATGTGTTTTGTAAAGTTTGATAGTGAGCAAAGAGTAATGAGAAAGAGGAAAGAGTTTGAGTTTTAGTTTGATACGAAGTTTGAGAATGCAAAAGACGAACATAAATTTATAAAGTTTTGCAATGACAAAGAGTTTGGTACAACAACCAAATTGTTCACATGAAACACAATACAAATGATCACATGACAATACAAAAGAGTTTGGTACAACACCGACAAGATCAGATTATCACATGGCAAAATAACAAAATACATATAAAGACAAAGACTGTGATGTCTTTGTCATCCGAAACATGAGATAAAATCCAAAAACCACAATGAACTAGCTTCCAACCCTCTGCCTTGCCGACATACTAGCTTCCAAGCCATGATTTCCTGCACAGTAAGCAAATGAACACCATCAGATCAAATTAAGGAATGAGAACAAATTAAGAACAAATTAAGAAGAAAGGAGGGTAACTTACCAGAACAAATCAGATCAAACAGCTTCATTGTAACCACCAAGCATCTCATTGATAAGCTTGTTCTTGAGGATAACTTCTATATCTGAGAGTGAGTCAGATCTTGCTAAGAGGTTGTCAAGCAGTTTGTTCTTGGACAGTCGCTCCTTAAACCTATTGTCATTCTCCTTGAAGATGTTGTCTTTCTCCTTTATCGCCCATAAAGTCTGAAGCTCTTGTACACAACCACCCTCAGCCGTTTCACTCTTACCTCTATTTATGGCCTTTGCCTTGGCTGCCTTAACACCAATAAGCCTTTATATTGTGTCTCCTTCTACAGGAGAGGCTGTATTGGAGCTGGATGCATCATTTAGTTTGGCTTTCTTCTTCACTGGATTACTTTTGGAACTAGAGAAACTGCACCATTTCTGTTCACTCTTGAGTATTCTCTAAACATGCTCATTGGTGAATTTGACCTTTTGATCCTGAAAATATAGCTTGTAATCCTCTGTTAGAAAATCATTTTCTCCTTTTCCAGACTGATATCTACGCGATGCGAAGTCATAACAACCAGCAAACTTCATAACAGTCTCAGACAACTTCGTAAATTTGAGCTTACAAACTTTTGCCTCTCGGGTGGGCTGCTTTGACACAGCTGGACTTGCAGCATAATAAGCTGCAACTCTCTGCCAAAAAGCTTTTGCTTTCTACTCATTGCCCACTATAGGATCTTTTAAAGTGTTTAACCAAGCACTTGGAAGAGCTTCCTCTTCGGGTAGAATCCATCTAACCCTACTTTCTCTATTTAAAGGTGAAGGTGGTTGGGTTTGAGGTGACAGTGGGTGTTGAAAAGGTTCTGAATTAGGGATCTCTTGTTGGCTGAAGAAGAGATCAGTGAAGGTTTGAGAGGAGGAAAAAGTTTGAGTAGAATCCATGATCTACTTACGAAGGTAATTAGGCAGTTGTGGTTTTTTTTAAGGTCAGATTCAAGTCATTATAAAGCCACAGATTTATAGTAATGATCCACCTAATTTCTATTTAATACTGGTTAGGTGTGTTAAGTTAAGTAACTGAGACAGTGCCATCATCATAACCACTGATTAGATGATTGAATGTCTCATCACAATAACATTTCAGTTTACATTTAAATACAAAGTTACATTTCAGTTAAGTGTAGTTATTACAATTCAGATTAGTTTAGTTATTATACTTTAGTTATACTTTACATTTAACCATCAGTTTACACTTACGTATAGTTTACAGATCAGTTTACTTAACATCAGTTTAGTTATTACATTTACACATCAGTTTACTTTCATCAGTTTACACTTACACTTCAGTTTACATTTAACCATACTTCACTAAACAGTTCAGAGTTCAGAGTTCATAGTTCACTAAACATTTAATTTACTAAACAGAACAAATTCACTAAACATTTAACCATCCAACATCAGTTGACATTTAATTTCCTATCTACCAGTTCAGAGTTCATCAGTAACCAGCACAAAGACTCCATCACCATAAATATTTAATTTAAGTCCCTAAACAGTGTTCACATTCAATTTTCTATCTATCTATTCCGTATGCAACAAGTATTTCTCAACTACATTTTTTTTCAATTTCTCCAGTACAACATTTAAGAGGGTACCTAAGTTTGCCATTCAAGCTTCTCAGCATTGGATAATCTGATGAGATTGATCTTCACTCACTTACACAATACTGCAAAAACATGAAGCAATGTTCTGATTAGATTCCAAAGAATATCAAATTCCACATATTTCAATACAAAAATGAAGTTCTACACAAGCAAATTATTCAAACTCTCTTATGAAAAACAATACAATACCAAATTCTTCAAATCCGAGACAAAGTTTCTGGAAACACATATCTGTTCTCTGCCTTTGTCTTGACATGCATCAAATAATCACAAAACAACCGAATCAGTTATTCACAAAACAACTGAATCAATTAATGACAAAACAACCCAATCTACAAACTTTGGCCTTTCATCTACCCAAACCTAAACCAATTTCTACAAAAAAACTAAGAAGATCGAAGACAAACAATACTTATCTTCATCAGAGATAGAGGAGAAGATGGATCGACATGCAAAGATGGATTGACGGATCCATCAACAGAGACAGAGGCGAATATGGATCGACATGCAAAGATGGATGGATCCATTAACAGAGACAGAGGCGAAGATGGATCGACAAGCAAAGATGGATGGATCCATCAACAGACACAGAGGCTGTATTGGAACGACGGATCAGAGACAAAAGAGAAGAGAATGATAGATCGATGAACAGAGAGATAGGAGAAGAGAAGAGAAGAGAATAGTAAAGACAAACGTCGGGGATGAGAAGAGATTCGCAAATGTTTATCGTCGAAATCGAAATCCATCTTTTGGAATCGAATCGCTGACGAGAGAGAGAGGAGAAGAAAATTTAGGTTTTTTGCAAATGAAACAAAATTTTTTTTTTTTCTACTCTCCCCACACATAAACTGAAATCTGGCCAATAATCACTTGCCACCTGGCTTATGAGACAGGCTCAATAAACTCTGTAGGTTGAGCCGGCTCAAGCCCAAAAGGTGTTCAGTTTCCGTTTTTTTATTAATTTTAGGCCATATGAGACCTACTTTTGCTCACCATTGGGAGTGCTCTAAGTCCCCCACCAGAGCATATACATAGTGGAGTTGATGTACGTCTGCCACCATGACATTGGGTCTGATGTACATAGTTGAGTTGATGTACATCAGTCATCAAATCAAGAGACCCACCTACTGTCAATATTCATAAACCAGAAGAGATAGATAAGGCTTTACAACCCAATGCAGATGTACTGATTGGAACTGAAGTTGGGGATGTTGGAGATGTTGAAAGGGAAGATGAAACAACCAGATTTTTTTTTTTTTTTTAACCTAACAATTCTAATGCGGAAATTAATAACTCAATTAAATCATTTAAATCCAACAAAATAATTTAATTCAAATAACCATACAACTCACTTCAGGATTCAGTAATTCAAACTCATAAATAATTCTAGCAACCTAACACCGGTTCTACTAGAATAAGCATAAATATAAAAATCTTATCATCGTCCTCATACTGCCATGATTCCGGGATAACACTTTTCATTTACCTGCAACACATGGGAACAAGAGTTGCGTAAGTATTTCATAAATACGTAGTGAGCCGGTCATACTATCTACTGGTGTAACAAGCAGGGTCATGCAACATTACAATTAACCACATATATAACACAATCCAGCAAATACACAACAATGTATTTCTAAAACATTTCAGAACCAAAACAGATCGTGTCGAGCGACACCAGCAAGGTGTCGATCGACACGACTCAAGTGTTCATGTCGAGCGACACCAGCAAGGTGTCGATCGACACAACTAAAGTGCTCATGTCGAGCGACACCCGGAGGCTGTCGATCGACACGACTATTGCACTCGTGTCGATCAACACGCCTCTGTAATTGCACCAGAATTGCGTTTCTCCTCTCACAACGTGATTCCGGGAATTACGAGCCACAAACCTGAAAACGATCAACACAAAAAAAACCACAAATATACCACAGCAACCAACTCAATATTATTACACGAAAATCATTCACCAAACATTACAAAAATCACCAAAAATCCATCATAGCCTAGAAACCAATGGTCGCGAACTCACATTGGTTCTAAGAAATGAAAATGATTCGGGATTGGACACGAGATCAATTACGCAGCCTCTGATATAACATGCAAACACCAAGAAATGCCTCTGCTATAACCCTAGAACACACAACTAGGGTTTTCCCTAAAACCCAATTCAGATTTCCAGAAATCAGAACAATAAACTGACTTAAAATGATTGCAGAGATTGGAGATTACCTCCGAATATAAATTGGAAACCCAATCTGAATACTAGACCGGAAGGGCTTTCCAACGGTATCTATATTGTCCTCTGATTCCCTCTGAAACGTCGAAAAAAACTTCCCAAGGTGACTGATTGAATCCTGAAACTGCACAGACCACTCACGGGAAAACAATCATAACTCCTAAGTTACAGATCGTAAAGGCAATCCGATTTCTTCTACAGATAGAGAAGAGAGAGAAGAGCATACCTACGAAATTTCACACCTATCAGAGATGATATGATCATCCGATCCTCCTTTCTACCAGGGCAGCCAAAACTGTCCTCTCTTTCCTCTCAATCTCAACACACAAAATCACCTTTCTCTCTTTCTCTTTTCTTTTCTCTCAAAAATTATTATTCTCTCTGGTTTTTCTGACTCAAAACGCGGCTGGATGCCTTAAATACGAAGACCTAGGGTTCCACACCCAAAACCCGACCAAAACAACGCAATTAAAACAAACCAAACGGTCTTAATATTTGCTAGTGTCGATCGACACTGCCCTTGTGTCGATAGACACTACCAAAAATAACGTAGTTTTGGTTTGCGGATGTTACAGAAGATGTACATATGTTAGATCTAGAGAGGGAAGATGTACATAGTGAAGGTGTACAGAGGGAATATGTACATACGAAAGATGTACGAAAGGAGGATGTACAGAGTGATGATGTGGTGAGGGAAGACGAACATAGTCCAGTCGAGAGTGAAGATGTACAAAGGGAAGATTCCATTCCATTCTATAATAGCAAATCCAAATTAATTTAGAGTCAAGATGTACAAGGGGAAGGTCTTCCATAATAGCAAAAAATATCATAATATAGTATGAGACTGATAATTTTAGTAGAAAAATCTTAATCGGTTATTTTTATAACTTAATATCAATGTCTTTGATATATACAAGAGAAACAACTAATTCATTTCAAGTCAAAATTTATTATGTATTTACAAAGAATTTGTTGGAAGTATCATTAGTGAAAGGCTTAATGATAAGGTTAATGAATGGTCTGTTAAATTTCTATCCAGAGTTGAAAGGAAGTACTGATTAAATCGGTGGCGGCAACACTACCTACGTATGTGATATCCTGCTTTAGGTTTCTGAAAAATCCTACAAAAAAAAAAGGAAAAATCATTCTTAGCTACACGAAGTATTGGTTAATATGTTGTAAACCATCCCAAGTATATAAATGCATTGTAAACTACATAAACTATTATTTAACACATAGTGACATGCACTAAGTATATGTAAATATGTTAGAAACAACAAATTAGTGTTTTTTATATAAATATTATTATTTTGGGAGATAAAATGCACTTATTTTCAACAAAAAGTTGATGTTTATCGAAAAATGCAAAACAAGTTAAAAACATAAAAAATATAAGAAATCAAAAACAAATCCATAAAACCCTAAAATTTCGAAATATACATTAATTTCGAAATATACATTTATTTCGAATAAAAACTAAATTGTATTTTCATTTCAAATTTTTTAAACAAATTAAATTGTATTTTCATTTCAATTTTTTTTTTAAAAAATTCTATAATCCCAAAATTTCTAAAATTACAAAAATGAGAAACAACAAATTAATGCCAAAAAATCTTAAATTTAGAAAAACATATTTTGAAGTTTAATATAATATTTTCATTTTTAATTTCGAAAACCAAACTAAAATTTTAAAATTACCAAAATTTATAACCATATAAATATTTTTAAAAAACTAAAAAAATCTATTTTAAAAAAAGAATTATATTGTAGAGACTAGAGAGAAATTAAATTATACTTGGAATTTTGTATTTCCAAACTAAATTAAATTTTTAATTCACTCATTAATGTTGGGAATGGAGTAAAAAAACAGTGGTTATAATTTCCATACAAAGAGTGTTATATTTATTTAACTTCCTGCAGAATGCAAAGATTAGGCTAATGAGGCGGCATAGCCGGATGTGAGGGGAGTTTTATGAAACATTTGAATGGGGCCCCACTTTTTAAAAAACAAATATATGGTTTAGGAACTGATAACAAGAATTTGGTGGATCCCGATCATTATGGCATTAATCAATTATAGAGAATATATATTGCAAGAAATAGAAAAGGAAGTGATAACAAGATTTTATTCTCCATGATATGATATTGATAGAAAAAATCAAAGTGGTTAGGATATGAATGTTTGATGAATGATTTTGCTAGAAAAAAACGCAAGAGAGGTTATTTTTCGGAGTCGTTGATTTCTTGTTACTTTTTTTTTGAGGTAAAACTATGTTTTTTTAACATCATCTTACTCTATTGTTATTTCATATTTAATTTTTTATAATATCAAATATATTTTGTATGGGGCCCCGAATATCTCAAATCCGGCGGCTATTATTTGTGGCCCAATGTTAACAAAAAAAATAGTTGCTATACAAAAGTGTAATATATATGTCGTTCATGTATTTTATTCTAAATTGAAATTTATTCAATATAATTTTAAATATATTTGTTGACCAACATTTAGAAAAATTTTATTTAGTAAATTTAATTGATTTCAAAATACAAAAATTTAGATCCCTATATACCTTACATTTTCAATTACTTTTTATAACCTACAAACTTTCTGAAATTTACAAAATTTTCATCATTTTCGAAAAAATATTGATATAAATTTTAAAACTGAAACTATAATTTAGTTTTTAATTGAAAATTTTCTTTTTTATTTTTTCTTAATTTTTTGGAATTTTAAGGGGTTTTTAGTTTGTTGCATTTTTATGTTTTTAATTTTATTTTTTAAGTATTATTTTTTATGGAATTAATTACATATTGACCCCCCCCCCCCCCCCCCCCCCCCAAATTGATAATATTTATCAAAAAACATCAATTTGTAGTTTTTAACATATTTACATATACTTGGTATATGTCACCATGTGTTATATAATAGTTTGTGTAGTTTACAATATATTTCTATACTTCGGATGGTTTGTAACATATTAGTTTATACTTCGTGTAGCTAGGAAACATTTTTCCAAAAAAAAACTTACTAGTATGGTGGCGAAACTTTAGTGAAGCACAAATGGGGTCACAAAAAGGGAAACATTAATTGTCTTGGAAGATTTTATGCCGAAATAAATCGGCAGGGGACTTAGATTCCAAATGATTGATGATTTCAACAATGCCATGCTCGCTAAGCAGTATTGAGTTGGAATTATCAAAACTCATACCACGTGAATCCAATAAACCCATACTTATCATCAGAGAATTATTTTGGATTTCAGCTTAAAGTTCTTTCGGTTAACAAAAACAAAACAATCATGTTTCATTAATTAACACGACAATTTATATCTACGATAATCTAATTTTTTTCTCTAAAAGGTTTGGATTGTGGTTGGTAGGATATTAAGATTATATATGTCGTATTAATTAGAAACTTAATTGTTTTACATAATGAAATAAAAACAAAGCGTTCATGGCACTGCTAACAATCAGTAAAAAAACAGACAGGATTCCAAGTTCGAATTGTTTACATTACTATACTAAACAATCAAATTTCATTAATTAACACGATAATCTATAATATTTTCTAAAAGGGTTTGGATCATATACCTATTCATATCTATGACAATCTAAAAAATCTACAAAATGTAACGATTATGGGTAGGTGAGAGGTGAGGAAGAAACGATCATGTTACCGCTAACGATCAGTGAGAAATTGACAGTGTTACATGTTCGGATTGTTATCACAACTATGCTAAACAATCAAGTTTCGATAACTAATTTCGGCAAATTAAAATTTTCCTCATACTCATCTATTGAATACCTAAGCTAGATTTAGAGTCGAATAAAATATTTCCAACTAACCTTAGTCGTATTACGGCAAAATGAGACCAACGTGGACCATTCCAAACTGTGGTAATTCTTTTCACCCACAAACGAAATTGGTATACCAACTGAGTCTAAAACATATCAAAGTATAAGAAAACAAATCTCTAGAAACATATTGTTCATCAAGTTATCTTTGAGAAAGAGTACACTTACATTTGGACTCTCTAACTGAAGCATAACTCTAACTTCTCGATCTAGTTTAGGTTAGTTGAGTCTACACAGAAGATTAACAATGTCCTGTGTAAACAGAGGATTGTTTATGTAATACGTTCATGATTGTAAAATAAATAAAACGTGATCTCAAAACATTCTCTCAATTTCTTTGAAATTAACGATCTTAAGAAATATTATACCTCTTGAACTTTCGCTAATTGTTCCTCGCAAGCCGCAACCAAGGTTCATCCATGTCATAGAAACTTCCATAGCAAGCTTTTGTAACAATCTGTTAAGTGGAAAAGCAGAGCATAACATCCAATCACTCATTTTACTTTTACACCTAAAATATATTATTAAAAATATATTTTTGTTATTCATTCTTTAATTTTTGATAAAATGATTATCGTCCCTTTAATAAAATTACAAAATGATAATTAAAATTCATATTAAAAAAATCTTTAACCAACACAATTACATTCTTAACCACACATTCGAACTTTGCACATACACTATCCTCTTCACACGAGTCCCATTTATCTTGTTTTGGGTCATAAGCATACAATTTCGCAAAATTCTGAAAGTAAATCTTTCTTCCGATCTCTGCAATTCTACAAAAGTAAGGCTTATGTACTCTGGACAACGAAGGCGTTTCCAAGTCTGATTCATTGTGTCGAGTACCTCTACCTCTAATCTTTTGCACTCTCCCACTACATATATTTTCCCATCGTAGACACATGAGACAACTAACTTACGGGCTACATTCATGTAAGGTGCATCGCGCCAAGTGTGACTGCGACAATCGAGGATCCTCACTGCAGAGGACGGTGCTCCATCCACTAGTCCGCCAATTACATATACTTATGAACCAACAACAGCTACGGTGGAATGGACGGAATCAGTTATAGAAGGAACATTAGAAGAGGTAATCGGAACCAACAACTGTCCAATCGTCTTCTTAGTCACGAAGGAGTTGGTTAGGGTTTGATTAGGGTTTCTCGAAAGTGTAAACCATTGGGGAAACTGAGAGTTGCAATCCCATAGTCTGACATAGAGACAGAGTTCGGTGGTTCTAAGTTGAGATCAAGCTGCGTAAAGCTCCGTACGTAGAAGAGAGAAGCGAGCCAAAGCTTTTGGAAAATGATTGAGAGTCTACGGTAGTTTGACCTCGAGATCCGTGCTAAGTGATATATCATGGTTTTTACCATTTTTCGATCATGATAAAAGTCTATTTTATAGAGTCTATTTGGCATTTTCGTATTATTTTAGAGTCTTTGCAGGTTTTTAGACGTTTGGAGCATAATTGATGTTTACTGGAGATTTTGGAGCAGTGCAGAAGAAGACGTCGAAGTGATCAAGTGAAGAGTCGAATTTTGGTGTCGATTCACAACCGTTCGTCAAAAGCCCAATTACTAAATTCGAAGATTTCTGTTTTTGCCAAGAAGTTCCAGATGTTTACAATTATGTTTATGACGGTTTTGAGAACCTATATATATATATACATATGTATATATATATATGTATTCGCAGCCACTATTTAGGCTTACGCTTTATTTTATCAAATTTTAAGAGATATCCAGAATTAATAGAATGTTTGCTTCTTTAATTATGTATGAGTAGTTCTCTTGTTAGGTGTAGGGTTATTTAAGGGTGTTTGATGATTTGGTAGATTTAATTCAATTGTTAGGATAAAATCAATAGAGTTCTTCATCTTGATTTATGTTTAATGCTTATTCTAGCTTAGCTACCTAGAATCTAATCATAGGTTAATTGATAGACACGACAATGTGATTAACTGCCTAAACTAATTTTTGATGAGCAAAATTCTTTTTCGCAAATACATTTGGTTTAAGGTTTTGTGAGCAATTGAACCTGATATTAATGCTTGTTTAGATTTATAGGATTCGCAACGAGAGTTGACTTTCTAGGATTTAGACATAGATAATCTCTGCAGCGACAGTTGATTAATTTTACATTAGTGTTTCAAGTTTAAGAAATGTGCTTCATAATTTCTATCTTTTATTTATATCTGCAATTTAGATCCACCTAAGATTTCCCTTCACCTAGCTTTTATTTTAATTGTGTTTACAACTGTTCAACCTGCTTGCTTCTGTTATTTGCTTTTTCAATCATATCATCTAGCATAATTCAAACGTTTAAATCTATTGTGTTAATTTGATTCCTTGTGGATATCGATAACCTTAAGTACTACAATTGTTCTCTTAATTTGAGAGAGTAGTTCAAAGACAAATTTGAGCATATCATTAAGCAATTCACGGCGATTTCATTCTAGAATGTATGAAAACGACGAAGATGACAATGGAGGCGACGATAGAGGTGACGAATTCTTCTTCTTCTCCTGCGGTTCTACTTGGAAGTTCATTGTGGCGGTGGTTTTTGTGTAACCTGGGCCGGATTATATTTGGTATATAATAAGAATACAAATAAAAGAATTTTCAAGAAATGTCATTTTTGACATGTCATTTTAATTTGCAAAAATGCGATTATCACTTTATAAAAAAAAAATTAAAATTATTTTTATTTGGGTTAACTATGTTATATTAGGGTTTAAGTTTTTTGAGTTTAAGGTTTGTTAGGGATCAAAACTTTTTTGAGATTGAGAATTTGAGATATAACTTTTTTTGCAATTGTCTCAATAAATAATCATATAAAGACCTTTTTGATCTATTAATAGCAAAACAACCCTTAGTTTGATTTTGTTTTTAAAAAAACCTTGGAATATTGAAAAAAAAAACTCCAAGGTGGTTGTAACTTCTTTGTTTTTTATGTTTTTGGTCAACGGTGATGGTTGTAACTTGTATGGGGTATAAACACAACTCAATTGTTGGCGCTCAATTTCGTTGTGTAGCTAATTAGCTACAACATGATTAAACTTTGTTAAAGGAAAAAAATATGATTTGAGTTGTCAAGAATCGAGGTTAAGTAAATTCAAAATTTTAATGTGATTTCGAGGATATACAATGTTTATCCCATGAAATATAATGTTCATACAAACATATCATATTTTAATGTGAGATTTGTTTTGAGAAAACCTATTTCGTACATAAAATTATCATTTAAAAACAGTTTCTATTGTGAAAGGCCATTTGGTCCGGTGCTTGATCATGGGTGCATTAACACTTCTTCACAATAAGGTTTGAGGATTAATTTCAAGAAAATACAATTTATTAATAATTATGCTCATCAATGTAGATTAACTTACATGAGTTGTGCAAGTAGAACCTTTCGCATCCTCTGGTTACGTAGCGTGGGATAAGCATGTTAAACAATTGGAAGTGGAGGTTGATTTGGAGATGGTAGTAGGGTTTCTTTTGACAGGGATTTGTGATTCACATCCTATGTCTTTTTTGGTACGCTTGTACTATGGCTTGCTATTGATGAACTGGAGAGTTCGTATTGCCCCCGTGCATAGGAAAGCTAATTGTCTAGCCGACGGTTTAGCTAACTATGTTTTTATTTACCTTTTGGTTTTCATGTTTTGTATTATGTCCCTATGGACCTTATTACACTGTTGAGAGAGGACGCTGGTGGGCGTACTTGCCCAAGGTCAACTCGATTGTAGTCACGTTTTGTTTTGAATAAAACCGGGGAACGTCCCTCGGCCATTCAACAAACAAAAAATAAGTAGAACCGTTCGCAATGACCAAACTCATTGAGGATAAAAGCGTAGATCTATAAGGGTCGATCAGAAATGTAAAATTTACTTAAGTATTATAGGTTTCAAATCAAGAGAATTTGACAATTTGTAGATTGGTCCATGTCTTTAATCCATAAATTATAAACTTAAAAATCAAAATAAAATGAAATAGATAAAAAAAATCATTAAACATCTAAAACAAAAAAAAAAAATCTTAAAAAAAGAGAATATAGAGCGTTCTTCTTGGCCGAAAAAAATAGAGTTCAAAACTTCTAAAAATAGGAAGCCCCTTGGTCCAATGGTCAAAGGTTTAAAGGTTTCTACATCAGGTTTGGGGTTCGAACCCCAGATAATACAGTTTATTGCAAATTAATGGAGAAAACGCTTCTTGGAGGTTCTAGAGTGCAGAGAGACCATGTCCATCAGTGAAGATGTCGTACATGTTAAGCCGATCGCCGGGGAGAGTATGTCCATCATGGAAGATGTCGTACATGGATAACCGTTCGTCGGGGAGAGCTTGTCCATCATGGGGATGTCACACATGGAGATGTCACACATGGAGAGTTGCATCAGAGGAGATGTCGTACATGGAAAGCTGCATCATAGAGGCAAATGTAGAAGATATTCACCTTAGACGCAAAAGACAAGAGATAGATTAATATCATCATAATAGAACTAGGTCAAATAGATCAAATTAGTCTAGTGATGATTGTAATATTTATAATAATTCCAGACGTTTAAAAAAAAAAAACTTCTAAAAATATAGTTTTACCTTAACAGCAGCATCATAAAAGCAAAGAGAAGGAACAAAACATTAAAATAATATCAACCGACAATTACCAAAAACGGTTACAAAATTTAAGGGATTTTATATCCAGCAATTAATGAGATTTTATTTCACAACTTCGCAAGTACGCTATAGCTCTCTCTCTCTCTCTCGTTCTCCTATAAATACAGAGTCAGATTTTTCTCGTTTAAACTTGAGACCAAATAGCCATGGAAACACACAATTATTATATAGACTTGCTCTCAAAAAGACGTCGGGTAGATTCTTCAATAACCGGAGATCTCCCAAACCCTAAAGACAACGGTGCTTCTAAGGTGGTCCAATTTACGGACAACGTCGTCTACAGATTGTACTTCAAGGGTTTGGTGAGTGATGAGGCTGTGGTTGAGGGCTGCGTGACAGCTGGATTTGGGGTTGCGATTTGCAACGAGGCGGATATTAATTGGATAAATTTTGTATAAGTTCGTCAATTGGCATGCTACAATATTTATTTTTTCTTATATATGGCTTTTGAATTTGGAAGTCGTAGTCCCAAAAGTTTGACTGAAAGTGAAGAGTCAATAGGTTTCACCCTTGTTCTTAGAGCATCCTCATTGCAGACTTTCCTGGGTCTAATGTGGTGGTCTTATAATATAAAATTACTAAAACATACACTCTCTTTTTTTTTTACTCAACTTTATACCTTCTCTTTCATCATTTTACTCAACTTTTATTAATTTTATATTTAAACAATCTTTCTTCCTTTTAAAAACACTCTAAAAAATGTCCAATTTTAGACATTCTCTCTCTTCCTTTTCCTAAACACACTCACTATCTACTCTCTTTACTCAAATTTTATTAATTTTATATTTCAATATACCCCACAAAAACACTCTCTTTCTTCCTTTTACAACCATTTTAATAATTTTATATTATAAAAACACACACTTTAGACCCTCTTGGGTCTCCAATGAGGATGCCCTTAGATGGTTAATTGACCAATTGTTGGCTCGGAATTCTTGCTATGTGTTGGTTTCTTCTTTTCTAAAAAAAAATTAATCTAAATTTTCATTATTTTTATATGAATTTTCTTTCATTTTCTAATAACTCTGTGACGTAGGGATTGAATCGTTTGATTTATTTTACTTGTGATGAGGACCAATTATCCTCGTTATTAATCTTGCTATTTTCTTAGACATATCTAGTTAGATCGTACTAGTCTGGATCGTAGATGTAGTTTTACTGCTAAAACTTTGAGAGACATGTGATGTATACTAGTATTTGCTAGGAGAGGTTTCGTGTTTAGTGGAAACGTTACAATTACAAAAGTAGAAGATGAAAAGGTTGTTATTTTTACGGCAATTGAAAATAAATGTGTTAATAAATGAAAATAAATATGTAATATAATTTAACTCTTGTGGAATCTGAAAGAGAACCTACTGTATCTTGTTTTATGAATGCTATTGCTCACATTGAAACTTTGATGACTCTGATTTGGATTGTCTTATGTTTGGTTCAATGCAGATAACAGGTAGTCGGATCCCTAAGAAGAACAAAATTGTTCTTCTTGTGACACAAGTCCAAAGCCTCAGAGAGAAAATGACTTCAAGTGAATTTCTCATGGTTATGCGTAATGATGTTAAATTTACATTTAAACTTGCAAGAGAGGCAACAGTTTCTGAGATGGCAGAAAAGGGAGAAACTTGTGTCATTTGCCTTGAAGAAACCGATGCAACGCGTATGTTTTTTAAAGACAAATGCTCTCACCGTCATTGCTTTTCTTGCGTGAAACAGTACGTGGAAGTGAAGCTTCTTAGAGCATCTTTATTGCAGATCCCCTGGGGTCTAAAGTGTTTATAAAATTATTAAAATTTGAGTAAAAAAAAAGAAAGAGAGTGTTTTTGTGGGGTATATTAAAATATAAAATTTGAGTAAAAGGAATAAAGAGAGTGTGTTTAAATATAAAATTAATAAAAGTTGAGTAAAAGGGAAAGAGAAGGATCTAATATTGGATCTTTTGGAGAGTGTGTTTAAAAGTAAAAGAGAGTGTTTAAATATAAAATTAATAAAAGTTGAGTAAAAGGATGAAAGAGAAGATATAAAGTTGAGTAAAAGGAAGAGAGAGTGTGTGTTTTAATAATTTTTTATTAATTTTAGATCCCAAGGAATCTGCAATAAGGATGCTCTTAGCGGAATTGCATCTGCATGCCTCGGTGATGGATGCAAGATAGAGCTCACTCTTGAAAGCTGTAGCAAGATTTTGACAACAAGGGTGATTGATATGTGGAAACAAAAGATGAAAGAGGACTTGATTCCCGTTGCAGAGAGAATCTATTGTCCCTATCCAAGCTGCTCTATGTTGATGTCCAAAACCGAGCTTTCGAGGTCTGCTGATGAAGTCGACCAATCCAATGTTCGGGAATGTGTCAAATGCTCTGGACTCTTTTGCATTGAATGCAAAGTACCATCACATACCAATTTGTCGTGTGCTGATTACAAGAAACTTCACCCTGACCCTCTAGTTGATGCTATGAAGCTAAAGTCTCTAGCAAACGATAATAGGTGGCGTCAATGTGTCAAGTGTAGGCACTTGATTGAGCTTTCTCAAGTCTGCAACCACATGACTTGCAGGTACAATAAAATCTCTATAAATTAATATCGTTGTGACCATAATATTTTATTAATTTATCAAGGGACTAATTTGATCGAAAACGTACCATTCTATTAATTTACCGAGGTATTAAGTTATCGTGTATTCATTTATAGAGGTTAGACTTTATCTTATATATAAGAAAAGATTCTATTTTATAATGTATTTGTGCTTAATTTGTGTAGATGTGGGTATGAGTTTTGCTACAAATGTGGGATTGAATGGAAGGAGAATCAACAGAGTTGCCCTTCTGGTTGTCTGCCTATTGAAGCTGAAGAAGACGACGATTATGGTGATGATGATGACTCAGAACATACTTGTGAAGAGGATATGTGTACTTGCTATTACGACGAAGATGGTGGTCGTTGGAGAGATTTTGATGATTTTGTGGATCACCAACCTCCTGTGTAATGTTTCTGCTCCCTCATTAGATGGTTCTTTAAATTCCATTGATTCTTGTATTTTGAGTAATGTTGTGTTCTTGCAGGCCGTATCATATGGAGTTGGAATATAATCGTGTTATGATGGAGTCAGTACAGAATCATCCTTCTCCTGAGCTGTCTGTCGAAAATGATGGATATGATTACGATGAGGACTACAACTATTGAGGTTTAACTCAATCCGACAATGAAGGAGGCTTCGATGAGGACTTTTTCAGGGATTATTATTCTCTTTAATCTCTGTTTTTAATTAAGAAAGAGATTAGAGTAGTTTTGGAACACATTCTATCTTTCCTTTTTCGTTCGCATTTTCTTTGTTTCTTGTCTTTATGATGTCTCAAGTGGTAGACGACGAAAGTTTCATTTGATAATTCTAAGACATTATTATTATTACTAATGATAAAGTGATTTAGAAAGAATTGATTTTAATGTTTTCTAGAGGAATTAATAGATTCCCATCAAATTCATAGTGAAAATGGTAGGAATTGGCTCTTCACAAATTTTCCAATTGAATAACACAAGAATTTAAAAGAATTAAGATTCTAGTCAATTCAATAACACTAGAATTCTCTAGAAAGTCTAATTCTCTCAAAATCAATAAAAATTTGGGAGAATCTTAGGAATGCCACTATTGAGTTACGTTCTTTTAACTTTGCCATTGTGATGTACAGTGTTGCAACACATGCCACCATTTAAATATTTAAATGTCATAATTACCCTTGTCATAAAACACGTTCTCTCTCTCTCTCCACTCTTCTTCGACGAAAACCGATCCAAACGGAGCCGGAGCCATCGTCAATATCACCGCCCATCTCACCGTCGAGCCGTCGTCGATGTAACCGCCGATCTCACCATCGTAAATCCCAATTTTTTTTACTCTAATTTTCGCATAAATCCCTCTCCCCAAATCCTCAATCCATCAATTACCGTCAAAAGATGTCAGATCTACCGCCGGAGAGATCGAAAATGGTGCTTTCTTCACCGTCTTCCATGCCGGAATCTTCTTCGCCTTTACACCATTCCTATAATCGGAAACAGAAATCTCTGGGTCTGCTTTGTACCAAGTCAGTATCTTTTTCTTTCGCGTTTCTGTGTGATTTGCTTTATTGATTTGCTCTGATTCTTCATCTTCTTCATAGTTTCTTAGCTTTGTACAATCGAGAAGGAATTGAAACGAATGGGCTTGACGACGCTGCTAGTAAATTAGGTTATTTCTCTTTTCCCAGTTTCCAATTTTTATTTTCGTTTCTATGAAATTAGAATCTGATTGGGGTTTTTGTTTCTCTTTAGGAGTTGAGAGACGGAGAATCTATGATATTGTCAATGTTTTGGAGAGTGTTGGGGTGAGATTTATTTCTCATTCCTCTACAATTTCTTAAATCTGCTGTGTTGTTTTTCGGTTTGAAATGATGAGTGTTGGTCGAATTTAGGTCTTGACTAGAAGGGCTAAAAAACAGTATACATGGAAAGGATTTGCTGCAATTCCAGCTGCTTTGAAGGAGCTACAAGTGAGTTTCTTTCTCAAATTTAAGCTAATTTGATTTACAAATTGTGACACCCCGATTTCAGGGCATATATGGTATATGCGGTATATGCGGAGAGGCTTAAAAGAATTGATTTGGCTACTTATATCACCAAAGTGCACTTATCTTTTCGGTCACAGGTCTTGAGAGAACTCCAAAGTGAAGCGTGCTTGAGCTGGATTAGTTTCAAGATGGGTGACCTACTGGAAGTCATTTCCAGTACCGTGTGAGTGAGGTCAAAACACGGGGAAAGATCGCGTGGTGATTTTGCAGGGTTAGTAAACATGACTTCCGAGCCTCCCGGACTAACGCACCGACCGTCGGACATGGTGGGCCCACGGGCCTGTGAGTGGACGGGGGCCCATGGGAAGGGCGGTTGGGGCGTTACAAGTGGTATCAGAGCGAACCCTGACATCTGTGAAGAGTCAGTTTGTCGGGGTAACGATCTTGGTATGCGCAACGAGGACGTTGCGATCTGTTAGTGGGGGTGATTGTGACACCCCGGTTTCAGGGCATATATGGTATATGCGGTATATGCGGAGAGGCTTAAAAGAATTGATTTGGCTACCTTTATCACCAAAGTGCACTTATCTTTTCGATCACAGGTCTTGAGAGAACTCCAGAGTTAAGCGTGCTTGAGCTGGATTAGTTTCAAGATGGGTGACCTACTGGAAGTCATTTCCAGTACCGTGTGAGTGAGGTCAAAACACGGGGAAAGATCGCGTGGTGATTTGCAGGGTTAGTAAACATGACTTCTGAGCCTCCCGGACTAACGCACCGACCGTCGGACATGGTAGGCCCACGGGCCTGTGAGTGGACGGGGGCCCATGGGAAGGACGGTTGGGGCGTTACAAGTGGTATAAGAGCGAACCCTGACATATGTGAAGAGTCAGTTTGTCGGGGTAACGATCTTGGTATGCGCAACGAGGACGTTGCGATCTGTTAGTGGGGGTGATTGTGACACCCCGGTTTCAGGGCATATATGGTATATGCGGTATATGCGGAGAGGCTTAAAAGAATTGATTTGGCTACCTATATCACCAAAGTGCACTTATCTTTTCGATCACAGGTCTTGAGAGAACTCCAGAGTTAAGCGTGCTTGAGCTGGATTAGTTTCAAGATGGGTGACCTACTGGGAAGTCATTTCCTATACCGTGTGAGTGAGGTCAAAACACGGAGAAAGATCGTGTGGTTATTTGCAGGGTTAGTAAACATGACTTCCGAGCCTCCCGGACTAACGCACTGACCGTCGGACGGGGGCCCATGGGAAGGGCGGTTGGGCGTTACACAAATTCTCAATTGGAAGTGTTCATGGTGCATGAGGAAGGGGTAAAAGACACTTTTCATCGTTTTTATACCAATGAGAATGTCAAACTAGGTGATTTGGATTTGTTGGTTTGTGTCTCTAATTAAGTATTGAATCTGTTGTGTTTATGCTTAAAGGTTTAATTACGTTTTTTCAGGTATCTGATGATGAGGATGATGATGAAGAGTCTTCTCAGCCTCAGCCTAGCTCTCAACCCCAATCTTCAGATTCCTCAAATATCACCGCCGATCTCTCCGTTGCGACAGTTCGTTGTCATCGCGAATTGGATCTCGCCGTTGTTATCATCGATTCTCTTCACGAATCACAAAACAACAATGTTCTCCTCACAAATCCTGTAAACCCCATATTAAGCACCTACATGCTCTGGTCACTTTATGTGTTTTTCACTAGTTTGCTTGTTGGAGTTTGATACGCGATGAACTTGTAAACCCAGATTCAATAATAAAAGAAGCTATTTATTATTGATTACTCTCAACAAACCAGAAACAAGTATCCGATTACAATACGAAACTTATAAAGAAAGAAATGAACTGAACAATTGAGGATCAAGAGAGATGCCACTCTCTTCCTCACCACATGACAAAATGATCAACCAATTGATACCTTCTTCCTCACAGACTCCGATCCTCTATATAGAAGAAACACATCCCGTGATGTGTAAAGAGTGGGCCATTACTCTTATTGGGCCGATACTTATCCTCATAATCCGGCCCATACGTAACAGAGTTGTAGTATGACAAATTAATGTATGTGTTTTTCACAATTGATGGGCTTACAAAATCGGCGACGAAACCGGTCCACGACGACGGTGAACCATCCGGTACAGCAGGTAAACCGATGCAGACCGCGATTTCGTCGTCTGGATTAGACAGAGTTGTGGTTGTTGTGATAAGGTATTTTGATGGGATTAAACTTGGAACTGGTGGTCTTGTTAGAGCTTATGGTGGTGTTACTTCTGATTGTTTGAAAACTGGTGATAGGGTTCTTGTTAAGGATAAAGTTGTGGTGGGAGTTGAAGTTACGTTTGATCTTTTAGGTGTTGTTTATAATCAGTTACAATTGTGTCAAGCTCAAGAGATCAAGGAGGATTATGATACTGGGAAAGATGGTACTATTATGGTTTTTTCAAGGTTGATTTTGATCAGGTTGAGAAATTAGAGGATGCTATTAGATCAAATTCTAGACGAGAACTTGTCTTTTATAAATCTTGAGAGCTTATTGTAGCTAGTTTGGTAAAGATTGTCTTGTAATCGTTATAAAATGATTTGGTTATTCGAAAAAATCTTCTTACATAAACATGGGTAGACAAAGATACACAAATTCATGTGAACTATTATAGTTTTTTACAAGAGATATGGAAAAACGAAAGAATGAATCGTAACGGTACATATACAACCTTATAATATGATTTAAAAACTTTAAAAAACCTTATAAATTGTTTAAAAACTTTATAAAACCTTATAATTTGTTTTAAACAACCTTATAATGTGTTTTAAAAAACATAAAAATTCTTTATAATTTGTTTTAAAAAACCTTAAAATCTGATGAAAAACCTTATAATATGATTTAAAAACTTTTTAAAACCTTAAAATCTGTTTTAAACAACCTTATAATTTGTTTTAAAATAACCATGTAAAAATCTTCTTTATAATTTGAAACCTTATAATCTTCTTTATAAATCTTTATAATTTGTTCTAAAAAACCTTATAATCTATTTTAAAAAACCTTATAATTTGTTCTTAAAATAACAGTTGTTTAAACTCTTATAATCTATTTTAAAAAAACATTATAATCTGTTTTAAAAACTATTACAATTGACTTTAAAAAACCTTATAATCTATTTTAAAATAACACCATCAATTTTAGAAATAACAGCTATTTGAAACTTTATAATCTTCTTTCAAAAAACCTTATAATCTGCTTTAAAAAAACTTTATAATCTGATTAAACCTTATAATTTTCTTTAACCTTATAATCTGCTTTAAAATAAGAGATTGTAAAACATAAAATGCTTCTAAAACATTATTTACGTTTAGTGTTTACATTGTTTTATTAACAGATTAATCTATTTAGTACAATGATCATTAAGCTAATTCTATAAAGACATGATCATTAAACATATTATTAAGTTTATAAGGAATTTAAACAATTGAATAATTTGTTTAAAAAGCTTTATAATCTCCTTTAAACAACTTTATAATCTGCTTTAAAAACCTTATAATTTATTTTAAAAAATCTTATAATATGTTTTAAAAAACCTTATAATATGCTTTAAACAACTTTATAATATGTTTTTTAAAAACCTTATAATTTACTTTTAAAAAATTTATAATCTGCTTTAAACAACTTTATAATATGTTTTATAAAAACCTTATAATTTAATTTAAAAAACTTTATAATCTGCTTTTATCGTTCTTTATAATATGTTTTTTAAAAACCTTATAATTTACTTAAAAATTTTAATAATATGTTTAAAAAAAACCTTATAATTTATTTTAAAAACCTTATAATCTGCTTTAAACAAATTTATAATATGTTTAAAAAAAACCTTATAATTTACTTTTAAAACCTTATAATCTGCTTTAAACAAATTTATAATATGTTTTTAAAAAACCTTATAATTTACTTTTAAAAACTTTATAATCTGCTTTAAACAACTTTATAATATATTTTTTAAAAACCTTGTAATTTACTTTTAAAAACTTTATAATCTACTTTAAACAACTTTATAATATGTTTTTTAAAAACCTTATAATTTACTTTAAAAACTTAATAATATGTTTTAAAAAACCTTATAATTTACTTTAAAAACCTTATAATCTGCTTTAAACAACTTTATAATATGTTTTTAAAAAACCTTATAATTTATTTTAAAAAACTTTATAATCTGCTTTAAACAATTTTATAACTTGTTTTTAAAAAACTTTATAATTTACTCTAAAAAACTTAATAATATGTTTTAAAAAAAACTCATAATTTACTTTAAAAAACTTTATAATATGTTTTAAAAAAACCTTATAATTTACTTTAAAAACCTTATAATCTGATTTAAAAAACTTTATAATATGTTTTTAGAAAACCTTATAATTTACTTTAAAATTTTTTATAATTTGTTCTAAAAAAAATAGTTGTTTAAAACCTTATAATTTGCTTTAAACAACTTTATAATCTGTTTTAAAAAACTTTATCATGTGTTTTAAATCCTTATAATATGTTTTAAAAAACACTATAATTTGTTTTAAAAACCTTATAATATGGTTTAAAAAACCTTATAAATTTTTAAAAGATTATAATAAAGTTATTAGTAAACATGCGTCTTTGATTATTGATTTGTTTTGTCATTTCATGCGTTTGTCTAACATAATCGGCTTAAATGTTAGAGAAACCAGTTTGGATTTATGAAAGAAAAACAGAAAAATTTCAAATCGAAGTCGATGTCATTGCTTTATTACATGAGAGTTTCATAATCAAACTACAGTTATCTAACAAATGAGTCAGCATAAACGAGTCGCCTTACACATAATCAAATGCCATGAATAAGGAACCAAATCTTTCAGCAACTTGATAAGTTGGGAGAAGAAATCATGCTAAGCGTACTAGTAACTGATCATTAATGCTTCTCGAGCAACATATGTTAGAATCATTCACAAGTTCCACAAGAAGAGGAGCAACAAAATCAAGAAACAACTAAATTATAGATTCACCCTTCGTTTGATTACTTTGATCTTAAAGATGTTGACATTGTGTAACCAAGATCAATCAGCTTCCCAATCAACTCTTTCTCAGCTTTTACCTACACAAAAATCAAAACAAGTATTATTATTATCGAAAACAAACTTGTTCTTTCCCACAATTCTCTACAATACAATGCAACAATATCAAAGCAGAAAGAACCTCAAGCAAAGGATTGTTCTTAGGGATGTTACAAGCCTAAGATTATAATGAGACCATTCTTCAACACTACAACACAAACCAAAACCATAAACTTTATTACAACTCTACTAATAACAACACAATAAAGAGATGATTTTGCAATTGTACAATCAGATTCTAACCTAGTCTACGTGCAATTCTAGATCCAGTGTTATCAAATGATCTACCAAGTATTGAAGTAAGACTCACTGTATTACTCTGCCATAGAAACAACAACAATTAGACTCTGAAAAAACCCTAATTTCCATGAAATTGCTTGATTTGGGGTTCGAACTCACAGGTGTGTTGAAGCAGCTACGTATAAATTCTCAAATTCGGCGGAATTACAACCAATCCATACATAAATCTGCTCCAATCAACACCAATTTTAGTTCCGGAAAAGAAAGAAGCCATGATGAATATGAACAATTAAGAATCAAGCTAAGTGGCGGGAACCTGTTTTGCAAGACAAATGATCTGAAATTGGAGAGTTACGTCATCGAAAACCTCTGTGAAAAACGAAGCTTTAACGCCGGAGTCTTCAATTTAGTCGTTGGCGATTTTCACCTGAGCGACGGAGCTAAGAACTTGGTCGTATTGAGTCTCCATTGTTCCCTGAGTCGGAGAAAGTCAAGTCTAATGAAGAAGATAAACAAAATCAAAATCGATTTTACATTTTAGTTTTCCGGTTACACTGTGCGATGGACAGTGAGATCGATGGCGACGGCGACGACGAGGATGATAACGAGATTAGCGGTGGCGAGATCGGCAGTGAGGAAGAAGGCGAGATCGACAATGACGGTGACGACGGCGCGATCGGCGGTGAGGAAGACGGTGTGATCGCCCGTGATGGTCACTACAAGAAAACATGTGCTTTTGCGACGGAAATAAGTCGTACTCGCGGCCCCATTGCAAGCATAAAAACGAGTAAGATGTATTGTACTCGCGGCTTTATTTTTCACACATTTCAACATGGACAAAATAAAGCCACTGCAAATTATGGTATTCATGTCCCGGGCGATACAAAGTTCTATGGTATTTTGAAAGAAATCATTGAGATTGAGTATGCTGGTGTGTTGAACTTGAAAAGTGTATTATTTCATTGTGATTGGTTTGATCCAACCAATGGTCTCGGGGTTAGAACCAGCAAAATTGGAGTTGTTGATGTAAAAGGAAATAGGAGCTACACTGACAAGTTTGAGCCATTTGTTTTAGCATCCCAAGCAGAGCAAGTAGTCTTCATTCCTTACCCTCGTACTCGTGGACGACGGGATGAAGATTGGCTATCCGTGATTAAAGTTAACCCAAGGGGTCGAATTGTCGAAGGGTTAGCAGCTGATGCTGATGATGATTAACCCCCAGTGCAACCTGCAAGAACCGAAGAGGTTTCGATCCATACAGAGGTAACCACCGATTTGACACGAATTGACTCACTTCATAGTGGTCTTGATGTGATATTCTAGGATTCAGAAGGAAACGAAGATGAGTTTGATGAAGACGAAGAGGAAGATGAGGACGATGATGATGACGAAGATGGCGGAGTAGAACGTTATGTTTCTGATCATGATGACGAAGATGGCGGAGTAGAACGTTATGTTTCTGATCATGATGAAGAAGATTAATAAATTTAATATTAATTATGTGTATATATTAAATATGTATTTTTGAGTGTGGTGTTAAAAAAAAAATTTTTTAACCAAGATATATAACCATTTGCTACCTTTTTGCGAGGAATCCGTCGCAAATCCGTCGCAATTCTGAATATTTACGACGTATTTGCGACTCATCCCTCGCAAAAACGTAGCAAACTTCAATACCCTAAACTCTAACCAATACATTATTTATACCGTTTAAATTGGCTCTTCTTGGAATATAAAAACATATCATAGAGGCCCTAATTGATATATAAAATTATTTGCATCAATGTCCAAGTAATAAGAATAAGAACAAAACACTAATTAAGGTTTAGGGTATAGGATTTTTCTACGTTTTTGCGACGGATTCGTCGCAAATCTGTCGCAAACTTTCATAATTGCGACGTATTTGCGACGAATACGTCGCAAAAACGTAGCAAACTCCTATACCCTAAACTCTAACCAATACATTATTTATACCGTTTAAATTGGCTCTTCTTCGAATATAAATTTATGAGTCGTCTAATAAATAACAATTCCTCTATAATTATTGAAATAAAAAACTTATCAAAACTTTATCAAGAAAACATATATAACGAAGTATCACATACATGCACTTATACTAAGAATATGATCAATCTATCATTTTTGCTGATTTTACGAAAAACTTCAATTAGTAGACTAACTTTGCTTCATACATGGACTAAAGACCTAAACAACAGTATATCTACCTTTTATGAATTGTAATTTTGGTCTACAACATCCAAACCCCTAAGTATACCCTAAACCTTGTTTGCGTGGCATTTGCGACGAAATCGTCGCAAATGCGTAGCAATTCTTTATTTGCGAGGCATTTGCGACGATTTCGTCGCAAATCCGTTGCTAAATTTGCTACACTTTTGCGACCATAACTACGGTCAACTCTATTAAGTTATCGAATATTCGCTTTGGGATTTACAGTTTGCGAGGAATTTGCGACGGTTTTGTAAAATTTGCGAGGCATTTGCGACGATTTTTTTAATTTTTGCGAGGTATTTGCTACGCTTTGTGGGCGGCAAACGAAAAGTTGTGGCGGCAAACATGCATTGGGTGAAATATTCGGCCCGCTTTGAGACCGATTTGCGACGGAATTGCGAGGGAAAGTTTTCCCTATATAAGCAATTCCAATCCCTCGCTCAATCCTCACATCTCTCTTCTCTCTCTACAAAAAACCTTTCTCTCTCTAAAAAATGTTTCCTCGACCTTCCAAATCATTATGATCCCTCGACCTTCCTAATCATTCTCGACTCGACCTGATAAGGTAATTCTCTAAATTGTTCTTTTCTTTTATGAATTTTAAATTTTTCTTTTAATGTTATCCTTAAAATTGTTAAATCAATATTAGATTACAAATTTTTGGAATATGCAATTACTAATTTCAGTAATTATAAAATTTATTTAGATGCCGGAGAACGACTATACCGAGTACTTAGAGCCTGGTGTTGGTCGTGGTAGAGGTCATTCATGACCAGGACAGCGTACACATTCCACGCGCGCCTCTCCTTCCGCTTCTGCAAACCCTGGAGCAGTTCCTTCATGGGATGACATGACCTTCGAGCAGCTTCTCGTTACTCCCGGACGACAGGCTCTTCCCCATTTAGAACCTGACTCTACCGGCAATGCTGTGTGGTAAGTAATTTTGTTTACATTAGTTTTGTTTAATAATTATTAATATATTTATTTAAACATAATACGCTTTTTATAAAATTTTTTAGGTTTTGCAAAAATAAGGTCGGAAATGATGTTAGAAAGATCATAGAGCGGGATTTCAAGATGTACCACACGAGTTGGAAGTATGTTACCCAGGAGATCAAGGATCGGTGGTACAAAACATTCGCGGTAATTTTTTTTTTATATTTTTTTAAATTTTTATTTATTTATTCAATTTTGTAATTTTCTAACTTATATTCTAATTTATGACAATTTGCAGCGAAAATATTACTGGGACCCCGCGATTAATGGTTTAGTTCGTGAGGAATTTGAGGAGAAAGCGAAGAACCGTCTCAACGACCAAATAGGACGGTGGAAGAAGAAGTGGCAAAAGAATCCGAATCCGAAGGTATGTATGCCATCTTTCTTCGATCCCAATATTTGGGCTGGCCTTGTCGCCTTCTGGCAGTTGGAGACATCTCAGGAGAAGTCTGCCCAGTACTCGTCTGCTCGATTGACGAAGGTTGGCGGTAGTGACCAGCCTTCAAAACACTGTTCGGGACAGATTTCTTATGCTCAGCATGCGGTTGACATTGTAAGTTATTAAATTTTTTACTTTCAATTTTTGCGGTAACAAAAATTTCAACTTCTAATATGTTTTCATTTTCAGACCGCGGTAAAAGGAGTTCCCGCAACGATGCCAGAGGTTTGGGAGAAGACCCACCGCAGGTCGGACGAGACATGGGTTGATGAACGTGTCCACAAGCTCCACGACGATGTCGTTGACCGAGTCGAAGAACTCTCAACCCAGCTTACTCCCGATGGTCAACCTACTCAGATGACACCGATGGAGATCAACCGTGTCGCATTACAGGTAAAAACTTAATTTCCTTTTTATTTTTATTCACAATTTTAAATATTTATTATACTATTAACATTTTTAAAAAGAAAATTATATTATTATTATTTATGTAAAATTGTAAACTTTTAATTTTTTTTTGTAGATGGCTCCTCGAACCCGTAAGGGAAAGATGGCATTTACAGGATCTATCCGGACGGATGATCAGGGAGTGCCATTTTGTCCCGTTTCGAGATATGCTTCTGATCCGCAAATGGCCAAGGAGCTCCAGGAAACAAAAGAACGGCTCGGCCAAACGGAGAAGAAGTTAGAGAGGACAGTGACCGTCTATGATGATTTGTTCGCGGAGTTAGCGAAGACGAACCCCGCCATTGCCGGGATTCTAAGAAGGAGACAAGACGACGAAGGAGGCACATCGAGCCAGGATCCGCTCGATAATTTTTGTTTCGATTAGATTTATGTATTTTATGAATTTTATTATTTTATGAATTTGATTTAAAATTTAAAATTTAAAATATTTTTGAATTTTTTTTTAAATTATAAATTATTATTATTTTTTTTTTAATAATCAAATCGAAATTCCTCGTAAAACCGTCGCAAATAAAAGCCGCAATTGCGTCGCAAAGATTTTTTGACGCAAACCCATCGCAAAACTCAGTCGCAAGGTCGTCGCAAAAAAAAGCCGCAATTCCGTCGCAAAAAAAATCGTCGCAAAAACGACACAAACTAAAGTCGCAATTCCGTCGCAAATTTCGCCGCAAAACCGCCGCTAAGTTGACGCAAATGTTTTTCCCGTAAAACCGATGCAAATCCGTCGCAAATCTGCTGTGAACAGTAATTCACGCAAATCCGTCGCAAAACGTAACGTCGCAAATTCGTCGCTAATATTAGCGACGAATTTGCGATTTGCGACGATTTTGCAACGATTTTTGGTTTGCGACGAGCTTGTTGCGACAAACCAAAAATCGTCGCAAATCACTGTTTGCTACGATTTTGCGACGAAATTCTCCCTCGCAAATGGAGGTGTTTTCTTGTAGTGGGTGACGACGCCGAGATCCAGAAAAGAAATTTTGTTGCTGACAAAAAATTAGGTATCTTTAATTAAAGGGTAATTTAGGAATATAATATAAGAAGAGTGGCATGTTTTGCAAAACAATTTTAAAGATGGCATTGGTGTAAAGTGGCATGCCTAAAGTGGCTTGAAATTTTCAATTGAATAACACCCCCTAAGACATTATTATTATTATTATTATTACTAATGATAAGTTAAAATTCCCAAATGTGATTACGATATACTTAACCATGATTTCGGTTTAATCAACGTTTTTAGTTTAATTTTAGTTGGTCAATTTCGAAGAAAAAACATTAGTTTGTATAGTATTTTAATCGTTTTGTATGGTTTGTTTTTGTTAAGTAAAAAAAAGAGTTAAAACGTCTAAAAAAATTTATTTTTATGACATTCCTAAGAGGAAACCAAATAAATATAGAATATAAATTAAAAAAAGTAAAATTAATTATTGTAAGAATGAACTAATAATAGTCAAAATTAAATTTATTGATTAATAAGGTAGATGAGTAACATTGGTCAACGTGATGAATAATAATTGATGAGGTTTCTTTTCTAAAAATTACATGTTTTTTTTTTTTTTTGCTAACCTTCTAAAAATTACATGTTTCCAGATAAAGTACTCCTTCCTACAAATGGGTATATATAACTAGTACTCCTTCCTACCAATAAAGTTGTACTATTAGTTATAAAATAAATTAGATTAGAGGAAACAATGTCTCATTTGCTTCGCTATCCTCCATGTGCATCTGGATATTGCTTTGATCCAGAGTGTTGTGCTAAGGGTATACTTTTATTCTCATTTTTCGTCCCATTTTTTTACTTTTAGTATAATTATTTTTAAACAATAACAGTATATATTTGACAATTTTAAATATATAATATTCCAGGAAGAAAGTTTGAGTGGCCAGAATTGGTTGAAAACTTTTGCTGCAACAGAGTTTTTGTCTATTTAGATTCAAACGCCAATGTTTTCAGCATTCCCAAGATCGGTTGATCTTTTATTCACAACTATTACATCTATATGTTTTACCATCATTATTAATAAAATAATCATCAATAAACCATCATGGAATTTCTCATAATTTTTTTCTTTCTTTAACTATTGTGAAGAAATTTTGAGAATGCCATTTTTTACGTCTTTATTGACAAAGCTACCATTAACTCAAAGGTGTTTCAAAATTACTTCAATTAAAAAGTGTTTTCCAATTATATACTCCCTCTGTATGACTTTATATGTAGTTTTAGTGTACTTTTTTGTTTTAGATTAAGTGTCAATTTTGTTTTCCAATGTAACTTTTGTAAAATAATTCCTAATATAACTTTAATTAAACTTGCAAATTTTTTTACAAAGTTTACGTTACAAATATTTCAAGAGTCAAACTGTTTGACAAACAATCAATTATTGTTGGAGAATATTTTTTCACCAAATCAAAACATAAAACAATTTAATTGTTAAGAATAGTTTTTGTTGAGAATCATGATCATCACTATTCGCTGGAGTGGTATTCAAATCAAATGAATATTCTATATTATTTGGAGGAGAAAATTTTAGATCAAAATCCATTGAAGATGATCTATTGTTAAAATTACACGTTAATATATAGGATTATCAAAAAAATTTAATTTTATTATTTGCCCCCATGAGTTTTGTTATTTAACTATTACATTGACGTCAAAATTTTCAATTCCCTCCAGTTTGTTTTATTTGTAGTCAACAAGTCAAATATGTCAATTAAATTTAGTAAAAGTTGTTAATTATGCATGGGAAAAAATACTAAGAGGCTAAGTATATGGTACTAACTCGTTAAAGTAAAAATTAAAAACAAATGCAAAAAATTAAGATTGTAAATAAATAAGGTTTTTAAGGTTATATTAGTCAAATTACCAAACTCCTTAATCTATGTGCATTCTCCTTAAACGACATATAAAGTCATACGGAGGGAGTATCAATTAAAAAGTGTTTTCAATTGTTCAAACTCTGCATATTAATTTGTTATGGTTAACTTTTTCGAATAGTTAATAAAATAAATTTATCTTATAAGATTAAAAAATTAAATGGTATACTAATCCGTGTACAAAAACCTTAAACATTGAAGTGAAAGGAGTAGAAAATTTGAGCAACTACGTTGATTAAGTTAGTTGAATTTGATTGTGGAAGTTACCTTGGTTTTACTGGTTGATTAATAGTTCAATAATGTTTTGAAACCTTAAACATATAATTTAGAGTAAATTGCTAAATCAAGCCACATTTAGTGGTAAAATATCCCACTAATACTTTCTCTTCCCAATTAAGTTCCATTAGTATTTTCCAAATTGTAAACTCCAATTTTAACCTTTAATATGAGTTTTTTTGTTTTTTTATTAATAATACGAAATTAAATTAAGAAACAGAATATTAAGTAAATCTAAATCCAATTAATATATATTTCATAGTAAAAAATATTAAAAAATCTGCAAACAATACGGTTATTACTTTAATAAAAAACGTCTTCTTCGTTTTTGTATCTTTCTGTATATCATCTTCTTCGTATCTTCTCTGTTCTTCGGCTCATTAGTTCTGAGCAAAATCACGGCTTCTCTTACCATCTGTTCTCCACCGCTTTCTCTCAGACGATTAACTGCTTCTGCTATCTTAGGTGTCGGCGAAAGTATTTTGGTCGATAGGTTTCGTCGGAGAAATTAGCATCTCCGTCGTCGTCTCTAGTTTCTCTAGATCGATTCGTTCCTTCTACCTCTGCTTCACTGTCTTCTGATTTCTGATTCCTCAGGTAACTTATTTTCTCAAAATTTGCATGTTCGTGATTTTGATTTTAATGGTACTTCGATTCAAAATTGATGTTGTGTGACTAGAAATCTCTACTTCAGTTCAAATTGGTCTTTATTTTACTTGAAATCAGTTCACTAGAGGTCATATTTAGTCCATTAAACCTTCAGATTTGCAAAACATAGTTGGTGTTCCAGATTTGGTTTTGGTATGTCTTATCATTCTTCTATGTTCTCTTGTTGTTTTGTGTGTGTTTCTTCTGATAAACTGTAAACATACATTAATTTCTTTGTTTCTTTGTATTAACAGTGATGGAAGGAGAGCTGCCTAAGAGGATTTTTGGTGAAAACATTGAGCCGGAAGTTGACCAGGTGAACAAGAGTTGTAGGCATTCTATTCTGGCCTTATTAAAGACACAGATGGAGAGTGAATATGAAGAAGTCAAAAGAGATCCTGTGTTTCGACACATAATGGCGCTTAGTGAGAACAATTTGGGATACTCGGCGAGACTCGTACACAGCTTCATGTGTAGGCAGCTTGAGACAAGCAAAAAACATGAGATGTGGTTTGTCTTTGCTAGGAGACCTCTTCGGTTTTCGATGCAGGAGTTTCATGCAGTGACCGGTTTAAAGTACGAGAAAGGTGATGATTCTGACTTTGGTAATTATGTTGATGATAATGGTTTCTGGAGTTCATTGCTAGAGAAAGACCGCGTATCAATTTGTATTAAAAAAAATAAGGTCGACGCATATTTTTCAATGTGATCAGTGGACGCGTCAGGATAGATTGCGGTTGGTGTCTTTGTGTGTTATTGGTGGTGTGATACTGGCAATGGATGAGAAAACTGCTATACCACGCAAATACATTGAATTGGTTATGAATCTTGATAAGTTACGAGCGTATCATTGGGGTCTTGATTCATATGACCATTTGCTAAGAGAGATGAAGGCTGTTAAACCCAAACTGAGTCGGCCTTTAAACTATCCTTTGCATGGTTTCATTTATGCTTTTCAAATCTGGATTATGGAGGCAATTCTTGATTTTGGGAGAATGATGGGACAGAAGATAATAGAGAATCGGATTGTGTTTCCTAGATGTTCAAACTGGAAAGGTTACTGTGCACTTAAGTATCATGAAATCAGAACGCTTGAGAATAATTTTGCAGAAGAGGTGAGTAAAATATCCTTCTTTATGCTTTAGTTTTTAAGTTTGCTATTGTGTGTATAGACTAACATTTTATTTCCATCTTCCTTGCAGGCTTTGTGGTATCCATTCATATCTTGGAAAGGAAATAACGACATAGTTCATGCTGAAGAGTATATGAGGAAAGGTGAAAGGAGAGACGAACGTATTGAATGCATTTATCAACTGCTCAATACCGAAAAAGTTTGGAGTAACCATGTGTGGCAAGTTATTGTGGGAAACCAGACTCGTGTGCCTCAAGATGAGATAGATGATGAGACTGTCTCTGAGGGTGATGATGTTCTTACTCCTAAACCGGCTGTCAGTTCTGTCTCTACTGCTAGAAAGGGTAAGAACAAAGTTCGTGACTATGGGGTAGAGGAAAGAAAGCATAAGGTCTTGTGTGAACGGTCAGGGGGAAAAGAGGCTACTATGTATGATGAGATGAAGAGCTTCTTCAAAGACTTGATAGATATTTCTTTCAGGTCTATGGAGGAAAATATTAGGAAGATTGAGACAGAAGTTACATCTCGATTAAGTGTAGTTGATACAGAGTTAAGAGATCTTAGAGATGCGGTCACTACTTCTAAGATGGCTGTAAACAGAGGACAACCCTCTACAACCACTAAAGCACCAGGTACAAGCTGTGGAGCAGCTTTTGCATTCACTAAAGGAGCCAATGCAACCACTAAAGCACCAGGTACAACCACAAAAGCAGCTTCAACAACCACGAAAGTAGGTACTACAAGTGCAAGAAGGCAATCTCTGAGGAAAACTAAAAAGGTAACTGAGAACAACAACCTTTAAATCTGTCTTTTGATTTTCACCTTAATGTTTGTTGGGTTTGAACTTGTAAGGCTGTAACAAGTACCTTTGTAAAACTGTATTTAAATTTGTGAAGTAATATGTATCTTGTGTTTGTATTTGTAACATGCTTAATTGCATAACTATGTAAACTTTGTTTGTATTGTACTTGGTGTTGCTTTGGTTATATAATTGTTTGTTTTTCATTTCACTAGCAGGTGAACAAAATTGACACGTCGACAGACTTTGACAATATGTTTGAAAATCTTTATGATGTCGGTTTAAGTCAGTCTTCTGTTATTAACACTACCAATCTCTCAGAACAACCAGTAGTTAACGGATTCGGTAACGCACCGGTTTCATCAAAGGATCGACAAGAATGGAAGAAGTTAGTTCTGAAAGATATTGACGATGAATCCTACGATGCAGCTGATGTTCCTCTGGTCTTCAGTGAAGACAAAGATTGTGATGCTTTAATAGAGTGGGGACGCGGTTTAAAGTAAGTCTAATAGTTTATGTTTTTGCACTTGTATTTGGATAATTGGTTAATAATCTAACTTTGATATTACTTTGCAGTAACCCTATTATCTATATGGGTCCAACGACTTTCAATTATGAGGTAGCAAACAGGTTTATTAAATCAAAGGAATGGCTGCTAACAATGGTTAGTCAAACATAACTTACAAGTTTGTAAATTATTCTGAAATGTGTAGATTGTAATTAAATGTCATGTTTACAGGATATGGATGCGGTCATGTACTATTTTAGCGAGAAGACATCTTTAGGACGTTGGAACGTACCTGGAGTAGACCGTTGTGGTTTTATGAGCTGCAACTTTTCCAGCCATCTCATCAGTGAATTCAAAAAATTCCGTGCCGAGAAGGAAAAGTATAAGCTGAGTGACGTGCTATTAGATTATGGAAGAGGTGAATTACCAGCACACGGAAGGACCAAAAAAGTATGGGGGTGTCGACGTGGATCGTATATACTTGCCCTTCAATGTTTGTGGTGTTCATTGGGTATCATTGTGCATCAACTTCAAAGACATGAATGTTACACTTTTTGATTGTGATAATGGGAGTCGTTTCAGGGATATAGACGCAATCAAAACCATGATCCCGCACATTGTTAAAGCTATTCAGTCACTAGAAACTAGCAATGATATCAAGCTCGATAAATATACACTGAAGCTGGAAAAAATGCCTGCGGGACTGAATAGGAATCAGTCTCATTGCGGCCCGTATGCTTTGAAGTATATCGAGTGTTACGTGCTTGGATTAAAGTTCTCTTTGCTTAATGATGAAAACATTTCATTTGCTCGATTTAAGCTTGCGGTTGATCTGTTTATAGCCGCACATGATCCTGTATTTCTTCAGCGTATGTCGAAGTATGTGCCGCCTACTCCGCGTACTGATGGTACAGTTGTGGAGTTAGACTGATTTAGCTTTCTCTTTTCTATAGGATTTCCATGGTTTCAGTATTTGAATGATGTAAACTGAAGTTTGTGTTTTATTTCAAAACAGTTTTTTTATGATTAGAATTGTTACGCGGTCTTTTAATCGTATGGCATTTGTGTTCCTTTAAGGGTGAGAAATGAACAGTACTTGTGTTCCTTTTTGCTCAAACTGAATAATCTTCTATTACGTATATATTGGTTAAAAAATGAGATCAAACATATCATTATACATAGCACACCGGTTACATACACACAACATCAATATCATTGTCTTTGGTTCGAAGCCAAGATGATAAACATTTTGCTCGTTTTTCATTTACAAAATGGGCCGTTTTAGAGTATTTAACATTTTCAAAATACCATTGAACATCTAATAACACACAGCATAGTTGGTCACACTCTCTACACATTGCTGACTGTTTAGTCACACCACATAGGTTCGAGGCCTAGTTGGCACATTTTTTTAAAAAAAATGTGGAAGTTACTATTTTTAGAGTTTTGGGGTTTGGGGTTTGGGTAAGTATGAAAACATGATACTTAGGTTTATAATTTCTAAAAAAAGAAACAAATGATGGAAGTTACTATTTTTAGAGTTTTGGGGTTTGGGGTTTGGGTAAGTATGAAAACATGATACTTAGGTTTATAATTTCTAAAAAAAAGAAAAAATGATGGAAGTTACTATTTTTAGAGTTTTGGGATTTGGGGTTTGGGTAAGTATGAAAACATGATACTTAGGTTTATAATTTCTAAAAAAAGAAAAAAATGATGGAAGTTACTATTTTTAGAGTTTTGGGGTTTAGGGTTTGGGTAAGTATGAAAACATGATACTTAGGTTTATAATTTCTAAAAAAAGAAAAAAATGATGGAAGTTACTATTTTTAGAGTTTTGGGGTTTGGGGTTTGGGGTTTGGGTAAGTATGAAATGTTTCATCTTTTTCATCATTTTCTCGTATTTCTAAAAGCCAAAACGTGTTGATATAGAACATTTTAATCAATTGGTTTGGTTTGAAACGGTGTACCGGTTTAGGACCACTTAAATAGAACCGGAAAAACAAGATATCAACTCCTAATTCTGATTTTGAGGATCCAAACACGATTTCTCCTTCTTCCTATAAAACATTTTTGAGAGATTTTTCCAAAAACCCTAACTTCTTCAGTTCTTATCGAAATTGAACAATTTTTGGGGTCTATTTCACACAAAATCTCACTCCTCTTCAGATTCAATCACTTAATTTCTCAATCGACAAAGGTATGTATCTCTATATCTACTTTTCCTGTTCATCAAGTATGGTAAAACTTTCAAATTGGGATGTGTTGATTCATTGTCGTTTGAATTCTCAGCTTTTTGTGGTAGGATGATTTCGCACATATCCTATGGCTAATTTGGTTGATATAAGAAACTTAGATTTAAATTGGAATTTTGGAATATTAGGAGAAGTTGGAGTTTTGTGAGAAAAATAAGGAGATTGAAACATTGGTGATCGTGATTGCTAGATACTAGTACAATAATCTATTAAAATGTTTTATGCAATTTGATTCGTTCTGTGATTTTCACTTCCGTTTTGAATTTGTTTGTCTTTGTTTGTAGACATGAGTTATCTATCATCGGGTTCAAGTCGTAGTAGCTACGTTAGGGGTATTCTAAGGCGTTGTACCTGCGGACATCCGACTACGATCCTCAAGTCAACAACAGCCAGGAATCCAGATAGGGAGTTTTACCGATGCATTGTGGCAAAGGACAAGTCTTTCGACCATGTTTTTAAGTGGGCAAAAGAGTCTCAGTTGGAAGAGTATGATGTCTTATCAGAGAACCAGGAAAAGATTGTTGATGACATTGGAAAAATATTACATTGGCAGAAGCATATGATGGTTACACAAGAACAATTTACTCAAAAAACAAAGAAGCTAGAGTCTGAAGTTGAGAACATGAAGGCAAGACTTAAGAAAGCTGTGGTATGCTTTGCTGTTCTCGATAGTTTTTACTGGGCATGTCGTTTCTTGTAGAATCAACATTTGTTTGCAATTTCTCTGCTTTTATTGTTTTGTTCGTTTAAGTTGAAATAACATTGCTTATGGCATTGGTTCATGTACTACTTTTGATTGGTTAATGAACTTCTTTTCATTGGTTTTGTTCTTTATACAGTAAAGGACTTTAGACAAATCAAAATGTACAGAACAAGTATGCAACCTAACAAAACCAAGAGTAAAGAACAATAACTAGCATAAGAAAACCAATATCCAACCAAAAGCAACAAACCATAGTAAAATAATAGTACTGGAGTCTCAATGAAGCTACGAAAACCAGATTAGTTTGTAATTAAATCAAAAGCAATTCAAAGGGAAGCTTGTTCAAATCGGCATATCACATGTCTGCCTGTTGTGTCGTGGATGATGACAACGGCTACAATTGTATGTCTTTGCTTTTTTTGCTCCTTGGGACGTTCGTATCTTGTCTTCAACAGATTCGTATCTTCGTTTCCTTCGCCTTCCCGCATGTCTTCATGATTCAGGTGGATAAACTTGGACAGTTTCAACATTCGGAGGAACACGCCTCGAATCCTCAGGAACGGAAATTGGATTAATAGATTCCGCATAAGCTGCTCGCCAAGTAACGGTCGTGTACTTTTCATCGGTCATAGAATGTGCATCTCTTCCAACGGATAATCCTGCTTTCATGGCGTGTCTGCAAGGAATTTTCATCAAGTCGTATTTTGCACATGTACATGTTCTCTCCTTCAGATCAACAAGACAGTCTATGGAATCGCCTACAACATGAAAACGATCATCATTAATCTTATAAACGCCGAATGTTTCAGCCTTCTTAATCCTTCTCGCTATCTTCTTCTCAACTTTAATGGTTAAAGGATGTTGATGTTTTCCGCTCTTTGCTCGACGCTTACAAAACCATCTAGTTAACATTTCTCAAATGCTATCCATCAAAGGAATCACTGGATACTCTCTAGGTGCTCGTAACGCAGAATTTATCGACTCACTAGGGTTGTTAGTACTAACGTCGTACCTGAATCCTGGGAATTGACTACGAGCCCATTTGTTGATGTCAGCTTCGATTAAATACTCTCCAATCCTTGGACTAATATTGCAAATACTCTCGAGCTTTGCTTCAAAATCAACCGGCCTATAAAATTTTGAAGCATCTGCAACCAAACCAGAAACACTTCTCCCGTGATAATTTGTGACAACATTATTAAGTAAATGGTGAATGCAAATTCCATGTGTAGCTTCCGGGTAAACTGTTTCAATGGCCTTCCGTATGGAACTGCTTCTATCCGAGACAAAGGTCAAACCGTTATCATCCGCAATAACAACATTTAACTCTCTCATAAACCACTCCCATGAAAGATCATTCTCTGAATCAACAATGCCGAATGCGATTGGATACAAGTTATTGTTACCATCCAATGTTGTAGCAACAAGTAGCACTCCCTTGTACTTATTCTTAAGAAATGTGCCATCAACAACAATCACTTTCCGCATGTAGTTGTGATACCCTCTTATAGATTGACCAAAAGCAAGGAATAAGTACTTGAATTTACCATCAATTTCGGTTTTTCGTACCAGGATTTGCAGCTTCTAGCATGTACAAGTACTTTGGTATTTTTTCATAGCTTTTCTCAGGTATACCTCTAACTGCATTTACTGCAAACTCACGAGCATCGAATGCTAAAGAATAACTAATGTCGACTCCTTGCTCTAACCGCATAAACTGCATCACATCAATCGGTGACGGTCCTACTTTGGAACACCGATATTTAGGCATTATCAACTTCGCAATGGTTTTTGCTGAGGCCGTCTTTCCTCCGTTCTTTTGATTCGAAGGTGCACATGTATGTCTAGAGACATACTTCGTGATTTTGAAAACCTCAGAACCTTCGACACTAACTGCACGAACGCACCAATTACATATATTATCTAAGCAGCGTATATTCCACCATATGGTATCAGATTTAATAACCTTATAGTCAAAGTTATGTTTCATTGCACACATTTTCATGACTGATTTCAACATACCTTTGGTCTCGAAACGTTGACCTTTCTTCACAACTGTGTCCAACGCTAGTTGATCCATTCTATCAACTTGTTGTTCGGCGCTTTCAAGGAGTAAGACAGGATCTCTATCATCATCATCAAAGTCTTCCGATTTGTTCTTCTCACCCATAGAACCAATAAATGTTCCTGATTTCGTTGGCTCTTTATTGCAGCTACCATGAACTCTAGGTTTAAAGGTCACACTAAGCTGAACCGTTGCATTCCTCATAACGTACGCTGCAAAGTTTTTGACCTGGCGATCCGTGGTGATGAAGACAGGAGGAGACTCCGACTTAACCAAATCCTCTGGTAGAAAACTACACTCGATCATAACATGTCATTGATCGATTTCGAACTCCTCGGACACCATATTCTTTAACTCCTCAATACTTGTTGTCGACTCCAAAACTAGTAATCGACCACCCTTTTCTTCGTCAATAGCAAAGCTCCAGCCGTTATTGGAGATCCATTGGCCACTAGTCGCATACGTATGCACCATATTTGACAAAACGAGTAAATTTTTTTGTAGGATTATGAAGAGGAAAAATTTGATAGACTGTTTATTGAGGTTGAAGAAATCGATGAAGAGGGATGAAGAAGAAGATTACGCGAAACAAAAATTTCCAAAAACAATATTGAGAAAAATTCTTTTAAGGTAACTGTAATATGTTCACCTAGATTTTAGGTAACTCTAATATTTTACAAAAACTAATATTGGAGAAAAATCAGTGATTATTACGGTTGCACATTATAAGGAAATATAATCCTTCAAATATTTACCAAAAACGATCATAGTTTGTTTTACAAGGCAAATATAATCCTTCGAAGGCATGGTTCTACAATTTTTAATTATACTCTACGATGGTTAGTATATTAATTTTGTATAACAAGAGTGTCCAATGAAAACATGCAGCTTAACTGGTTACGTATCCTTATCACTTATTCGGAAGTCACGGGTTCGAGTCCCATTACTCGTTTTTTTTGCCTTTTTTAAAAGTATTGAAAATTATAAAATAATAAATATTCAGAAAATAATTAATATATTACAGAAAAATAATAAAGATATTAAAATATATTTATAATATATTTTAAATATTTTAAAATTAATATTATTTATTAAATATTATAAAATAATAAATATTTTAAAATAATAAACGAAATAAAATATTTAGATAATATTATAATTTAGGAAATAAATATTTAATCCTTAATTTACTCCTATATTTATGAGAGTTCTAACCACATGGCAGAATGCATGTTCTACCAATCGGCAGAGAGAAGTTATAATGGTAGAAAGAGGTGGTACAATTGGCAAACCGGTCGTGGCAAAATGTAGTAAGATGGTAGAATTTAGATACTGCGAGTCGTAGATAGTTGAAAAATGGTAGAATTTAAATTCTAGCTTTCGTAGAACATTGACTATTAGGTAGAATTAACGTTCTGCGCCTGGTAGAATAACATTAACTGGCAGAATCTACTCTCTGCCAGTGGTAGAAGGAAAAACTCAAATCATTTAAAAAATATGTTGTTTAATTTTTTTTAAAAAAATGTTTTCACAAAAAGTACTATGCTTAATATTTTTATAATTATTAGAATTTTTATAATTTAAAATACCTGAAATTTAAATTATTTTTAGTTAAATTAAGGGTAATTTGGGAAAGAATTCTTAAAGGTGTATTAGGACACTTTGTCACTAAATGTAGGGTATTTTGGCAATTCTCTCTATAATTTATGGAGACAAGTTTGCATAAAAATTTTAACGTGGATAATGTAGAATCGTCTACCCTGAATCAAAACAAAAGATATGTCCATTGTAAAAATCATCGATACAACAATTTTCAATTTGGTTCAGCTTGTCGAAACCAAAAAGCTCTCTATCTCTGCCTGGTCTCTCAATTTGCACCGCTGTCTCCTGTCTAGCGGCTCCGGCGGCTCAGTTAGCGCCGGAGTTGCTCCTTGTTCTTCTTTTCTCTTGTTTATGTACAAGGTGAATTCTCAAGCGATTTGGTTGAAGGTGATGTTTCGTGCGCTCAAATCTAGGTTTCCGTTTGTGGCTAGGGGCCGACGAGAAGATGACGGGTTCGTTGGCGGTGACTCGAGGATCCATGGTGTGGTTGTCCAGCTTGCGCGGTTGTTTTCTTTGGTCTTCTCTCTTAGATCCACACTCTAGATTTGTCTTGACGGGTCATGTGGATAGTCAATTCACAGGTGGAGTTCTTCTTGTTTTAGCTGGGTTCGTTGGTGTTTAGTTAGAAGTTGTTTCTGAGTTTGTTCCCTAGTTTCATAATCCTTGCTCCTATAGATGATAATCTAGTTTTAGCTTGGTTTTAATTTGGTTTTAGTATCGAATTTTGGGTTCTTGTTTAGTGGATATCGAAGTTGGCTTGGAGCCTTTGTGTCTTCGATTGGTTTGCTTTAATGGTCGCTGGCTTTCATCCTATGCGTTTCCCGGATTTTAGTATATGGTGGTGGTTTGTGTTTGAGTGGGTTAGATTAAGTCTCGGATCTGGTCTTTTAGATCCTTCTATGTTCGAGGTTTGTCTCTGGAGCCACTCCTTCTCGCTGGATCTTAGTTTTCCAGCCATCGGTGGTTGCTCCCAACCTTGTCACTTTGGGGGTATCGAGTTGCTCTCTTTGTATCCCTTGCGAGTGGATTTGACTTGTGGTGGATATTATATAGGATTTCTTTCTATGCTTTGCGGTTTTCTCCTCTGAAGATGGTTGGATTTTGCATGGATTTATGTTTCGGTTTTGGGGGTTCATCAGTCGGATTGTGTGTTGTTGTAGAGGCATCTACTAGTTCTTTTGAGCTCAGGACTGTGTAGTGGTATCGTTCTTCAGTTCTTCTCTTGCGAGGAGGAGGCTGTTCTTTTGGATGTAGATGGCAGAGGTTGGCTTAATTGTGTCCGCGTGTAAGAGTTGAAGTTCTTAATTGGTGTATATCCTTCCAGAATTCAAGGTTTTTCTTTGAGCTTATTTCAATGTTGGTTCTTCGTATCGGTGGAACGGCAGTATTGGGTTTAATTCTTGTTCTCTATACTACTATTGATCTGCCTTCATATTCGCTAGTGTTGCTGTTATCGTGAGCTCGGTTTTGACAGGTTCATCTCATGTCTCCTTGTATTTTGGCGCATTTGGTATCTACTTGTTCGATGGATGACTTAGTAATTTCTATTATCTACCTCTTAATGTCGATTTCTTAGAATTTGGTTTAATTTTTAATTTTCATTATTTGTAATAGAATAATAATAAAAATGTAGTATTACAAAAAAAAAAAAGTTTGGTTGAATTTGATAAGATATCAATTTATTATTTATGTAGTCGGAATTTATAGGAGAGGGTAATGATAAGCAGGTGCACTGATCATACTCTTTTTTTCAGCTTATCTCTTTGGCCTTCATTGCCTCACTACACTCGACTCGACTGTCCATTAGCGGATTAAACGAAGACGACGAGAAGCTTTTTGCTGACTTCCGAATATTTCATTCGTCTTCTTCTTTCTCCAATCTCGAGATTCTCTACTTTTTGCTGACTTGCGAATTTTTCATTCGCTCTCTCTCTCTCTAAAACCCTAAATTTCATCTGAATCTCAAAAATCAAAGCGAACTTTTGAATTTCAATGCGTATTTGTTTCGAATCGTTGGTTTAACGATGATGATCTTAGACGAGACGAATCAGAAGAATCTCATATTCCTCATCTTACAATTCCTTCACGAAGAGGGCTACGAAGGAAGCTTACACTTGTACGGTCACACTTTGTTCCTTTTTTCCGATTCTGTATGCCGGTTTTGTGAAATTTACGTGTTGTTTGTTTTTGATTATGAAGATTGGAGCAGGATTCAGGTGTTTTCTTCGATTTTAGCTACTTCACCAAAGCTATCACCAATGGTAATTGGAAAGACGCAGAGGATTACCTTTCAGCATTCACTAGTCCAGATGCAAATACATATTCAAGGAAGATGTTCATTGACTTGTTCAATTGGAAATTTTCTGAAGCACCTGATAGGTAAATCAGAATTCTATGATTATTCATAGTGATGCATAGAGTTACTAGTAATTTTACTGGGAATGATTGGAAAAATTTGATGCCAGTGGATTTGTTATTTTCTTATTCTTGTTTAGTTATGTTGTGCAGAAGTGGTGGCTCTGAATCTGTGAACATTTTGTCCAAGGATTTGAGACGGATTCCGATTTTCAAAGATGATGGTTTCGACGATTTGGTTGAGGTGAATTCTGTAAAGGATATAAGGCAAGGATTAAGATATATTAGCCATTAATAATTTTCCCCAATGCAGACCTCATAGGGGTTTTTAATGGTGTCTTTGTTTATAGAGTTTCTGAGCAAACTTTTTGCATGGACAAAGCATTGGTGAGAGCCAAATTGTGTGCTGATCTCCGTGAACTAGCAGAGAGTAATCCTTCTTTACGTGGCAAGCTTGTTTTACCGGAGTTGAAAGAATCAGCATTGATGTCGCTTATCTTCCTCATTTGTCCTAACTATCGGAAAAGGGGCGGTTTGAAGGTAAAAAGTTTACAGACTTTTTTTATAAACTTATTTGGAAGTACGAAATAACTCGTTGAAATTAAGAATGCAATATACCAAGAATTTTGTTCCTCGAGGTTCTTTTGGATTCATTAGTCTTTTTGTTTCTGATCAGTGCGTTTCTTGTAGGAAGATCTCATCTACTTAATCCTTCAATTCCTCCATGAAGCAAAGTACAAGAACACTTTGCATAAGTAAGCTTATTTGGGGATATGTGATTTGGATATATCTTTCTTTTTTATATTATTGATTGCTTTTTCTTTTCGAAGATTAGAGCAGGAAACAAAAGTCTTCTTCAATTTTAATTATCTGGTGGAAGTGATGATGCTCGATCAGTTGGACAAAGCTGAAGAATACCTGACAGCTTTTACAAACCGAGACGAGAATAAGTACTCAATGGCTATGTTTCTTGAAATGCAGAAACTTAAATGCGCAGAATCTACAAAATGGTTAGTTTAGATTTATATACCTGCACTTGCATTTCTGGTCCTATATCTCAACAGATGGATATACATATGTGCGATTAATTTCATTATGAGATCCTGATTATTTGGTAAAAGAGTTTTCATATGATAGAGGCATGAATATGATTGCAACATATAGTAGTTCTACTCAGTTCATATTAAAATGTTATTAGCCCCAAATTCTCTACTGGTCAGTAATTTACTCACCTTCACCAATTACTGATGACATGTGTACTGGTTTGCTTACTTCGTTGTAAAATATGATAGAGCAATTCCAGGTCCTGTTAATTGTTCATTTTACAGGCTACAGCTTTCACTCTTATGCAAATTTTCTACTGCAGGAAGTTTACAACCCCATCTGGATCTCTTGATAACATGTCGCCAAAAACAAAGCTACATGCCTCTGTTGCCATGCTTGCCCAGAAGAATCCAGTACTGAAAGATAAACTCAAACTTCCTAGCATGGAAAAATCAAGACTTTTAACACTGATGAAGCAGACGTAAGGCTGCCAAAAGGGTTCATTTCTAGTCTTGATTTTCTTTTAGTGGCCTTTTCTAGTTTTGATGTTCGTCACCTCATGCAGTATGGAATGGTGGAATCTTCATTCATGCATCAATTCTAAATCTTTGGAAAACATTCCAGTAGTACCATACCTTTGTGGCGCTCCATCCTCTATAAAAAACAAATTGAATTCAAGGACGAAGGTTGATAATTGCAAACCAATGGAAATCAATGGTCCATCTGAGTGCAGTTCTCTGGTTCTTCCTGATAATTGTTCAGGAGGAAAGGTATGGCTTCTTTCGCCAGAATCTTTTAAAATTTGACGTACTTCTTGTCACCCCGAGGCTTTCATTCACACTTTTAGTTGATCTTTCATATGGGGAAAAACATGGCTCTCAGGAACTTTTACTTTCTCCAGAATGTTTTACCTTGTCTAGAATAAAATTATCAGTTAATTTAGGGGAAAAATCTCATGTGAGCAAATTATTGTCTTACTACAGATTTCCTGCCATCTGTGTATACATTTTCAGTAGTAGCATCACGAAGAAACCATCTTTTCTCAAAAATTTATTTCTCTTGAGCGTTTTGGAATGAGAGTATCACCTACACTGTAATCTGATAAGTATATTGAATTGACAATGCTGTTTGTTGATGCATATAGCTAAACATGTTTTCTCTATCTTCTACTAGTGGGATCTCAATGATTTTGTTGACTTTTCCAGATTGCACGTTTGACCTATTCCCCTTCTGGAGATTTCATACTGGCTTTGGCAGAAGACGCCACACATAAACTCTGGACGTGGTCTAGTAGCCAAAATGAATTCTGCAAGGTTTAGTCTCAAGATGCATAAATTATCTCTGGCAATTTTCAGGGATGATGCCATGATTCTTTATATTTTCTGGTTATAGGGTACGCCTCGGATATTAAAGGAAAATGTATTTCCGAAGCCACGATTACATCAACCTCAAAGTGGGAAAACTATGAAAAACGAGATAGCTACCTTTGTTCAGAATTCGACGTCATGCTTTGCAATCAAGGGTTCCTATCTTTTCTCGACTTCAGGAGGAAAAATAGCAGTTTTTGATCTGAAGAGTTTTGAGGTAATAAGCATTGTAGTGTTTTGCGCTTTCTGGTCTCCATCATCAAATGACACTGTTTGCATAATTCTGCAGATGGTAGCTGCTTTTGGAAGTCCTACACCTATGGCTACGTGTTTTATATTTATTCCTGGTGATTTGCTTGCTGTTGGATTAGATGATGGCTCTATCTTTATCCATTGTTTATCATCGAGAAAGGTAAAGTCTTCATTTTTCGTGGTTTCATCCAAAACCTGTTGCGGCTAAAGAACTAATATGAAGCCGTAAATGTATATAGATCAAAGCAAAACTCGAGGGCCACAATCATGGAATAGCTTGCCTAGCATTTTCGCGCTGTTTCAATGTCCTCGTCTCATCTGGAGCTGATGGAAAGGTTTGTACATGCATCTTTACTTTATACGAAATTGTTGCTTTCAAGACTTCTAATTTTTTTTTGCTTTCTCCAGCTCTGTGTTTGGAGCACAAAAAGCTGGGTACAGCTAACAAGTAAAACCTCGGTGCATAAAATTTGTACCCGGCATAACCATGAGGAGTCATCCTCTTTAGTAACTCACATCCAGTTTGACCCATATCAAATTGAGCTACTCGTGGTCCAAGAAGGGTGGATAGGTGTATACAAGGCTCCAACTCTCGATTGCCTTGTGCAGGTAAAAGCTAAACACTTTCAAGATTCGCTGCTAAGTATTCCCTTTACTAGTTATCGAGTTTCAAACAAACAAAAATGGTATGCAGTGGGTACCCGATGAATCTGATGCTTCGATAACTTCTGCTACATATTCTTCCGATGGTGAGATCATCTATGTTGGCTTTCGAAGCGGGTCTATAAAAATTTTGGACTCCCTGACCTTTGTGACGATATGTCGAATCAATCTGACTACATTTACTCAATCCAGCCCCATCGATATCAGGTACAGTATCATTGCTTAAATTTGATCAAAGAAAAAAACCCAAAAAATGATGTAATCAAATTGGCTATCAAACTGGGAAACTAAGACTGTAATGACTCAGGCTCGTGGTTTATCCAGCGGTTATAGCCGCTCATCCGTCACATCCGAGCCAAATCTCTGTAGGACTAAGCAACGGTAAGGTCATTGTAACTCAGCCGTTGAGGAGAGGAGGATGGGGTGAAGCAGTTCCAACTGAAGATAATGGAAGTTATCATGATGAGTCTGATCTTTGTTACTGACCGCAGAGGCTGTCTTACTTTTTTGTATGGCTCTGAGCTTCTGCTTTTATGGCATGTCTTTGTGCTTTTTATTAATCTTTTTGTTTGTTTGTTTATCTGTGTTACGTAATTCGTAATTAATATTGTCTCTTTGTGTACTTCCTCCGTTTAAAAATATAAATAACATTTTCATTAATTTGATAATAAGAACATTTTCATTAATTTGAATCAGTTGATAAAAAGAACTTAATACCACATCCAATACACCCCTAGTCTACACGATTAATTATCTAATTATTAAAACAGAAAAAGTCTAGATGAAAATCATTCTTAAAAAAAAAAACTATATATATATATATATATTATAGTTTTTTGTACCTTTAATTAAACATCTAACACTAGATAAGTCATAATTTTGTTTAATTAACATTTAGCATATATAAAGTTCGGATTTAAACTTCTCTTCCATAGTCGATTTCACTTCTTCGACTTCAACAATTTGTCTTCTCTTTTATGCATGTCTCCTCTAATCTTCACATTTTTTCTCTAATCTCCACATTCTTTAAGTTTTTCTTTTAATATTTTCCGATTTCGTCTTGCATCTCTTTATCTGGTGAAATGAAAGCGGGCTTGCATCTTGTTGAATTCGGAGAGCGGATTCCACACTAAATTTGTAAAGGAGGTTCGAATTCTTTGTAAAGAAGATTGTAGGTGAGAGCAGGCAATTATGGGTTCCGAGCAGGTTCAACTAGAGGTGGTTAACCCGAGCAGGATTGACCAAGATAGAGTTGTATTATTGCCCAAGTGTGGTAAAAAAACATGAGTTTTCCCCCAAATATGATACAACTATATATAGGACTTGTAATCTAGGGTAAATGTGCACATGGTTAAAAACTAACGATATACTTTACAAAAGTAACCCTAGATGAATTACAAAATAACCAAACATAGGTTATGTCTTATCTTTGGGGAATGGGCCTTAGAGCTTGCTGGGCCGAAAGCAGGATTTGCCTTGGGCTAAATCCAGGTGTAACAGTAGAACCCCCCCCCCCCCCCCCCCCAAGTCGATGGATCGAGCACGCCGAGTTCATCGAGGTCGTTATGCGAGCGGGTCGGAGAGCGGAAAGGCCGGACTTGTTATCCTGGTGGAAAAACGGTTTCGAGTCGCTTGGCCCTTGCGGAGCTTAGTCGGGGTTTGCAGGCGAACGGGCAGGGAGACTAAGTAAGTTTAGTGAACTTCCTAATGGTATTAGCTCGCTCGGATCGAGTTGGCCATACTGAATCATGTACAGAAAACTTGCCTTTGCGGTTTCCGAGATCGACCTCCCAGGAGTCCGAAACAAATTGACGGGATTGTCTTCACGCTCTCGAGCATACTAACCTAACGTATGGATACAACACCTTGCCGACACGTGGTTTCCTCCTTTCCGTGCTTATCCGGCGATTAGGGTTTTCACTTAATGGCGTCGATTCACCTGGCCTACACGTGCCTCCTCGTTCCTCGGGCTAATCATGACGCCCCTTTCGTGTCTTTCCTATATATATCATATCTTCTTTCCTCTCAGATCTCATTTTTGCTTTGTGATTCTCATTTTCTTTTTCCCTTCCTCTTCTGGTCTCCTCGGATTTGTTGAATTTCTCCCCCGTCGACTTCGATTTCCTCTTAATCCGGGTAACATGTCTTCCGATCATCCATCTTCATCGGAGTCAAATTCAAGCGTGGCGGCTCGCGATCTTCAGAGGCGACTAGATTACCAAGATGTGAAAGCTTCTTCCAGCCAAGCTTCCGAGTCAAGCAGATGTCCTTCCGATGAGGAGACCCAATTGTTGCGAAAGAATCGAGGCAAGGGAAAAGTCACTAGTCAGGGGGATCCTACGACGCTCCAAACGGGACGGGAGGAGGCCGACCGGGAAGAACGCATCATCAAGGGGAAGGCGAGGAAGGCCAAACATAAGTTCCAGGTAAAGGCTCTGGGTCATGTCCCTGTTTTCGGACCTGGTCCAGGCATCTGTCCACATATCGCTCTGGGCAGACGCGAAGATATCTCTTCCACTTCTACTCGGGAGAGTGTGTTGCGGTGTGCCGTATCGGTCGGATGGCCGAACGTTAGCTTTCGTATCCCAAAAGCTCACTAGAGGCCATGGAGCCCTCCCGAGGGTTACATCTGTCTCTACGAGTGTTTTTTTGATCAAGGGGGCTTTTGCTTTCCTATTCCCGCTGCTATCTTGAAATATTGTAGTCGCCGGAAGCTCTCGGTGTCTCAACTGGCCCACTTGGCCTTCCGAAGCTTCATGTCGATCCTTGCATTGAGTTATGCGGCAGCCTGGGTCGTTTCTTGCGATCATTTTGAGGAGGCGTGTTCAGTGGCGCGAATGAATGTCTTTGACTCCGGCGGTATCAAAGTGAAAATCAGATCCGGACTCTTTCTCGTGCAAAGCTTTATTGATAGGCTTGACGGCGTTTGGCAACAGAAGTACTTCTTTGTCAAAATGAACAAAGATTTGATCGGGAGCTACACCAGGCCTATCTGGATTGGTTGGAATAAACATATTGGCATGCTCTCTCCTCTCTGTCTTTACGATATAAACCGACCTTGATTTTCTTTTTGCCTCACAGATACGTTCTCGAGATAGCTTCATGATGCCGAGTCGACCGGCGTCGGCACGGGCCTTCTGATTGGGAGGAATTTCTTTCTAGTCAGATTCGCCGAGTCTACCACCACATAATTTCAGGTTAGACGTCCTTTTAGGTGTTCTTGTTTAACTGTGTGCATTTTCTTTTATCTACTTTTTGACTTGCTCCTTGTCGGGCAACTGCCTCCATGCGACCCGACTTGCATGCTAGATACTAGTCCAGGCGGGGTCCCAGTGAACCGCTCTGTCAACAAGAAGAAGGCACAGCTATCACTCGAACAGCCGCCACCTCCTCGGATCAAGCACAAAGGATCATCTGTTGGTCCGAGCAAGTCAACTCCCACAAAGGCGAGTAAGTCAGCCTCCGTTACTTGGAAAGGTGATGCTCCGGGTAGATCTCACCGAGCCGCATCTGCCGGCCAGGAGACTGGGACCGTTTCTAAGAAATGGTCTAGGGACGAGAGCACCCCAATCACCGTCCGACACGGTCGAGGGAAATATCTCAAGGGCATGTATGCCCATCTGGTGGACAAACACGCCCGTACTGAAGGTGAAGGATCTGCTCGAGGCGCTGATGATGAGGGGGGTGATGACGAACCCGAAGATGTTTGTAACGAAGTCGTTGGTTTTCGTAGTGGAGGGGTCCCGGATGGGACGAAGGATGTAATTGGTGGCGAGGAGGCATTTATGAAGAAAAGGGCTGAGGAGAGAGGAGGAGGTTTGGCCGGGGGTGCTACTTGTGACACTAGTTCAAGCGGGGTCCCTGTTGAGACTCTTCCTGTTTCCTTCTACTCCCTATCCATCAGTTGTTTTTGTTGTTGTGTTTTTTTTTTTATTTGCCATTCGCTGGTAGATAGGTGCTCGCCGACTGGAACAACACGTAGAATCGTCTCTCGACTGCGAAATGGAAGATCATCACGCTGAGGACTCGGTTCGAGGAGGATAATGCTACGATCGAGCGGCTCCAGAAGGAAGTTGAGTCTTTGTCAGGACATTTTTGGTTTTTGAAACCACGGGGTCATCCGGAAGTGGAGCTTGAGAGGCTAAGGGCACGCGTGAGAGAGCAGGATGAAAATATTGAAGCCGTGCGAAAACGCTCGACCACGGCGGCTAAGAATACGCGGTTTCTCCGCGAGTCCGTCGAGTGTGCAAATGCGGAGAGGTTTACGGCCCAGAGGAGATTTGAAGATGTTAGAGAACGCATTGAGTCGGCCGAAAGGATCAACGCTGAGCTGGTTGCGCATGTCTATAATCAAATATCGCGTCTTCGGGCTTCCAGACAGGATTATGTTCAGACGTGTGCTAAGTTAGTCGAGCAGGCAAAGGAGTCCCTTTCGTTAGACATGGCTTACTTTGTGGAGCAAAAGGAGTATCAGTGTCGTACGAGTCTGGCAAGTCAGACAAAGACCCAGGTTGACCTCCAAACGGAGATGGAGGAAGTTGGCTATGAGATTGACCCCAACAGTCTGGCAGACGCCCATAGCAGATTTGAGGATTATTCGGGCTAGGTAACATCGATGGAGCTGATGGACTTCCCGGAGGGAGGCTACGAGTTTGTTCCCAAACCGGGTACTTTCCCGGGAAATAGTGAGCGGCCTTCGTCCCCATTCGCAGAGGAGGATTTTGGTCTTGAAGACTCCTGGATACTAAGGTCGTACATTAGTCACGACATGGTCGAACCCGAGGACATCGATGACACTACCGGGAACGAGGATCTCAACATGCTTGTCGATGGGGCGCTTAGGGGAGTCGACGAGGAACCCCCGAGGTTAGTTGACTCTGTTTGTCAGTTTATTTCAAATCTTTCTTTGAATGCTAGAAAGAGGCTAACTAGAAAAAGTGTTGATAGGGGTGTGGACGAATCCGCTCTTCCCGAACAGGTACCGGTGGAGGAACCTGCTCGTGATGCGATGACCGGCGACGCTCTTCAACCTTTGTCGACTCCGATCTCGCCCCCCAGCTTTAAGGACTAAGATATCAGTAGCTGGTTTTAAAAGGATTTCCTTTTTTTCTCTATTTCTTTTGTTGCTAGGCCGAGTGCTGCCTTAGGAACTTAAATGTTTGCAATAACCGCTTCTCCTCGGATTTATGGAGGTCCGAGGTTACTCTATTTTGCTCCGGGAAGGTTTTTCCGGGTTTTAAGTTAAGTACTTGTTCGTTATTTGTTTTGCGGCTAAGTGCGACACCTAGCTTAAATGTGTGAATCGAATAGGTTCGCGCGTTGGACAGTCGGATTAGTTTGTCTGCAGGTTGGAACCTGGCTTATGATGAATTCCATCTCGTGGCTAAGTTTGCGGGGATACTCGGCTTAACGACTACTTAGACGTTCCTAGGAAAACATGCAGTTCGGGGCTTGGCTTAAATTCCTGTTCGGGTTAACTTCCGATTTTTTGGAATTTGTAGATTATTTCATTACGGTATTTATGAGAAACGCGAAAGGGTATTCTTTTGGTCGAGTACTTGGCCAGAGCATTGATACAGATTTTTTGCTCGGAGATTTTGAGAAATTAAGGGTTAGTTTTGTTAGTGTAAGACCGAGTAGGTATGTAAGAAGTTTTTATTATCACGGCTGGACTTCCGGGGAAGCTGCTGGTGTGAGCTAAGTTTTAACCCAAAATAGTTCTGCAAGTGCACAAACAATCGCAGTAGTATATAGGGTATCGAATCCACAGAGACCAAGGTTACACTATGAAACTATAGATTCCAATTTAAAGCTAAGATAAAATATGGGATTTTGGTTGTAACGAAACAATGAAAACAACAATTAAATTCGATGTAAAATTCAGATAAAACAAGCACTAGATCAAGGTTATTCTCTGGTGACTACGGATTAAGGACTGACCAACTATTCAGGATTCAATTTAAGCGCGATCTAGAACTCAAACATAAAAGTAATATTGCCCCACTGTCGTGATGCATCAATAACTTTGTCTAACAACCTAAATGCGTAAACTGTCGTTTGAATCTTGAGATGTTAACAAGTATTAAGAGTTGGTTCAATTTGTTCACAATTGATGGTAACAATCAACTGTCGTTGGTTACACACCAATTGCTCACCAAAGGTTTATCTAGCAACCTAGAGCATTGTCATGAATAAGTTTAACTTGAATTCATAGATTAATGATAGCTCAAGTTTTAACCCGAAATAAACACTGCAAGTGCACAGGCACGCAGTAGTAAATTAAGGGATCGAATCCACAGAGACTAGTGGCTTACTCAACGAAATATAGAAAATAGAATTAAGCTAAGCAGGAAATAATAATTTTGGGTGTTGTTATCAATTTAAAAGACAAGATTGCAAGTTGAAACGATGTAAATTCAGATGATTAAAAACGCTAGGCATTAGGGAATTCTCAGGAAATCACATTCATAAACCAGACAACTATTCAGATTCTAATATGCTTGCATCTAGAACTCAAAACACTGATATAAATTGCTCCACTTTCGTGACAACAATTAATATCCTTAGAGATCAGAGTGCCTAAACTTTCGTTTGGTCACGGCTATCCTAGGCAAGCATTACAGTTCAGGTTTGATCAGTTCACAATTGACTTTAATTCACTTTCGAGACTAAAGACTAATTGCTCATCAACAGTAGTTCCAGTGATACACAAGCTTTTGGAATGTGTATCAACCTAAGATCTAGGGATTAAGTGATCAGTTCAATCTCAGCATTGTGCCTAACAGTGATGAAGATGGTAAATAATAATCAACCTATTTGTGTCTGATTTATTCTGTGAAATCCATTGAAACCCTAAAACCTAACTAAGAACTACTCAGACATAATTAGAGACATAGCAAAAGTAGTAGATGGAAAATTGCATAAATAATGAAATAGAAAACAAGATAAGGTTCAGAAATCTTCTCAGAAAAGTAGAGGAATTCTTCTCCTTGCTTACAAATTGCCGAAAAAAAATCTCTAAGAGTCTTCTAAAACGTGCAGAAAAGAAGATAGATCTAAAAATCTTAACCTAATAGGTTTTTATAAGATAAAATGGAGAAAGAGGAAATTTCCTAAAAATCAGGTGGCCGGACCGGTCGGTCCTCTTCAATGCTAAGTCTTTAACTGGACCGGTCGATCCTCTGAGTAGACCGGCCGGTCCACTTTCCAGAGAGTCTTGGCTGCTTTGAAACAACGGCGGATCGATCGGTCCTTGTTCCGGGTCGGTCTTGAGGTACCAAATATAGACCGGTTGATCCTATAAGTGGACCGGTCGGTCCGGTAATCAGAATAGCTCCGGTTCCCGCTCAAATACTCGAATCTCCTTCCCAAATGCGTGTTGTTCCAAATCTCCGAGTATGGACCTAAATAATAACTCCCCCAGACTTAAAAGACTCTGAAAGCTTGTTAAAATCATCGTTAGGAAAGCCCAAATTCACGTTATATCAACTCCCCCAGACTTAAATCTTTGCTTGTCCTCAAGTAAAGACAAACTAGAAATAAGTTCAAGGAAGCTACAAAAACCAAACTAACCTTCATGAACTGAATGCAATCCTTTAAGACCCCACAGATATAATACTAACAACCCTCATAAACAGATCAAAAACCAAGATGGTACTTCATGTACTTTGCCAAATACCTAGCAATGCTACCATACTCAAGTTCCTATGTCTCAGCGACTCTATACCAGGGTCCAGAAATCTTACCAGAGGGAAAATGTCCGTCGCATAAGGGTTAAGGATTTGGGCTATTTAGTGGTGGTGTGAAAGTGTTTAGGATAACCTCAGTCGCGGCCGAATGCAAGTCATGGCACAAAATCCCAAAAGAACTAAATCCAAAGATGATACACAACCTTTCAAACTTAAGACCTTCTATCCTTTTTTTAGATGAAAACTTTATGCTTATCTAAAGAACTAATGCTACAAATAAGAAATAGAAATGTGCTTATAAATATGCACGTAAAATCTGCGGCTTTATTCTAATCCCTTTCAGCACACTATACAATTTTTTTTTTTTTTTTTGAATGTTGGGGATTAGTTCTAACCTTGTTCCTAAGCACAATCAATAAAAAACGAAAAATAAATAAAGAAATGAAAATTCAAAAATCCTAAGTAGAAAGTTTAATAATTTGTACCAGAAAGTCTTTAGAATGATCATCTGGCCGGACTACGTCTCCGGAGTTTTTGCGCTTGAGTGCATGTCAATGTCTTGGACAGAATGCATGAGGTTTGAAAGAAAGGTTAAGGTAGGGTATGGTACCAGACTAAAAGTGGGCCTGGCCATTAGGAGTCCTGAAGAGAGGAATGTGTTTGAAAAGGGATATGACTCCTAACGTGGTTGCTACTTCTTATGCGATTTCAAATTCCCTGAGTTATGAAAAACAGATTAGTATAAAAGTGTCAGCGTTAGCTTTCAAGGAGACGGGAGCCTTCTGGTAACACTGATCCGCCTATGGCGTTTTTAATCTTCCCATTGCTTTGGTTAGTCACTGTTAGAAGGGTTAGCAAACATCATGTGGTCCTAGAAATGCATGCATATCACAAAGGTTTAGTACAAATTGACTCGATAAAACAGAAAATGACTCAAGAAAACGAAAAAGAAAATAAGGAAATAGAAAACAAAGTTAGTACCAATAGCACTTCCCCCCAGACTTAGTTCACACCGACCCGGTGTGAAAATAAATCCAAAGGAAAGAACTATTAAAAGAAAGAAAATAAAATGAAAATGAAAAAGAAAAGTAAGAAAATCTAACGTCATCAGAACTCTGGAGACTCATCAGAAGCCATAGTCTTATCAATTCCAGCAGCGTCATCATTATCCTCAAGTCCCAGGTCTGTGGAAGGTCTAGCAGGTGGAGGCATGTGACTCCCAGCAAGATCTAATCCTCGAACAGCATATGTGCCTCGTGAACAAGAGATGACACCCCAAAAAGTAGACATCATACTGTGAAGCTTCTGGAAGCTTCTGTATTGCCAATGTGTATGCTCGGGCCATGTCTCGCGAGGTGGAGAGATGGCGAACTGGTCGTGGTAAGGTGGAAGCTGGTACCTCTGCTCAGGCGGAGCAGGACCACTACAAGTACCTGCTGCGCCAACATCTCTACTAACATGGCGGCGTTTCCTGCGCTGCACAGGTGCATCTGGCTCTGTGCTCTGAGGTGAGGAGGACGGCAAAAATCGCACGTTCGCCATGGAAGTGAGAGGTGCGTGACCACTGGGTAATGAAATGGAGCTCTGAATCCCATCCAAGTCAAAGTATCGCCACTTACCTCTAACTACCCATCTACTCTGAGTCAAATGTTGCATATCTATGAGTGAAGGCGCCAGGATTTCCTCAGTGTCGCGCAGATCAATCTCATGGAATTTAAAGATGGGAGTTAGGAGACTCCCACAGACTTCCTGCTTTCCAGGTCCAGTTAGACCCCGAACTTCCTCTCTGTCAGGAGATGTGCAAATGTTGCTCCGTAGTTTGTGCGATAGTCGCGATGATGGTCAGTGTAAATCTCGTGCACAAAATCTGGCATTCCTAAATGCAGTAAGAATAACTCATCCAATATACCCAATTTTTCCAGCATCTGATAACATAGGACTCTAGTGGGCAACATCTCTACATTAAGCAGACCGTTATAGCATATGCTATTGTACCTAACCCAACCGTCTCCTTTCCGTTTGTTCGCATAAGAACGCTCACTAACTAATTCCTCCCGTTTCAACATAGGGTGAATATCGATTCCAGAAATGGTTTACCGTCCCGTCTAGGCCATGGAGCACATGGACTAGGAATCGCATCATCCATTTGGGCATTGGACCTCGAGCTTCGAGATCATCGTGGGGCATCCGATTTACTCGAGGTTGCTATTCCTTTGCCCTTTTCTTGTCTCGTTGATCTATTTGGTTTGTCGTGAGCACGCTTAGATCGGTGTTCTCGTTCCACAACTGAGTCGTCTTTGTGTGTTGAAGCGTTGGCTAGGGGATTATGTCCAGTGCGAGCCATAATTTGCAAAAACGAACCAATTTAAGTGAGGAACAAACACATTTACTTGAAAAATCCTAAGGCATCAAAATCTACCAAAAACTCGAAATTTTAACACCCAATTATCAACTCCACACCTTGCAGAATGATCAAATTGATGTTATAATCAGATAGAGCTTGAAAAACTAAGCGAATTAGGCAAAAAATCGTTCAATTTGGGTAAGAACTCAAGAAGTTAGGGTTTGAAGAAATTTGAGAGCAAAATCACCAAAAACACAAGAAAGAGGAGACAAAAAATCGAGTTTGATCCGAAAATGGGGTTTGGGTCGGGATGTTTGATGTTTATAGGTCTAATTTTGGTTCAAATTAAGTGAAATAAACCGGAATATACTGAAAACAAGACAAATTTCTCTTACCCGGGTTATTAGACCGACCGGTCCCGATACTAGACCGGTCGGTCTGACGACCAGACCCTTACCTGATCTGCGGGACTAAGGAGATCGACCGGTCTGCTTGTGGATCGACTGGTCCACTTTCCAGAGACAAATGACTTGTCCCGTGGTGAAAGGAGATCGATCGGTCTGCTTGTGGATCGACCGGTCCACTTTCCTGAGACAAATGACTGGTCTCGTGGTGAAAGGAGATCGACCGGTCTGCTTGTGGATCGACCGATCGGTATGACAGGCCCGAATCAAAAGTTTCTGTGACGGAAAATCCTAAGGAAGAACAAAAAACGAAAAAACGAAGAGAAAAGTAAAATTGAAAAGAAATGAAAAATAAAAGAACGTATATACACTTACAAGTGGGTTGCCTCCCACCAAGCGCTTTGTTTAACATCGTTAGCTCGACGTGTGTGCCTTTTAGGCTTGAGGGGGGTCAGCAAGAGGGATCTCAGCTGCCTCTGTGATGGCGGTGTTAGCTAAATAAGGCTTTAAGCACTGGCCATTTACGACAAATTCACCTACAGTCGGATCCAGTAAGACCACTGCTCCGTAAGGTCTCACTTCTTTAATGGTAAAAGGGCCTGACCACCTTGAGCGGAGCTTACCAGGGAACAGTTTCAAACGAGAGTTGAAGAGTAATACCTGGTCATTCGGAGCGAAATCCCTGGAGATGATTCGCTTGTCATGGTATGCTTTGGTGCATTCCTTGTAGATTTTGGAACTCTCATAGGCCATGTACTTTATCTCTTCCAGCTCGTGTAGTTGGATGGATCGTCTTTCAGAGGCCGATTTGATGTCAAAGTTAAGCTGCTTGATTGCCCAGGTTGCCTTGTATTCTAACTCCTCTGGGAGATGACAAGATTTTCCATACACCAGATGAAATGGAGTGGTGCCTAAAGGTGTCTTGTACGCTGTGCGATAAGCCCATACAACATCATTAAGCTTCATCGACCAATCCTTCCTAGTCATGTTCACTGTCTTCTGTAAGATGCACTTGATCTCCCTGTTTGAAATCTTCACTTGGCCACTCGTCTGAGGATGATAAGGGGTCGCGACCTTGTGTCTAACTCAATTGTATTTCAACAAGTTGGCGAACACCTTATTGATGAAGTGAGAGCCTCCATCGCTGATCACTATTCGAGGAACGCCAAACCTTGGGAAGATGATTGACTTGAACATTTTCAGAACTACCCTGGCGTCATTTCTTGGGGAAGCCAGCGCCTCAACCCACTTGGATACGTAATCGACAGCTACCAAGATATACTGGTTCCCATAGGAGGAAGGGAAAGGTCCCATGAAGTCAATTCCCCACACGTCGAACACTTCTACTTCCAATATAAAGTTATGTGGCATTTCGTTGCGCAAGCTATTGTTACCCTGTCTCTGGCAAGAATCACACTTAGAAACAAAATCATTAGCGTCTTTAAACAGGGTAGGCCACCAAAAGCCTGCCTGCAATACCTTAGAAACCGTTTTAAAAGTAGCAAAGTGTCCTGCGTAGTTAGAACTGTGACAGTGAAAGAGTATACCTAGAATTTCCTTATCAGATACACACCTTCTAAAGATGCCGTCTGTGCATTGCTTGTAGAGGCTCATCCCATAAGTATCTTCGCACGTCTCGTAGGAACTTCTTCTTCTTGTACTTAACAAAATCCTTTGGTTCTTGTCCCACAGCTAGGTAATTGGCGAAATCAGCGAACCAAGGTCTATCAGGAAGGCTTGAGGAATGAACGACAGCAGCAAACTCGTATGAAGTCCCAATGCTAATCGAATAAACTTGTTCCTCAGGGAGTCCAGCATCGAGTGGGACTTGCTCCTCGATTCGCAGCCTAGATAGGTGATCTGCCACTCCATTCTCAATACCCTTCTTGTCGCGAATCTCTAGATCATACTCTTGGAGCAAGAGAATCCAGTGAAGGAGTCTTGGCTTGGCATCCTTCTTCGTAAGGAGGTATCTCAAAGCTGCATGATCCGTGTGAACTATTACCTTAGAACCCACCAAGTATGACTTGAACTTTTCAAAGGCAAACACAATGGCAAGTAGTTCTTTCTCAGTGGTGGCATACTTGCACTGTGCATCATCAAGGGTTTTACTGGCGTAGTAGATCACGTGTAGCTTCTTGTCCTTTCGCTGCCCCAAAACAGCTCACACTGCATATTCACTAGCATCTGTCATGATCTCAAAGGGGAGATCCCAATCAGGAGGTTGAACAATGGGTGCAGTCATAAGGGCTCATTTGATAGTGTGGAAGGCCTCAAGACAAGGACCATCGAAATTGAATTTCACATCCTTGCAGAGCAGCTGAGTCAAAGGCCTTGCAATCTTAGAAAAGTCCTTTATGAATCTCCTGTAGAAACCAGCATGTCCAAGGAAACTTCGTACTCCTTTGACTGAGTTAGGTGGTTGCAGACTAGCCATTACCTCGATCTTCGCCTTATCCACCTCAATTCCACTCTCTGATATCTTGTGACCCAAGACTATTCTGTTTCTAACCATGAAATGGCATTTTTCCCAGTTAAGCACTAGGTGTTTCTCCTCACAGCACTGTAAATCTCTGCAAAGATTTAGCTACAGTTCTAGTTGGGATCAATTCGTTCCTATCATTTTTCACTACCGTGACTCCACCTTTCTTAGGAACTACATGCACAGGACTAACCCATGTACTATCAGAAATAGCATATATAATTCCAGCCTCTAGAAGTTTCATAATTTCTTTCTTAACAACATCTTTTAGATTCGGGTTTAACCTCATCTGATGTTCTACAGAAGTCTTTGATTCATCTTCTAAATGGATTCTATGCATGCACAAGTTATGTGAAATTCCAGTAATGTCATCTAGCGAATATCCTAATGCTTTACGATATTTCCTAAGCTCACACAACAGCAAAACAGTTTCAGCATTGTTCAATTCAGCATTGATGATGACTGGATAAGTAGAATTGGGGCCAAGGAAAGCGTACCGTAACCCAGCTGGGAGGGTTTTAAGTTCCACCATGAGATCATTCAGCTCGCTCCACGGATTGTCAATTTGCGTGATGGACTTACCTAGGGGATTTGGAGTCTCTGATGGTGCTTGCAGACTTTGTGGTGCTTGAATTGGACGAAGAACCATTAGTAGAGACGACCTTCTCTTTTACTGACCTGGAGATTGGCTCAAGAACCTTGCCACTCCTAGTGGTGATGGCTTCTACTTCCGTTGCAGAAATGGGATGGCAGTCCCTCTTTGGGTTTTGTTCCCCTTTTGCTGGAAGAGTTCCTTGCTGTCTCTTAACAGCTTCTGCATTCTGAGCCACTTGAGTATCAAGCATCTTCAGGTGATTGTCACAGCTTCTAAACGCCCATTAATTTTTGTAATGTCGGTGGAAACCTTCTGCTGATTAGCTAGCATGAGCTGCATCATAGCCTTCAACTAGTCATTGGGATTAGCAGCTTGAGGTGGAGGAGCTTGTTGTCTAGGCTGGAACTGATTCTGATTTTGGTATCCGAAGCCTAAACCTTGTCCATACTGCTTCTGATACCCTGCATTGTAGCTCGTATATCCCTGAGCTGGTGGAGCTGTTCCTGATGAATTGAGAAAAGGTTTCTGAGCTAGAACTGACGCTTGCTGAGGGTATACCTGATCCTGAGGATTTGCAACGTTGGTGCTCATATATGATAGATTGGGATGGCTGCGGTAGTTATTGTTGAAACCTCTGTTCTGCCCAATCCATCGGCCATTCACATAATTGACTTCCTGAGTAACCTCTGAACCCAATGCAGCATCCTCTGAATAGCAGATTGCATCTGAAGCGTCCCCGACCATGTTAATGCTCTGATGGCTTCCTTGCATCGAATCCCGAAGTTTAGCAGCTATCAGCTCTGCTATTTCTGCTGGAGATGGTGTGTCAACACTGCAGACCCTTTTCGATCTATCATACTCAGCACACTGATTGCTAGAACTCTGCGCCATGTTGTCGATCAAACGGTAAGCACCTTCTATGCTCTGGGTCATGAAGTCACCATTGCTGGAGGAATTAAGACTGCTCTTGTATTCCTAGGTGACTCCATCGTAGAAGGTCCTGAGCATCTGCTGCTCGGTAAATCCATGGTGGGGGCACTCCCTACGGTATTCCTTAAACCTATCCCAGGCTTCAGCAAATGATTCTCCGCTTTTCTGCGAAAAGTTGGTGATTCTTCCTCTGAGCTGAGCTGTCTTGGTATTAGTGTAGAAGTGGTCCAAGAAAGCAGCTCTAGCTTCTTCCCAGCCGTTAAGAGAATTTAGAGGAAGAGACATGAGCCACCTCAGAGCTTTGTCAGCGAGAGAGTGCTTAAACAGCTTGCACTTGAGGTAATCAGCTGGTACCCCATTAGCCTTGGTTGTCTCACAGACCTTTTCAAAGTTCTCTATGTGATCCATGGGGTTCTCAGCAGCCAAACCATGGAACACATGTCTTTCTACCAGATTAATCAGTTGTGCTTTAATCTCGAAGTCATTCCTCTGAATCTCAGTGACACGAATGGCTGATCTGTTGTGGTAGAAAGCGTGCACATTGTCCCCTTCTCCAATACCTCTATGCGGCGGAAGATCCTGTCCTTGTGGAGGCACCTGTTGTGCCATCATCCTAGCAAACTGTTGCTGCATGTTCTGCATCTGCTGTTGCGCCGCGAGGGCTCTAGGAGCAGTTGCAGCACGAATCTGCTCTATCTGGTCGAACAAAGTCGTCTGAAGAGCCTCGTTATTAGCTTGATCCACTTCGTCCATAACTGGCAAGAGGTTTCTTTGAGGTCTGTTAGACCTTTCTAACTGGATAATTCTTCGTTAGTGAGCGATATCAGAGGTTTAGTGCGGTTACTTCTCCTTTGCATACACCTAGAATCACAAGCAAAGACAAAAACAAAAAGAAAAACGAAATTAGAAAGTACTTAGATGAAATTCGCAAATCAAATTCGATGGCAAACACAATTAGTCCCCGGCACAGGCACGCAGTAGTAAATTAAGGGATCGAATCCACAGACACCAGTGGCTTACTCAACGAAATATAGAAAATAGAATTAAGCTAAGCAGGAAATAATAATTTTGGGTGTTGTTATCAATTTAAAAGACAAGATTGCAAGTTGAAACGATGTAAATTCAGATGATTAAAAACGCTAGGCATTAGGGAATTCTCAGGAAATCACATTCATAAACTAGACAACTATTCAGATTCTAATATGCATGCATCTAGAACTCAAAACACTGATATAAATTGCTCCACTTTCGTGACAACAATTACTATCCCTAGAGATCCGAGTGCCTAAACTTTCGTTTGATCACGGCTATCCTAGGCAAGCATTACAGTTCGGGTTTGATCAGTTCACAATTGACTTTAATTCACTTTCGAGACTAAAGACTAATTGCTCATCAACAGTAGTTCCGGTGATACACAAGCTTTTGGAATGTGTTTCAACCTAAGATCTAGGGATTAAGTGATCAGTTCCATCCTAGCATTGTGCCTAACAGTAATGAAGATGGTAAATAATAATCAACCTATTTGTGTCTGATTTTTTTTGTGAAATCCATTGAAACCCTAAAACCTAACTAAGAACTACTCAGACATAATTAGAGACATAGCAAAAGTAGTAGATGAATAATTACATAAATAATGAAATAGAAAACAAGATAAGGTTCAGAAATCTTCTCCGAAAAGTAGAGGAATTCTTCTCCTTGCTTAAAAATTGCCAAAAAAAAAATCTCTAAGAGTCTTCTAAAACGTGCAGAAAAGAAGATAGATCTAAAAATCTTAACCTAATAGGTTTTTATAAGATAAAACGGAGAAAGAGGAAATTTCCTAAAAATCAGGTGGCAGGACCGGTCGGTCCTGATGTGGACCGGTCGGTCCTCTTCAATGCTAAGTCTTCGAGTCTTCAACTAGACCGGTCGATCCTATGAGTGGACCGGCCGGTCCACTTTCCAGAGAGTCTTGGCTGCTTTGAAACAACGGCGGATCGATCAGTCCTTGTTCTGGGTCGGTTTTGAGGTACCAAAAATGGACCGTTCGATCCTATAAGTGGACCGGTCGGTCCGGTAATCAGAATAGCTCAGGTTCCCGCTCAAATACTCGAATCTCCTTCCCAAACGCGTGTTGTTCCAAATTTCCGAGTATGGACCTAAATAATAACTCAAAACGACTCAAAAGACTCTGAAAGCTTGTTAAAATCATCGTTAGGAAATCCTAAATTCACGTTATATCAATTAAGTGATCAGTATTAATCTAAGCATGAAGAATCCCTATTGATGAAGACATATGAATATGCAATCCTATTTGGCTTAGTCGCTAACATCCTAATTCACCATTGAAAACCTCAATCTAGCTAATGGACTACTCAATCATGGAGAATAAAAATGCAGCAATCAATGGAGAAGGATTTATAATGATAATGAAAGAGATAAGGGTTTTAGAATTCTTCTCAATAGATGTTGTGGAATGAATCTCCAAATCTTGAATCCAAAAGCAAAGAATAATCGAGAAGAGTCTCAAAAGAGCTCTGAAAGATATCTCAAAAGGTAACGTGCAAAATGGAATGAATCGCCTCCCCTTGGTTTTGAGGTGGCTACCCCTTATTTATAATTAAAAGTAGGTTAAAATCGGATCTGGGTGTCCGACCGGTCGGTCTGGTCTTGGACCGGTCGGTCTGTCTTCCAGCAGCTACGGTCTTCGGGTCTTCGAGTGTCAAGACCAGTCGGTCTTCTCATCCGGACAGGTCGGTCTGGATTCCAGGGAGACTTTGGTCTTCAAGTCTTCAAGCGGGACCGGTCGGTCCCTGGAAGTGGATTGGTCGGTCTTGTTTCCAGGGAGCTGGCTTTTGTGTTCTTCAATGTGCGGACTGGTCGGTCCCTTGTGGAGGACCAGTCAGTCTCGATTCCAGGGACTCCGAAGTCTGCAAATCCCCAAGCGAGCAGGTGCTTGGTTATGAGAAAACGTCTTTTCTCTCCAAATTCATCCTGTTTGCTCCAATGACCCCCAATAACGCAAATCCATGTTCCCAAGCCTTTTTTAGACCTAAAATGACTCAAAAGAGCATGAAAGACTCGATAAAACCCTACAAAACAAAGGTTAGAATGCGCTAAAAACGCATTATATCAGCTGCCTACGTACCATTTAAATAGGGATAAAGTCAGACGTAGTTTAGATTACAAGTGGTAGGTAGGTGGCTCGTTCGGAAAGAGTAGGAGTACAAGGTACATTTTTTTTTGGTGCCTGCTCATGGGGTGCGGAGCCAGTTCTGGGCTGTCTAAATGATTCTCCGGGAAGAGGGTGGAGTCGAAGCGTGTGAACATGTTTGTTGGTGACCTTGCTTTATCGTCTGCGCGCTCCAGGTCAAAGGGGCGGGGGCTTTGCTGATGGTGTCAAATTTGTACAATCCCTGATGAGCTACTCTGGCTATTTGGTAGGGTCCTTCCCATCTTACTCCAGATTGGTCGGTGCGTGATCCGCTCGTATTGGGTATCTCGCGTAGGACAAGATCGTCGATGCTGAGTGGGCTAATTTGGGTGAGCTTGTGATCGTTCGAAGCCGGGTCGCTGAGTGGCCTTCTCCACTCCGGGGGTAGAATACTTTGTCAGGTGCGTCCTTGGGCGAGTACGATGGTTGGTTCTTAGATTTCTTGATGGACGATCGGGGTGTTTGGCTTGCATCGTTCTGTTCCCCGGCTCGCTCTGGTTCTTCTCTACCTGATCTCTTCTTGGGTCGGGGATGGCCTTGTCGGGTGTTGCCTTTTTGTCTGTGGCTTCTTCCTCGCTCGAGTCTGTCGAAGATTGTTGGTGCCGAGCGGAGGCGGGGTGTGGGCGCCCTAGGATTCAGTTGAGTCGATAGTCTTTTTAGTTCATGTGTCGTTCCCTGAGATGAGACTAGACTTTTCAGGCGGGCGTTTGTCTGTCGGACCTCCTCGTCCTGCGCGTCGAGGTGGCGCATCAACAGTTGGAGAGACTGTTCGTACTCGGCCTGCCTTTCTGTTCTTGGAGTCATTGGACTGTTAGGATTATTCGGTCGGGTTTGATCGTGCCGGGTTGTCAGGTGAAATCTCAGATCCTCGGGATGGTCGGGGGTGTGTTGTATATTGGTGGGGTCGTCTGGAATTTGCACTAGCTTTAGAAGGATGATCCTGTCGAAGACGGACGTCGGGCTTGGAGTACGCTCAGTTCTGCCGAGGCGGCTGACGGGACGGTGACTGGGATGGTTGGGTTTCCTTCGTGGGCGTTCCTCGTGGCTCGGGAGGGTTCTCGCCGAAACCTGGTCGGACAGTGATCGAGAGTTGGCATCTTTGTTGAGATCTACCATCTTTAGGCGTAGAAAGAAATCTTCGATAAGGCCCCCCTACCTGGCGCGTCAAATGTTGAACTCGGAGAACAGGGTTTCACACTAAATTTGTAAGGGAGGTTCGAGATGCTTTGTAAAGAAGATGGTAGGTGAGAGCAGGCAATTATGGGTTCCGAGCAGGTTAAACGAGAGGTGGTTAACCCGAGCAGGATTGACCAGGATAGAGTTGTATTATTACCCAAGTGTGGTAAAAAAGCATGAGTTTTCCCTCAAATGTGATACAACTATATATAGGACTTGTAATCTAGGATAAATGTGCATATGGTTAAAAACTAACCATATACTTTACAAAAGTAACCCTAGATTAATTAAAAGTAACCAAACATAGGTTATGTTTTATCTTTGGAGAATGAGCCTTGGAACTTGCTGGGCGGAGAGCAGAATTTGTCTTGGGCTAAATCGAGGTATAATACATCTTTTAATATTCTAATTTAGCTAATTGTTTATTCTGTTTTGATCGCGAGCCCGCAAAAACAAGGTGAATAACATGTTTTGTTTACTGATTCATCACATGTTTCGTTCTTTCATAATAGACTATTTTGATGACCATAAATAATATAACAATAGATAATTAGTATATAACCAGTGAACTATATTGATAAAAGAAATATGAAATTTCCAATCCACCAATTCATCACAAAGCCGTAATTAGACTAAAAGAAAGTAATTTTCTTTAATAACTTTTGATTTATTGAAACGAAATCTTTTGATTTATCGATATTTTCCTTAATAACTTTCATAAAGTTAATTTTGTTCCACTATTTTTCCTTTCTCCAACTTAGCTAAATCTAATTATCAACATGTAAATTTCTTAATTATAGCTATCTAAAGTAATATTTAGCTAATTAACGACAAAAAATTTAGCTAATTAACCTTTTTAAAAAATAATACTAATATATTGTTTTTTAGATCGGAAAATTTACATTTTCTTTTCAGTTTTGACCTACATTTAAAAAGTCAGGGTTAATGTCCAACTGAGAAAGCAATCTGTTATTAGTTATTACCTTCCGACAAGAACACAGCTCCCGACAGCGCCGGTAAAAAAAAACCCATCGTATCTCCTTCTCTCCAGATCAACGCCTGTCAAACTTCCACGTCATCACGGACTCCAACTCTCCTCTTAAATCCACCTTTCTCCTACCCCTCCTACCTTCGCCGAATCTCACACACCGTCAAATTCCATTTCCGAGATCTTCTTCCTCCTCCTCCTCCTTCACAGATCTTAAGAAACAAATCCACTACACAATCCGACCCCGTTTTGACCCCCAAAGATCTAGCGAACATCTCCCAACGGTAATAATTTCTAAATTTAGCTGTAATCGAAATCCATTTCATTATTCAAATATCTTTCCCGTTTGATTTTTGCACGAATCTTCCACCATTGTAAACTGTAAAACCCAAAATCTCGTCAAATAATTTTAATTTCTTTCTCAGAAAAATTCGAATCCGAATCGGTAGAGATGGCGCCGAGTATTCGGAAAGCGATCGGTGCGGTTAAGGACCAGACGAGCATCGGGATCGCTAAAGTAGCGAGTAACATGGCTCCAGATCTGGAAGTCGCGATCGTGAAAGCGACTAGCCACGACGACGATCCGGCAAGCGAGAAATACATACGCGAGATCTTAAACCTGACTTCTCTCTCCCGTGGCTACATCCTCGCCTGCGTGACCTCCGTGTCGCGGCGATTAGGGAAAACGCGTGACTGGGTCGTTGCTCTCAAGGCACTTATGCTCGTTCATCGACTCCTCAATGAAGGAGACCCTCTTTTCCAAGAAGAGGTTCTGTTTTCCACTAGACGAGGTACAAGGATGCTTAATATGTCTGATTTCCGCGACGAAGCGCATTCGAGTTCTTGGGATCATTCGGCTTTCGTTAGGACTTATGCTGGTTATTTGGATCAGAGGTTGGAATTAGCTCTCTTTGAGAGAAAGAACGGTGTTCCGGTTAATAGTGGTGGTGGTAGTAGCCATCATAGCAATAATGATGATCGATACGGTAGAGGAAGGGATGATTTCAGGTCTCCACCTCCAAGAACTTACGATTATGAGAACGGTAATGGTTACGGTGGTGTGCCTAAGAGATCTCGGTCTTATGGAGATATGACTGAGATGGGAGGAGGAAGAGAAGAGAAGAAAACTGTTACGCCTTTAAGGGAAATGACGCCGGAAAGGATTTTCGGAAAGATGGGTCATTTGCAAAGGCTACTTGATCGGTTTTTGTCGTTGAGACCAACTGGTTTAGCTAAGAACAGTAGGATGATACTGATCGCGTTGTACCCGGTTGTGCGGGAGAGTTTTAAGCTGTACGCTGATATCTGCGAGGTTTTAGCTGTTTTGCTAGACAAGTTTTTCGATATGGAGTATACGGATTGCGTCAAGGCTTTTGATGCTTATGCTAGTGCGGCTAAACAGATTGATGAGCTCATTGCGTTTTATAATTGGTGCAAGGAAACGGGTGTGGCGAGATCATCTGAGTATCCGGAAGTTCAGAGGATTACGAGCAAGTTGTTGGAGACATTGGAAGAGTTTGTGAGAGATAGGGCGAAGCGATCCAAGAGTCCCGAGAGGAAAGAGATCGAAGCTCCTCCTCCACCGGTAGCTCAAGAAGAGGAGCGTGAACCTGATATGAACGAAATCAAAGCGCTTCCTCCTCCAGAGAATTACACTCCTCCACCTCCGCCTGAACCAGAGCCTGAGCCCGTAAAACCGCAATTCACTGATGATTTAGTTAACTTAAGGGATGATGATGTCACGGGTGATGACCAAGGGAACAAGTTTGCGCTCGCTCTCTTTGCGGGTCCACCAGATAGTAACGGAAAATGGGAAGCTTTCTCCTCGAATGGAGTCACTTCTGCTTGGCAGAATCCTGCGGCAGAGCCCGGGAAAGCGGATTGGGAATTGGCATTGGTGGAAACTGCAAGTAACTTAGAGAAACAGAAAGCGGATTTGGGAGGTGGATTCGATTCGTTGTTACTCAACGGAATGTATGATCAAGGAGTGGTCAGACAACATGTTAGCACCTCGCAATTGACAGGTGGCAGTGCGAGCAGCGTAGCTTTACCTTTACCGGGTAAAACCAACAATCAAGTATTGGCCTTACCTGCACCAGATGGGACGGTCGAGAAAGTGAACCAAGACCCGTTCGCAGCTTCACTGACCATTCCTCCACCGTCGTACGTGCAAATGGCTGAGATGGAGAAGAAGCAGTATCTGTTGAGTCAGGAGCAGCAGCTATGGCAGCAATACCAGCGTGAAGGGATGAGAGGTCAAGCCAGTTTGGCGAAGATGAACACGGGTCCAGGTCCAGCGGGAATGCCTTACGGAATGCCACCTGTTAACGGAATGGGACCGCCACCAACGGGGTATTACTACAACAATCCTTACTGATTCATTCTTATTGTTTTTGCTCCCTTCATATATGTGTAGATGACTCGTCTTCCACCTTCGATCTCAGTGTGTTTCTATTGTTTCCTTGGATTGTCGTAAAAACGATATAATCTCCCCAAGTTGTGAAACCTTTTGTCTCTTGCTCGAGAGTTTGATTTATAGTTTATGTACACTTTCTTGAGAATCTTGATTCCCTTTTGTATAACACATTTTGTTATTACCCCATTTGATGTTTCTACCGTTTTAAACTTACTTGAGAACAAATTTGTCCGATTTGAGTATGTTATAGTTTTACTTGCAAAGTCGCTATAGGACTTATTATATTTGGATTGTGTTGTCCACTTGACCTAAAGAAAATGCTTACATAGCCTACTTTGTTAAAGTTTGAAGCCATTGGTTCATTTGTAGCTAACATAATTGTCGCTTTCATACTTTACTTTTGTAATATTCCGGGACATATTCATTATTAAGACATGTCTCTCATAGGCCAGAAAAAGGTAGGTGGTGATCCAATGGATTAGATATATATTGACAGCTGGAATGGGGCCCTCCACTACCACAAATATGCACATATGACCAGTCCTTTAAATTATGTCTTTTGGACAAATAAAAATTTGAGCAAAGCTTGGAGTTTCTTCATGCAAAACTCATATAAGGGTGTCTCATTTCTGTAACCAGGTCACCTCCTTGATAGTCTTTTAAAAAATTAATAAATTTTCACCTGTCTATATGATGATATATAATAATCGTGATTGACTAATTCGGGAGGGATGGGTGTAATGTCCAGTCCGAAAATTATATTTTCCATAAGAGTGCTAGTTTATACACCTCAATACGATTTGTTTTAAGACGGATCAAACATTCCAGCCACGCTTACTAACCCGACCCATTATCATTGTTCATAATCACAACACACATTTTTATTCAAGAAATGATGGAAACATTTTATTCACTCTCTCTTTGTATTCGAATTTAGCTCCCACGATTAAACTACAACTTTGATATTGTGTGTGTATGTACTAGGACTTTTTAGCCCTGTCATTACACAAACACAATTGTGCCCCCATATTGTACCTCCATGGACTAGTTCTTCGTGCCCAATATATAGGACAAACACATGCAATCCAACATATGCCTTCTCTTTGACATCATGCAAGTTTTTAAATAACAAATAGGGTATATATGTGTATCAAATAAACACAAAATTTGATACAAAATGTTTAAGTTGAAGACCAAGAAAAATACAATATCCTGAAAATTAATAAAATTATTGATTTCTAAAAATAACTCTTTTTGTACTTTTCGGTGCAAATGATATTTAAGAATTTTAACCATGTTTCTTCCAATTGATAACATTGCCATATTGTTCAGCCCTTATGTGACATATTTGACTGCTACTTTCAGCTTAAACAATATAGTTTTATAGATTCTGACTTTGACAAAAAGATTTGTTGCCATTTCATTTCCATATGACATTAGTACATTAGTAGTATATTGACACATGTCATCATCTGAACGGTATTAGACGCGTGTCACAATTTCGTGAATTATAATTTTGCGCATCCTCTTTTATATACTAAGATATACAACATACAAATTTTTTACACTAATCCTATTTTAATTTTAATTTATTTCTTCTCTGAGTTTACAATTACACTCAATAAATCTATAACTAAGTACATCGATCAAATTTACAATTACAACAAAAAATTCTACATCCACAACAAAAAAAATCCTACCGCCAAAACTCTATAGCAAAAAATAAAGCTACAGCCTTAACCAATCGGGTCCACAAATATATTCAACTTATTTTATAAAATAAAAGGTTAATTAATAATATTAAATACAATTAAATATTACTGCCAAAAAACAACTACAAGTGAATATTATTTGATAGCTCAGGTTTTACCCGAAATAAATCACTGCAAGTGCACAGGCACGCAGTAGTATATTCTGGGATCGAATCCACAAGGACCAAGTGTTACACAACAAACTATAGACTGTTGAACTAAGCTAAGCAGGAAACAAAGATTGGGTGATTGTTATCAAATTAAAAGACAAGAAAGCAAATTAAAACGATTTAAACTCATATAAATAAAAACGCTAGGCATTAGGGAATTCTCAGGAAATCACATTCATAAACCAGACAACTATTCAGATTCTAATATGCATGCATCTTAAACTCAAACACTGATATAAATTGCTCCACTTTCGTGATAACAATTACTTTCCCTAGAGATCCGAGTGCCTAAACTTTCGTTTGGTCACGGCTATCCTAGAAAAACATTATAAGTTCAGGTTTGATCAGTTCATAATACTCTATAACTAAACTTCCGTTTGTTATCACGCATTACTCATCAACAGTAGTTCTAGCAATACACAAGCTTTCAGAATGTGTATCAACCTAAGATCTAGTGATTAAATGGCCAGTTCAATCCTAGCATTATGCCTAACAGTGATGAAGATGGTAATTGATAAGCAACCTATTTGTGTCTAGTTTAATCTGTGAGATCCATCGAAAATCCTAAAACCTAACTAGAGAACTACTCAGACATGATTAAAGAACAAGCAAAAACCATGGATAAGAATAGCATAATCAATAGAATAAGAAATCAAAAAGGGTTCAGAAATCTTCTCCAGAAGGTGATGAGATCTTCTCCCAATTACAACTCTGAATCTCTAAAAATCTGAATAAAATTGTCCATGTCTCAAATAACAAAACCCTATGGGATAAAACAGAATCTGGAAAATTTCCTAAAAATCTGGGGACTGGACCGGTCGGTCCAGTTTCCAGAGAGCAAAGCTTCTTTACGTGATCAGTCTGGATTGGTCGGTCCACATCTGGATTGGTCGGTCCACATGGATTGGTCGGTCTGAAAGTGGATTGGTCGGTCCAGTTTCCAGAGACCAAAAATCTGCAAATCTTCAAATAGGGACCAGTTTCCAGAAAACTCCAATTTTCGCTCAATTGCTCAAATCTCCTTCCCAAACGCGTGCGGTTCCAAATCTTCGAGTATGGATCTAAATATCAACTCTAAACAACTCAAAAGACTCTGAAAACTCATTAAGTTCAATGGTTAGGAATCTCCAAATTCACGTTATATCATTATTCTACATGCAATCCATGTATTTGGATAACAATCTTTCAAACTCTTCAAAAAGTTCATATTTCAATAGTTTCTTGATATATTTTTTTGTAGAATTTATTGAAAACCCTTGATTTAAAGAATAAATCATTCCTGTCAATATCTAAATGTGTTAGCATGCTTAAGAGAAACACCAGGTTTGGTACATGTTTCCTTCTAGCTATTGTCGCTTGTTGAGTTGAGTTTTCTTAGAACGGACTAAAATTATCATAAGCTTTTTCATAAATTTGAAATTTCTTCTAAGTTTTCTTTTGAAGATAAACTAGAGCTTGATGCATGATTTTGATGAAATAATATGTTCCTAAGCTCTCGTCCTCGCTCAGACCACCTTCATCAACAACTTGTCTTCGCTACTCAATAGCGTTTTTTTTTGTAAGACACTTCTTTTCACATGAAAAATTAGTTCGATATTTATAACAATTACAATTTTTTTAGCTTCAGCTTTTGCTTCTTCAAACTCCATCTCTCTATTTAGTTGAGTAATAGCAGCACTAGTATCAATATCCTCATCCAAGTGTCTGCCGTCTGCCATTGCTGATAAGTGAGTTTGGGTTTGACAGAAAGTACTAAGTAATATATGTGTGTTTGTCATCCTGATTATCTCAAAATTTTCTCCATCAAGAAAAGATAAAACAAAATTGTCATTCATGTAAGAGGTAGGTGTAGTGCTTTTCATCAGGCTGGACTAAGTTCTAATTTGGGATGGAAATCCACTGGATAACATGTTCTTACTTCTGAATATAGTCAAGAACACCAAAAAAGAAACCTTTTGGATTTTAGTACCCAAGCCAAGACAAATGCAAACTTTTTATTTGCTCCCAATACTTACATTGCCTAAAAATAAAGATTATATTAACTAAACATATGCACAAATTACTCTCTCTGTCTAATCTCACCATCCTAACAAATCTACACTAACCATAACCAACACAGAAACAAATCTCTAATCATCAATTAACATAATATGATGCAAATCAATCTGAAGTTTCTCATGAAGAAGAGACACATCCACTGCTACATTCCCTTTCTCCTCTTTCGCCGCCAACTCCGTCACCGGAATCGCCGCAAGAAACCTCTTTATATACTCTCTACAACACTCTTTACCCTTACAAACCACCACCACCGACGATTCCTCTTCCCCTCTCTTCTCATACACCAAACTCGAATCATCAAACTTGAGAATATACGCTTGCTTGCAACCTTCGAACAATCTCTCCCCTAACGAATCAATCACACAATAACCATTCACGTCTCCTTTCACCACAAAGAAATGATCGTTCCAGCTCACAATATAAACCCTAGATTCACCACGATCTGAAGCTATCGCTACTTCTTTCTCAACTTCGTCCCAGATCTGATCAAACGACATTAAACCTTCCAACGAACCGAATCTCTCCGGGCTGAATACTCCGGTAAACGATTTATCAGTGCAAACCCTAACCGGCCTTAGATTCGCCGAAACGATCGTTTCCAGATCGAAATGCCGATTCGGAAACGATCTGAGATACGATTCTTCGTGGCAGAGAGATTTCCATAAGGAAGATCCTTGCGTGATAAGCGAATCGAATTCTGTACCGGAAGGATTGATTAGCTTAGGATTCGCCTGGAACCAATGAGCAACCACCACCGCAACCGCCGCACACGCTGCTTCTCCGCCGGCTTGTGAGCTTCTCTGATCAATCGACGCCGTGTAAACTTCCGATTTCAGCTTCGATTTTCCGTCTCGGCTCACCAATTCCTTCACCACCCACTTGTTCGCCTCGATCGATAAATCCTTCGCCGGCTTTTCTGCTTCCGTCTCCGGCGGTTTTGATGATATCTTTGTTATACCTTCTTCTTCTCTCTGAAAAAGTAAACCGGTTCCGGTTAAGTATCAAATCGAACCGGGTTTTTAAAAATTTATGGAAAACCAAATGCTTACCGGTGGTTCTCTTCTCCAGGTCATAGAAAAGCTTAACCGTCGTCTCTTCCACCAATTAAACCCGGCTTTATGACCCGGTTCGGTTTGGTTCTCTGGGCTTGAAGTGAACCCGGTTTCCACAAGTGGGCAACGTCCGCCTGAAGTCGAGGCGGTGGCCGGTGAGGAATCAAAATCGCTGCTACCGCCACGACGACTCGTCATCCTCGTCGGAATTGCTGAGTCAACGGGAATCTGACCGAGTTGTGTGAAGTCGTCCGGTTCGTTTTTTACCTCGGAAAACGTCACGTTGACCTGATTTAAATAAAACAACGGCGTGTCTAAATTAATCAAGGATTAGCATTAGTTTATTGACACCACCGTGATGATGTTTCCGATATTAATATTAATATCCAATGGGAACGAAGAATAATTTAATTTCAAATTGACTTTTGATGATTAATTAAAAACGTGGTTAAACTTTTAATTGACTAGCTTACAACAAGAATTGCTTCCTTCGAAAGTACGGAACCTTTTGACCGAATCGGAAGCTCTATCTCCACCGTCGATTTATGCTTTGACGATAACTCCGATAAATCCAATGACGTTTTCCCGATCACAGCCTTTTTGCTTTTATGGTCCGTATTCTCCCCCTATTACCAAGAATTAATGAGTTTTTTTTTTTTTAATGAATTCAACAAACTAATTGTACAGATATCAATGTGGTTATCTATTATTCATCGTTAAAGACTTATAGGTGTTTTAAATGATAAGAATAATAAAAAAATTACAGGTTCGAGAGATAAGTTTAGGTTCAGAAAATTATTCTTGTTATAGAAAAAATGCTAATTGAATCTAAGCATTAAACTGATTATCCAGAAAAGATAATTAAGAAAACTCACATAGAAGACATTGAAGGAAAGGTTCCACGGGCCAACAAGGCAACAAACGCATCCGAACTCCTCCTCCCATTCCACGTGGTTTACGCCCAAAGCAATCTGTTTAGAGCTCGTATGGTTAACCGGTCGATTCGACCGATAGAATGGGACGAGTCCTAGTCCGAAACCAGAGACCGGTCCTTTCCATTTCAACTCTACCATCGCGAAAAGATTCTTTGCCGTGGTTTTGTCACCGGAATTAGCCGGTAAACCATCAAGCCTCACCGGCTTCACCGTGACGTGAAGCTTCCTCACCTTCTTCGCCATTAATTTCAAAATCTATTCCTATCTTCTTTTGGTTTTTTTTCTCTTTTCTTTTTTTTTGATCAACCTCAATAAAATGTGTGAAGGAAGGGGTATTTCTTTTGTTTTCTATATATGTGTATATGGAGGCCTAAATGTATTCTAAATAAGGCATAGGAAACGTAGAGAATATTGAAAAGGTATCAAAGACAGCAAAGAAAGAAACCAAATTAAAAAAAGAAGCCTAAAAAAGAGCGACTCGGTCGTATAACGCAGCAAATCCGCGTTCGAGGAAATGAGAGGAGTATGAATAAAAAACATCACGTGTGACTCACATGGTCTATTTTTCGCGGGAATATGCTGACGTGGTTATTTCTAATTGGGTGAATGACTTTCGTACGTTGGTTTAGTTAATACAACATACAACATACAACATACAACATACAACATACAACATAAACTTGGTGAATGACTTTCTAATTGGGTGAATGACGTGGTTATCTCTCTCTGTACAACTTTTTGCAAGAGGATATTTTAGATTTGGACAAGTTCGGTTACTCCTTTTTATTATTTTGAATTTTTCACAAAAAATATTCAGAAACATATGAAAGTTTAATTTAACATTATACCCAAAAAAAAAAAAAAGACATATGAAAGTTCGAAGAAATCTAATATTGGTATTCAATTTTATTACGTTGGTTTAGTTAATACAACATAAACTTGGTCTCTCTGTGTACAACTTTTTGCAAGAGAATATTTTAGATTTGGACAAGTTCGGTTACTCCTTTTTATTATTTTGAATTTTTCACAAAAAGATATTCAGAAACATATGAAAGTTCGAAGAAAACTAATATTGGTATTCAATTTTATTGTGTTAAAAAAATAACTCATTCAAAGTAGCCACGTCAACATGGATAAAGCTACAAAACGCACGTGAACACTTGTTTACTCCCAACAAGTTATGTCTTTCCTTAGCTCTTTCCCTATGTAGACGAGAACACAAGATTCTCCTCACGCTTTATCAGCTGGCACGTGTTTATTTTGTTGTTTTTGTTAAAAATGTGTATTTGCTATATTATTCACAAGGCACTACATCAGAGTATTTAAACAATGGGAAGGAGACGTCTAGGTTAAGTTAAACATGGGAAGTCCTAAATTAACGTATTCACAGTAAGTACATATGAAGACTATATCAAAATCGTATCTTTGGAAGTAACTCATAATCAATTCTGGTATGATCTCGATCATATCTTCCATATCTCAATCGTATATTCAACACGCCCCCTCAAGATGGAGGGACATGTGTCACTCCTATCTTGTCTCGTAGAGAAATGAATCGAGCCCGAGAGAATGGCTTCGTTAGTGCATCCGCGAGTTGGTCTGTTGTTGTGACATGAGCAACGCGAAGAACTCCTTGTTGAACGTGACCCCAAACGAAGTGATAGCCGAGAGCTATATGCTTCATGCGCGAGTGGAAAACTGGATTGGCGCATAGAAAAGTGGCTCCAACGTTGTCACAATATACTGTTGGTTGCGTCGGAAGAGCTATACCAAGTTCAGTGGGCAAGTTACATATCCAGCATAATTCAAAAACTGTGTTAGCAACAACTCTGTATTCGGCTTCCGTAGACGAGCGAGCAACACCCTTTTGTTTCTTTGCCGTCCACGAGACCGGGTGTTTTCTTAGGTAGATGATATATGCGTTCGTGGAGACATAATCATCGGAACAGCTAACCCAGTCGGCGTCGGAGTAGGTGTGAAGTGAGGCTTTGTTGTTTGCGGAGTAAAATATACCATGAGACGGTGTTCCTGCAAGATAGCAAAGTATACGTTTGGCAGCTTGCCAATGGTTTTCCGTCGGTCGATGCATGAATTGTGACAGTCGATTCACTGCCTACGAGATGTCAAGCCGCGTAAAAGCAAGATATTGAAGACTTCCAACTAGTTTTCGATAATCAGAGGGATCGGAGAGTATGGTTCCAGAGTTGAGTGTGAGTTTTGGCGAGGTGACCATCGGTGTAGTGACTGGCTTGGCGTGCGTCATGTTGTACCGATGTAGTAAATCTAATGTATACTTGCGTTGCGAAAATGAAGACCCTTGGATGTGCGGTGAGCTTCGAGACCAAGGAAATAGTTAAGGTCTTCCGGGTCTTTGACGGAGAATCGATCGGCAAGCAATTGTAGAATTCGTGCAATTCCTTGTTTGCTACTTCCTGTGACAAGAATGTCATCCACATAAACTAAAAGGTAGACAAAATTGGTACCATATTGAAGCACAAATAGAGATGTGTCTGCCAATGAATTCTGGAAACCAACACTTAGAAGAAATGATTTTAGTTCCGTGTACCACGCCCTTGGAGCTTGCTTGAGGCCGTAAATAGCTTTATTGAGGCGACAAACATGCGTCGGATGATCAGTGTCGAGAAAACCCGGTGGTTGTTCCATATACACTTCTTCATTCAATGTGCCTTAGAGAAACGCATTATTAACATCGAGTTGTTGAATTGGCCAATTGTTAGCAACCGCAATGTTAAGAATGAGCCGGATAGTAGTAGATTTGATCACGGGGCTGAATGTATCGGTGTAGTCTTGGCCATGTTGTTGATTGTAACCTTTGGCAACAAGGCGAGCTTTGCATCAGTGATGTAGGCCCGTCGGGAGAAATTTATTCTTGTAAATCCATTTACAGCCGACAATGTTGAAGTGTGGTTGTCTAGGGACCAAATCAAAGGTGTGATTCCGAGCAAAGGAAGTGATTTCGTCGGACATGGCTCCTCGCCAACGACGATCTTGAAGAGCTTGTTTCAGTGTTTGAGGTTCGGGGAGAAGTTTAAGGGAAAGTGCAGCTGAGTTATTGTATTTAGGATTGGGTTTTCTAATTTGGTTTTTGAGTCTTGTGGTCATTTGGTGAGGATTTGGAAGGACTGGTGCGGCGTTAGTGGTAGATAAATTGGCCGGTGGTGATGAGGAAGAGACGAGATTAAGTGGTGAGGATGGGTTTGTGCTTTGATTAGAAAGGAGAGTATTTGGGTTTGTATCTGGTTGTGGTAATGAGCCTGTTGAGTGGGCTGGATTTGGTGAATGTGAGGAAGGATTGTTTGGGAGTTGCTGGGCCACAAGTTATGGCCCATTTTTGTTGTGAGCAGTGGGCTCAAATTGAGAAGAGATAGAAGGAGAGGAGGGATGAGATGACGATACCTGAGCGTTTGTACTGGTTGTCGGAGAGCTGAGTATCAACGGCGAGGGGGAGGACAGGTGAGGATCATAGTTTGTGGGTCCCGTTGTCGACGGTGTTACGAGTGGAAGCGTTGGGGAAGGTGTGATGGGATTGGGAGAAAGAAAGGGTATGGATGTTGTCGGCGGTGAGGTGGATATCGATGGGGATTTTGATTGAGAAATTGGTTGAGGTGAGCTCAATTTCTGAAAGGGAAAGGATGTTTCATCAAAAGTAACATGTCGAGAGACATAAATTCTTCCGGTGGTTGGGTTTAGGCACAAATACGCACTTTCCGTTTGTGAGTATCCAATGAGGATACAAGGAGACGACCAATCTTCGAGCTTGTTTTTGTTGTATGGCCTGAGCCAGGGAAAGCAAAGGCAGCCATATGCTCGGAGTTTAGTATAGTTGGGTTGTGTGCCAAATAATTTGTTGAATGGTGGATCCATCGAAAGAACGGGTGTTAGTAATCTGTTTATGAGGTAAGTGGTTGTAGAGAAGGCATAGGACCAGTAGCTTTTCAGAATGTTGGCGTGTGTGAGAATGGTAAGACCCGTTTCTACGATGTGCCGATGCTTACGCTCTGAGATTCTATTATGCTCTGGGGTATGCGGTGGAGATGTGGGATGCGAGATACCGACATTTTATAGGATCGAGCGTAATGCGATGAACTCGCTACCATTGTATGAGTAAAGAGTCTTGATTTTAGCATTGAACAGGTTCTCGACAAGGGCTTTGAACGCGATGAACATTTCTTTAACTTGAGACTTGAGTTTTAGCGGGTATAACCAAGTGTAGCGAGTGAAATGGTCTACAAGTATAAGATAATACTTATAGTTGTCGATGGAGGTAATTGGAGAGCTCCATACGTCGGTAAAGATATATTCTAACGGTTTTGTAGAAACAATGGAAGTTTGGGAGAAAGGTAATTTATGAGTTTTATTAATGGGACAATCTGAACAAGGTGTGTTAACAAATTGAGAAAACGGTAAAGAAAAATTTGAAACAATGGATTTTAGGATGTTTGGAGAGGGATGACCGAGGCGACGATGCCAGTCAACAGATAAGGGTTTTGCTGCCGCAAAGAAGGAGTTGATGGTAGAGGGAATGGCTGGCCACTCGTAAAGGTCATCCTTGACTTTGTTGTGAATCAATGGGGCCCTCGAACTCAGATCCTTCACTAGAAAATGAGCAGGAAAAAATTCAACCGAAACGTTATTATTGTTGCATAGACGGTAGACGGAGATAAGATTTTTCCGAATATGCGGAACACGCAACACACTTTTTAAATCTAAAGCACGAGATTGAGAGGGTAAAAAGAGGGAACTAGTGTGGGTGATTGAAAGACCGGTGTCATCGCCAATGAGAACCGCATCTTGACCACTATATGTTTGTTGAAGAGAAAGATTGTGGAGGTCGCTTATCATGTGATGCGTCGCTCCGCTATCCATGAGCCAACCATTTGATGCATGAGGAGAAGTAGCAGCGACGTTCGCTCGTGGTTGCCATGGGCGAAATGGAGTGGACATTTGTTGCGGCGGTGGAGCCGAATGTTGTTGAAGCTTCGAGCACCTTTTTGCGCTGTGACCAAATACCCCACAGATTTGACACTTCCCTTGGTAGCCTTTGGTATTGCGATTATCATACTTCGGTTGGAAGGAAGGTTGGTGATTGTTGTTCCAGTTGGAAGGAGAGCGTTGTTGTTGCTTTCCTTGATATGAACGAGTACGGGTACTCGCTATATTAGCAGATGTTGGGATCAATTCATATGCTTTGGCTTGAACAACGAAGAGTTTGGCTTCCTTCGTTAGAAGTTTCTCATGGACCTCAACAACGTTAGGAGTAATGTCTCGTCCTTCCACTTGCTCGATCACAGACTTGTAGTCTTCCTGTAAGCCGTGGAGAATCACATCAATTTGGTCGTCATGATCTATGGGTTTACCGAGTTGAGCAAGTTGGTCAAAGCGTGTTGTTAACCCTTGAAGGTATTCATCAATGGTTTTGTCTCCCTTGGTGACATGTTTAAGTTGTTCTTTGAGTTACATAACATGACCGCGGCTTGGTTTCGCATAGGTTGCAGCCACGGTGCTCCACATGTCAGCCGATGTTTTGGTTTTGGAGACGAGCGCTTGAACAGACGGAGACAGGGTGCCAATAAGAGCACTGAAGAGGAGCTTGTCTTGACGAAGCCACTTAGTGTAAGCCTGATTTGTGGTGGTCTGATTGTTGGTTGTGAGAGTCGCAGGTGGCGGCGGTGATCCGTCTATATGACTAGCGAGTTCATACTCATCGAGGAGAGCGTGGACTTGAAGCTTCCATGTGAGATAGTTGATGGATGTGAGTTTGGTGATGTTGCACATGTTGATATTGAGAAGCGGTGAAGTGACGTCGACGGTTTCAGCTGCCGGAGTGGTCATCGCAAAACAGAGTTGATGTGAAGAACAGAGTAAGGAAGGCGACGGCTGAAAAAAAAATATTTAGGCTCTTGATACCATGTTAAAAATTTGTATTTGTTATATTATTCACAAGGCACTACATCAGAGTATTTAAACAATGGGAAGGAGACGTCTAGGTTAAGTTAAACATGGGAAGTCCTAAATTAATGTATTCACAGTAAGTACATATAAAGACTATATCAAAATCATATCTTTGGTAGTAACTCATAATCAAATCTGGAATGATCCCGATCATATCTTCCATATCTCAATCGTATATTCAACAGTTTTCATGTAAGGAATTGTATTAAAGAATGTTTTACAATCTATGCTACCCAAAATAAGCCATAACAGTGGGAAATACATTAAAAAAAAGATAAATGCTAAGGAGAAAAACAACCAAAATACAATTCTAGTTGAGAGGGAGAATAACGGTCATCTGCCGAAAAAGAAAGCAGACGGCTTTTCATTGTGATATCAATCGAGGTATGAATAGTTAAAGGTGGTGTCTGAAGATGCAAGACCAAAAGAACTACTGTACCAGAAGGAGCAGCTGTACCAGAATGCAAGTCCTGTACCAATTAGAGTACAAAACGGAATACAAACGGAGCTGAATCACGTACCAAGGATTTGAGATTTTTGGAGTTTGGTCGTGCCTAGGTTTAGGTGTGTAGCCGTCATGAAGTGGAGCTTAGTGACGGCCAAGGATCTTTATGTGAAGAAAAAGGAAACGTGAAGATCCAAGAGATATTTAAGGAAGATTTGGAAAGATACAAGATCTTAACCAAATTGGAAATATTCCTTTGGGTTTATATAGGAAGTTGGTTGCGGTTTGTGCAGGGCAACACAATAGAAGATTACAAGCTTTAGCAAAGGGTTTAGGGTTAGAAAACAACATCTTAAATCTAAGGGTTAAAGGGTAGTTAGGGTTTCTAAGATCGTGTGTGATCTTTGAACTACAAGACTAGGATTGACAAGAACGATAGAAAACGTGTAAGTTCATCTTATCATATCAATCTAGTAAAGTTTTTGGAAGAAAAACCCTTGTGTATTGTGTTCCGGTTCTGTAGCAGTAACTGTACCAGTAGCTAGTACATCTACATTTGGTATCAGAGCGGGCGTTTGTCTGCAATAGTACAGGCAAGATCCTGAGGAAGAGATGGATAGCTATCATGAGCTTCTCAACGGTTCGAAGGTGATTTTGGATGATGCAAACTATGGCTTTTGGAAATCAAGGATGAGATCAATCCTCGGAGGCATCGATGTACTTGCCTGGAGAGCTGTTCTGGTTCAGTGGGAAGCACCTACGGTGCTTGATGCAAATGGAGTCAGATCTCTTAAATCAGAAGATGACTGGACTGAGACAGAGTTGAAGAATGGCAAGTACAAATCTAAGGCGTTATCTGCGATTCACTGCAATGTCACTAAGAAGACCTTTGAACTGGTTCAAGGTTGTGAGACAGCTAAGGAAGCGTGGGATCTGGTACAAACACACTTTGAAGGAACAAAAAAGGTTCAAAACTCAAGAAAAGACATGTTAGCTTTCCGATTTAAAAACCTAAAGATGGAGGAGCATGAGACCATCTCTGAGTTTGCTGCGAAACTAAAATCTCTTGCTCAAGAGGCTGCCACTCTTTGAAAGAAGTACAAAGAGAAGAAGTTGGTCAAGAAATTCCTCCGTTGTCTTCCCCCGAAGTTCATGGCCTACAAATCGACAATTAATGTCTCTTAAAATACTAAAGAGATAAGCTTTGGTGAAATAGTTGGCTTCAGCATGAAACAGAGCTTGATGGTGTTGCCTCAGAGACCAAAAAGATGAACAATCTTGCTTTGACCTCAAGAGAAAAACAAGAGACTGAATCAGAAGATGAAATTGATCCAATGGGACTCCTAGTGCGACGGTTTGATAGAGTTTTAAGACGTGCGGAGCAAGGTCAGGGTTCAAGAAGACTCAGTGGTGTTAAGACACAATCAGAGAATGAGAAGACCGGTCGAAAGAACGAAGTTCAGTGCTTTGAATGCAAGGGTTTTGGCCACATCAAAACTGACTGTCCTACAGTGAAAAGACGTGAGTTTAAGTGTTCTAGATGCAAAGGTACATGACATACTCAACAGGAGTGTGCTACTGATCTAAAACGTAATAATGAAAGAGCAATGATGAATGATGGTGAATCAGAAGAAACAAGTGATGATGAAGTAATGTTAAACAACTTTGTCACGTTTGTTGGGATCATTGAAATAGATGAGACAGTGTCGGAGTCTGAGTCAGAATCAGAAGGAGAGCATGATGATGAACTTGTATCAAGCTACAGAGACGTTCGAGATACTCTCATTCGTCTAAACCTTGAGAATGCATATCTTATCAAGGAAAAGCAGCGTCTTGAAGAGATGGTGAAAGTAATTCAGGGTGAACTAGAGGCTGAGAAGAAGCTTGTATAAGGAAGTCTGACCCTGATGAAAGAGAAACTAGCACTAGCAACCAAAGCTGCAAGACTGGAAAAGGAACTGTACGATGAACAGGAAGTATTTGCTCAGCTTCAGGCTTAGTTGGATCTTCAGTATAGAAGATTCACATGTTTGCTAGTACAAAGCAACTTGATAAGATTCTGTTTTACGGTCGTACATAGAAGACACATAGAGGTCTCGGTTTTAATGGAAGGAATGATTCAGAGACTAGAGATGTAAAGTTTGTATCAGCAGGATACACTGGTTCATCAGAGCCCAAAGCTGTAAATGGTACAGTACAGAAGAAGAAATGCTATTTTTGTAGAAAAACTGGTCACATCAAAAGGTACTGTTACAATTTTTGGGAGAGAGTGAGACGTCTAAGACAGCAAGGGAAGTACACGTAGAATCATTATCGAAATCAGATATGGGTCAAGAAATCAGATATATAGTTCACTGATACAAGGCGTGTGATAAGCTCAAATTAGACCTAGAGATACTCTCTCAAATTAAGAGATCAGAAGTAGTACTTTAGGGTCGAATCCACAGGGAATCAATGAAACACAATAGATAAATAATTTCAGATTAAACTAGGCAAATGGTATTAAAGCAAGTAAATCAAAGCAAGCAAAACAAACGGTTGTGAAACAATAAGAGAAAGACGCTAGGCACAAGGAAATCTCCAGTGAATCAGAATTGCAGGTATGATAAGATAGTTAGGAATATTAAAGCACAGTTCCTTAACATGAACACGAATATAAAACTAATCAACTTTCGCTGCAGAAGTTATCTATGATTAAATCCTAGCAAACCAAATTTCTTTGCGAGTTCTATAAATTTAATCAAGCATTAAAGTTCAAGTTCAATTGTTCACAAAACCCTAAACCAAATTTCTTTACGAAAAGGAATTTTACTCATCAAAGACTAGTTCAGGTAATCAATCAAACTGTCGTTTCTATTAATTAACCCTAGATCAGATTTCAGTTCGCGAGGCTAAAATCAGCAATAAACACAAGTCAAGATGAAGAACATTCTAATTATATTATCCTAACAAGAAATCAGATCTAGCAATTCATCAAACACTTTCGAATAACCCTAAACCTAACAAAGAAAACTACTCAGACATATCGAATGATGAAAGCATGTTTTTATTAAAAGATATCTCTAAGAGTTAAGTAAAAAAATAAAGCGTAAGCCTAAACAATGGCTTGGAATATGTATATATACAAGTACAAAGTCGGCCAAAACATAAAAGTAAACATCTGGAGGTTTCGGGCTTCGAACGGACTTCTACGATTAAGAATTGGGCTTTCTTGAACAAGGTGTCGATCGACACCTATAGATGGTGTCGCTCGACACCAACTTCAAATTCGGGTTCTTTGGCTTCATAAGTCTTCGTGTCGAGCGATGCTCTTCGTGGTGTCGCTCGACACTGCTTCTAAATATCGATTTCGAACTTGCATCTTTGCCACTTCATTCCGTGATGCTCCAAAACTCCCAGTAAACATCTTTTATGATCCAAACGTCTAACTACCTATAAAGACTCTAAAACCAACATAAAACACAACAAAGACTCTAGATATTGGACTTATATCATGGCTTAAACAGGGTAAAAACCATGATATATCAACTCCCCCAGGCTAAGCTTTTTGCTTGTCCCTTAGCAAAACAGTGTTATCATTCCTTTAGGGACCACATACCTTTGCAAAGCTAATCCAGTGATCCTTCGATGTTTTCCTAGAAGTATAGTAGTCCTCCAGATTGAATCCAAACCCCTTAGAAAATCTCAGACTTTCAGTCGCAAACCCCTTTAGTTTAATTAGGTGCGGTCTCATCGAGGGAATATCGATCGCTGGACCTTCTAGATTCTTTCACTTCCTTTAACATTTTCCTGCGTTTCACCTTCTCTCTTCCCTCTTAAACTGTATCCAATTAAGGATATCATAGAAATGCAATGCCCTTTGTTGAACTTTTTCTTCAAGATTTTTCTGATTTTTGGACTTGCATTTTTTTTGCAGATTTTTTTATTTATTTCCTTGGCATCTCTGCGATCACTAGATCAGCGCTCATTACTATTGTTCTTATGGAGACAGGGTCATGAGGCTTTTTTTCTTTTTCATCTAGGACAGTTGTATTCGTCATTCGAGAAGAAGTTTCAAGAGCGGTCCGTCCTCGCTTTCAAGTGTTTGGAAGCTGAATCATGTCTTGCGATTACCAACGCCCTTGACAAGAAATTAGAGATTCATTAGGGCGGGGTCTGCAACGTCTTTCTGGCGTTCTCCAGAAATCTGAACTCGCTCTGTTAAACCGATCCACTTCCAGTTACCCACCTCAGTAAAACCAGCCAACTTGCATTGGAAATGGTCCTAGAGTGTTGTTCAAAGTAAGTTGGAAAGGAGAGTTTCGGCCCGAAAAATTTAAAATTTTAAAATTTGACTCAAAAACACCAAAACAAAACACATCATCAGCAACTACCTCCCCCAGACTTAAACAACACTGTCCCCAATGTTATTAAGCCTAAGATTGGTGAAAACGGATAGATAGAAAATGAAACGTATGAAAAAAAAAGTGAAAAATCGTACCTGAAGGAAGTGTCGAGCGACACTGACTCAGTGTCGATCGACGCCTTTGAATTTGTCGCGTCGAGCGACTGAAGTTCATGTCAATCGACTGTTCGATTTTTGTTGGTGTCGAGCGATGCTCCTGTTGGTGTCGCTCGACACCTTCATCTGAAGTTCATACTCACTTGCAATTCAACGTTTAATCTACTAAAAATCAAAACAAAAACAAAACCAAAACGTAAAATTAAAAAAGAAACATAAAATGAAACATAATTATAAAACTCACAAGTGGGTTGCCTCCCACTAAGCGCTTATTTTCAGTCATTAGCTTGACTGTGTTAAAGAATCTAGACATCTGGAGGATCTATACTCTTCCATGGAATGATTCCCGGAAAGAGTTTCTGCGTTTTCTGCACCATCTCTTGAATGATCACCTCGCCTTTGTCTTTAAGCTCTGGAGGAATGAGAATTCGCATCTTCGCGAAAGGCTTGGAGGTCCTTTGACGCTCCTTAGGAATCCCGGCAAAATCATGTAAAGAAAAACCAAGACTTGCACGAGAAACTCGAGGCTTGCGTAAGCGTGTAACAGCTTTTCCAACTTGAAATTCTCTTGAATGAAATCAGGAGATTCAGGTTCAGGAATCGCGTACCTTTGCACTTCGGGAGGATCGAGGGCTGGGATAAGAGGTGTGATCTGTTCAGCAACAGATGAAGGAGACTCCTTGACTGAGTTTTCATCATCTAAAATCTCCACATAAAAAGTATGACCGTTGATGGTGGATTTCCTTCTTGTCGTCTCCATGTCAAAGTCTATGACGATATCACCAAGATCAAGTTTTATCTTCCCTTTCCTCACGTTGATTTGAGCACCAGCAGTAGCTAAGAATGATCTTCCCAGGTTTAGAGGGTGTTCAGGCTCATCGTCATATTTCAAGACAACAAAGTCTGTAGGAATGATGCAATCCTGAATCTTGATTGGCACGTCCTTTAATATTCCTTCTGGGAATCTTCTGGATCGATCGGCTAAAAGAAGCGACATCCTAGTGGCCCTGAAATCAGTCATCCCAAGATCAATAGCAACAGAAAGTGGCATCAAGTTAATACCAGATCCTAAATCACAAAGAGAATAAGGAAACTGCCCTGTTGAAATTGAACAATTAAGCACGAAGTTGCCTGGATCCGGAAGCTTGATTGGAACCCTGCTCTGAATCATTCCGCTAACTTCTTCTGAGACCACGACGTCCTTCTTTTTCTTCTTAGGAACTGGAGTAGTATTCAAGAGAATCACTCTGATATCTCTAGTTAGCAGTGCTCCCTCTTCAGGACTAATACCATTCGCTGCAAGCCGCTTGACGTATCTTCTAAGCACAGGAGAAAGTTTAACTGCATCAACAAGAGGCATTTCTAGCTCTTATCAATAATCTGCTTGCAAAACTCCTCCTCATCCTCCTGCTTAGACCTTCTAGCTCTGGGAAAAGAGACTGGAGGCTTGTAGACATTCTCCTCTGAAGCAATCGCGATTACCGCAAAATTAGGCTCAGTCTAGACGGGGTGTCGATCGACACTCTCCTTAGTGTCGATCGACACTAGCTTTGATTTCCCGATCTAGCTCGATTCTTCAGAGGGTGTCGATCGACACACTATATCATTGTCGATCGACACAGAAAATTTTGTCGCATCGAGCGACATGACCTCCTCGTCGCTCGACAGATGCTCTGCAGTTCCTAAAATTTCGTCCAACTCTGCGAAAGAATCCCTTGTTTCAGTTTGAACAGCATTGCAAGCGCTCCTTGGGTTTGCATTGGTCTTCGCAGGAAGAAATCCTTCTTGCCTCTTGATAGAACTAACCGTTTGAGCTACTTGGACGTCGAGCTTCTTGACATGAGTACTTAACGCTTCGAATTTCCCATTCAAGTCTTGATACACAACATCTATCTTCCCGTTAAAGCTCACGGTCATCTTCTGTTGGCCCTCTAGGAGTTGTTCCAGCATAGTCTTCACCTCATTGTCCTGCTCAGGAGGCTTTTGGTAGGATGAAGAACCATAACTTCTATTGAAGTTGTTGCTCTGATATGGCTTTGAACCATAGCCCTGCTGATTACCGTACTTCTGAAATCCAGAACTATTGACGTAGTTCACATCTTCTGGCTCGAATGTCTGGACTTCCTTAGCAAACTGAACCGTCTTCTTTCCAACTAGAAGATCGTGCATAGAATCGAGCCTCTTGGTAACCTCAACAAATTGAGTACCACTGATATTCTTTCCTGACAGGCTCCTCTCAAAATCCATGGCTTTAGCACTGTTGTTGTTGGCAAGATTCTCTATAAGTCTCAAGGCAGTCTCTGGCAAGTTTGTGTTGAAGTTCCCAGTACTCGCAGCATCTAAAGTCACAGCATATTGCAGCGCAATCCCTCTGTAGAAGATGTTAATCAGCTGCACCTCACTGAATCCATGGTGTGGACAGTCTCTCTGATAGCTCTTGAATCTATACCATGCAGTCTTAAATGCCTCAGTATCGCCCTGCTTGAAAGTAGCAATCTTTGCACTTAGATCCTCGGACTTTGCATCATCGAAGAAGTTGTATAAGAAAGCATTCTTCGTCTCCATCCAGTTTGTGAGCGAGCCCGGTGGAAGCGTCCTTAGCCAATACTTGGCTTCCCCTTGAAAAGAGTAGGGGAAAAGCTTGCAGAATAAGTAGTCCTCTGAAACTCCATTGGCTTTGATAGCAGATGCTAAGTCCTCGAATCGCTCTATGTGGTCCATGGGGTTCTTATGAGGAAGACCGTAAAACGGGTCTTGAGCAACTAAGGAGAAATATGCAGGCTTCAGCTCGAAGTCATTCCTCTGAAAAGGAAGTGGACGAATCGCAGCACGATTAGCATAGAGCTGCTCTGGACAGTTGTAGTCTGCTATGGTTCGTCTTTGCGCGACATTCTGCTCGTTTCTCATCAAGATCGGCTGATTCTGGATGTGGTGCTGATCGATGCCATCTTGGTGTCGCTCGACACCCAAGTTTTCATCGTGTCGAGCGATTTGATTCTGGTGTCACTCGACACCTGGTTCCAGATTCGCCTGATCCTCTTCGTTCTCCTCGACGATCACAGCTCCGTCGTCGTAGATCCTCTGTCCTTCCTCGTTGTATGGCAGTCCTGCCAGATCATGCAAAACTCCATCTTCTCCCGGTCTCAGTACGATATGTCCTTGAGCAGCCATCTTCGCTACTCTTTTGTTCTCACGCTCTAAGCGTGCAAGCTCCTGAAGACTGTGTTCAACTAGTTCTTTGTCTTTGCAGCTCCTTGTATCAGACATGTACCTGAAACGCAAAACAGAAAGAGACAAGAAATTAGCAAAATAAAAACAAAAATAAAATACCTAGACAAAATCCTAATAATAAAAATCTAATGGTCTAGATTCCCCGACAACGGCGCCAAAATTTGATAAGCTCAAATTAGACCTATAGCTACTCTCTCAAATTAAGAGATCAGAAGTAGTACTTTAGGGTCGAATCCACAGGGAATCAATGAAACACAATAGATAAATAATTTCAGTTTAAACTAGGCAAATGGTATTAAAGCAAGTAAATCAAAGCAAGCAAAATAAACGGTTGTGGAACAATAAGAGGAAGACACTAGGCACAAGGAAATCTCCTGTGAATCAAAATTGCAGGTATGATAAGATAGTTAGGAATATTAAAGCACAGTTCCTGAACATGAACACGAATATAAAACTAATCAACTTTCGTTGCAGAAGTTATCTATGATTAAATTCTAGCAAACCAAATTTCTTTGCGAGTTCTATAAATTTAATCAAGCATTAAAGTTCAAGTTCAATTGTTCACAAAACCCTAAACCAAATTTCTTTGCGAAAAAGAATTTTGCTCATCGAAGACTAGTTCAGGTAATCAATCAAGCTGTCGTTTCTATTAATTAACCCTAGATCAGATTTCAGTTCGTGATGCTAAAATCAGCAATAAACACAAGTCAAGATGAAGAACATTCTAATGATATTATCCTAACAAGAAATCAGATCTAGCAATTCATCAAACACTTTCGAATAACCCTAAACCTAACAAAGAAAACTACTCAGACATATCGAATGATGAAAACATGTTTTTATTAAAAGATATCTCTAAGAGTTAAGTCAAAAAATAAAGCGTAAGCCTAAACAATGGCTTGGAATACGTATATATACAAGTACAAAGTCGGCCAAAACATAAAGTAAACATCTGGTGGTTTCGGGCTTCGAACGGACTTCTGCGATTAAGAATTGGGCTTTCTCGAACAAGGTGTCGATCGACACCTATAGATTGTGTCGCTCGACACCAACTTCAAAGTCGGGTTCTTTGGCTTCATAAGTATTCATGTCGAGCGATGCTCTTCGTGGTGTCGCTCGTCACTGCTTCTAAATATCGATTCCGAACTTGCATCTTTGCCACTTCATTCCGTGATGCTCCAAAACTCCCAGTAAACATCTTTTATGCTCCAAACGTCTAAGTACCTATAAAGACTCTAAAACCAACACAAAACACAACAAAGACTCTAGATATTGGACTTATATCATGGCTTAAACAGAGTAAAAACCATGATATATCAGCGTGCATCAACCAGCTCAGGCAAAACAGAACTATGTTGTAACATGGCATCTGTCTCAGGAGTACAAGAAGATATATGAACCTGGTACTTTGACAGTGGTAGTTCAAGACATATGACGGATGCTTTGGACAAACTTCAGAATATTCAGAAGGTGAAAGGAAGAAAAGTCACTTTTGGAGATGGAAGTTGTGGTGCAATTCAAGGGAAAGGAAACACCGGTGAGACAGGATTACCACAGCTAACAAACGTATACCTTGTACAAGGGTTGAAAGCCAACTTGATCAGTGTGAGTCAACTGTGTGACGAAGGTCTAACCGTTGTCTTTACGAGTGTTGATTGCAAGACGATTGACAAAGATGGCTTCACAGTGTTGAATGGAATTCGGTTTGGCAATAGTTGCTTTATGTGGGAAGAAAAGACCAACTGGTACAGTGCACAAGATAATCATCCTTCTAATATGCACAATAACTATCACTCGGACAGTGACTCAGAGGTTCTTGAAGAAGAGTTAGGGAAGACCACTGAATTAGAAGAGCAAACAGCAGCATTAGATCAGACTGGTTCAGAGGAACAAATCGAATCAGGTAATCAGTCTATGATAGATCATTGTATGCTACAGGATGTGATTTGGAATCATTCTGCATCTGATGTCATTGGAGCTGCGAATGAGGGGCGTAAAACGAAAGGAATCATAAAGACCTATAATGAGATGGTTTGGCATGTTTGCTCTGTATCAGTCCTAGAACCAAGAACACATGTTAAAGCCATGGAACAGGAGCTGGAACAGGAGCTAGAACAGCTTGGAAGAAACAAAGTATGGGAACTTGTACCAAGATCTGAAGCAGTGAATGCCGTTGGTACTAAGTGGATTTTCAAGAACAAAATCGATGAAAATGGTGTTGTGGTTCACAATAAAGTGAGATTGGTTACTCAAAGATACTCTCAAATCAAAGGAGGTGACTTTAAAGAGATGTTTGCACCTATATCAAGACTTGAATCCATTCGGTCGTGCCTGGGGGACTCTGGAACACTGTTGGTTCACTGCGATAATAAGAGTAATATAAGAATCTCAAAAAATCCAGTACAACACTCAAGGACAAAGCACATCGACAGTCGACACCACTTTATCCGCGAACTAGTGAAGGAGAAACAGGTAGTGGTTGAACACATTATCACTGATTTATAACTGGCCGATTTATTCACAAAACCTCTAGACTTTAACTATTTTGTCACCTTAAAAAATTCAATTGGTATTTGTGGAATTTGATGTGTTTGTCAAGTGTGAAGAACTGACACAAGTATTGACTCAAGATGCATATACGTTTGCATTTTGTTTGGAGTAAAAAAAAAACTTGTGAGAAAGAGCTACCCATCATGTCGTCTCGTCTTGTCGTCGACACAGGTTTCATCGAGCAAAACAAATTTTAAAAAAATTACAGGTTGTATTACTTTTGCTCAGGCAACCTGTACAGTTGATCGGTTTTATAAACAACGTGGTACAAACTGTATTTTTTTTGCTCACGCAGTCTTGTACCATAAAAATTTTCTAAGCTTTCAATATGCAAGTGAGGGTTTCTATGACGGTTCAGACTGTATTAATTTCGCTCAGACAGTATGATACTTGAGGACTCGATGATCATTAGCTCGTAGAATGAACAGAGGTTGAAAACCGACTCAAGGAGAGATAAAAACATGATGGTGTGAAAGCTAATCGCTTGTGTCACTGATGGCCAGATATGGTAATCTGTGCAAGCGAAAAATGTGTCTCTGGGTCTGGTACAGTGTTGATTCATACTGCACAACAATGGTGAATAAGGTATTAATTTAATTTTAACAAAATGTTTTTCATGGCCAGTTGTTAAAGATTGATTTGTGGGCACCATTGTTTTGATAATTCCTATTTGTTTTTGGATAAATGTGGTTGTGGTTGGGCTTAAATTCCTGAACTGTGCTACTGATGGATTTGTGTGTTAAGAATTTTATGCAGTGAATCAGGGTGTTTCGAATGACCTTGGCTCTGTACCACAGTGATTCAACCAAGAAAAGGAATAAATTTTTCTAAGTGTTGCAAATGGACTGAACTCAGTTTCTAGAAGTGTACTGACCCAGCTGAGGAAGCTGAAGAACCAAAACGTGGAACAGCTCCAGCTCTTGAGCGAATATCAAGCAAAAGGATTATAAGAGAAGCATTTCATGTGTGTGCCAAGTCGTTTGTATCTGTCCAATCTCAAGCAACTGCTACAGCACAACCTGTATCTACTCCTGTCAAATCTTCTGTCTCTGTAGTGGTACAACAAGCTTCAACATCATCTCTGCCTGCATCAAGACACTAACATAGTCACAATGATGGGGCTAACTCAAGTTAGACAGAGAGTGAGGAACAACGCAAGGTTGATGCCTGAAGTGTTACATAAAAGATGATGTCTCGAGTGTTAGAGAAATGCAAAGGAAATGGTACGAGACATGCAAGTTAAAGGACATGGAGATTTGTTCAGTCATCGTACCACAAGACTCAATGAGCCGTACTTCAGAATATAAAGGTCATGTTTCTTTTCCCTATGTACTAACTATATTTGTTTTTAACTTCTGTCCTTACAAGCTGGGGGAGAAAAGTAACTGTCTTGATTTATGGGGGAGTATGGCCGGATGAGATGTCTTGATCTGTGGGGGAGTATGACTGGATCATGGTTCTTTATGTGTTGGTAATCTTGATTAGAGATTCGGTCACTAGTGATAGGATTATGGGGGAGTTAAGAGATGAGGTTATAATGATGAATAGTTGATCTTGAGAACTCTATAACTCTGTAATTTCATGTAATATACAGTCTTGTTTAGAATCCTATTTGTGGATGGCTACTTGTATTGTTATTTGCATGTGTTTCAGGTGCTTGTGCTTGTGAGACACACAAAGCTAAAAAGGGGGATATTGAAGATGTAAGACCAAAAGGACTACTGTACCAGAAGGAGCAGTTGTACCAGAATGCAAGTCCTGTACCAGTTAGAGAACAAAACGGAGTACAAACGAAGCTGAATCACGTACCAAGGATTTGGGCTTTTTGGAGTTTGGACGTGCCTAGGTTTAGGTGTGTAGCCGTCATGAAGTGGAGCTGAGTGACGACCAAGGATCTTTATGTGAAGAAAAAGGAAACGTGAAGATCCAAGAGATATTTAAGGAAGATTTGGAAAGATACAAGATCTTAACCAAATTGGGAATATTCCTATGGGTTTATATAGGAAGTTGGCTGCGGTTTGTGCAGGCCAACACAATAGAAGATTACAAGCTTTAGCAAAGGGTTTAGGGTTAGAAAACAACATCTTAAATCTAAGGGTTAAAGGGTAGTTAGGTGTTCTAAGATCGTGTGTGATCTTTGAACTACAAGACTAGGATTGACAAGAACGATAGGATTCGTGTAAGTTCATCTTATCATATCAATCTAATAAACTTTTTGGAAGAAAAACCCTTGTGTATTGTGTTCCGGTTCTGTAGCAGTAACCGTACCAGTAGCTAGTACATCTATAGTGTCGACATGGCATTGGAGATTTTTGAATTGCATTCCTGCCAAACTTTTTTGGATCGAAATTTGTAGCAGAAGCTTCACGATGGGAACAAGAGATGATTGAGCTAGAAATGAAATAATAGAATCCAATAACTTGCTTCAAATAGATATGTATGTCACTGCAAAAATATAGTGATATATATTACACTATAACTTTTGTAACGTTCTGATAAAATTTTGCAAAACAATTGGCAATGTTTTTATGATGATGCAGATATTGTAGGTTTGTTACAAATTCATTGCAAATTAAAAACCGCCACGAACACTTTTGTTGCAAATATTCATTACCAATTTGCAAATCTTCTACGACATGTTATAATTAATGCCACGCAAAATTTGTAAGAAAAATCTGACGATAGGGAATTGTCGTTTTTTGCAAGATTTTTTTTGTAAAAAATGACTAAGTAAGTCTTTTGCATCATATCATTTATATAAAATTTTGAATATGTATTGTACTTTTAGCTTAATAAAAACCATATATACATACTGCATATTTAAAACTAGAGATGAGCTAATATACGTAAGGCAGAGAGGGACGGTTTATTAATATAAATAGCTAATCGCAGCCCTTATATACTCATCTTCTATTTGCCAATGTTAGTCTTTTCTTTTGTAAGGCACAAAAGGGTGAAGGTAAAGCCATTTTAGAGATTCTTAGGAAATATGGGGTAGCATATCGCCAAGAAATTAACCTCTTAAAATCTTCAATCATGTTTGGTCATAACGTCTCCCCCTAAGATAGGATTCAAATTCAAATGATCCTTAAGATACACAAGGAAGGCGGTATGTGTAATTATTTGGGTATCCCCGAAAGTCTAGAGGTTCTAAAGCACAAATTTTTAATTATATTACAGAGAGACTCAACGATCGGGTAAATGGATGGTCGGCTAAATTCTTGTCAAAAGATGGAAAGGAGACCTTGATTAAGTTAGTGACTTTGGCACTACCCACCTATATCATGTCTTGTTTTCCACTTCCACTTTCGTTAACCTCTAAGCTAACCATTGCAATTGCAAATTTCTTATGGGGTTCTAATGGAGGTAACCGGGGTTTGCATTGGGTAGTGTGGGAGAAATTATGCAAGTCAAAGAGGAGGGCGGCTTGAGTTTTCGATCACTAGAGAAATTTAACTCGGTACCTTTGGCAAAACAACTATGGCGGTTACATCAGTTTCCAAACTTGTTGGTTGCACGGGTTCTGAAAGGACGATATTTCAGGAATTGCCACCCACTATTAATAAAGAAGTCACGGTCACCATCTTTTGGATGAATGAGTATATTATCCGCAAGAGATTTATTGTATCAAGGAAGCCGTATGCAGATGGGATCAGGTCATGGGATTTCAGTGTGGGAAGATCCATGGACAGCGGCTAAGTTTCCCAAATCCACACGAGGGTTGAGGCAGCATATTGTATCCTAATCTTAAGGTAAACCACTTAATTAATACAGTCACAAAGGCTTGGCACACACCAGTTCTATAGGAATTCATGGATCTAGGGGATATCACCAAATTCGCAGATTATAGATAAGTCAGAATTATATGGTAGACAAGATGATTTGGCATTTTACAAAGTTCGGGAATTATACGGTTAAGCAAAGATATTGGTTGGCTAATTAAAATAAGGAGGACTCAATTTTGCATGTAGTTGCTGATGGGGTGTAAGTTTTACCATAATAAAATCAATCTAGACCGCAAGTGCACATGCAAATCAATTGTAGTACTTAAGGATTGAATCCACATAGATTTAGAGCACGAAGTATTAATTCAAATCAAGATAGTTCTCTAAGCCAATTAAGGAGTTTTTAGACGGTTTCGAAATTGGTATTGTAATCAATAATAAAAAGCGTTGTGAATTGAGAGGTGAGCAGGGGATATGGTTCAAATTATTCATGAATTCTTAGGATCTTAAAGATTATTTCCTAGAACATGAATACGAATGTAAGTTACTCCTAACTTTTACAGTAATAACTTCTATGATCTAACAACCTATCAATCAACTTTCACACTCAATAAGCAGAAAACCAAGCATTAAAGTTCAAATTCAATTGCTCATCTAATTTTGAAACTCAATTTTCGCAAGCTAAAGCACTAAACTTATCAAAGATCGACAATCGCGACAATTAATGAAACGAATATAAGTCAAGAATTGTCTAGAATGAGTTTCAAGGGTATCAAGCAAGAAACACACATTAATGAACAGACCGAGATAAATAAACTCTCTAAGAATTAATCCTATCTACTGAACCATAGTTTTCCCCTTTGAATATCCCTTAGTCCCAACAATAAAACTACTCAGACATAGTAATGAAAACCAAAGCAATCATTATCATAGATGAATAGAAAAATTGTTTAACGGAATACAAAGAGGCGAGACCTTTCTCCCTAATGCGAAAACAAAAAGCAATGAAAATCCTTGAAAATTCTTTAATGATGAATCTTCAAGGTATGAGTGTTGAATGTGGTGGTGGTGTCTTGTTTCATGGTTGTTCTTGTGTTTTTATAGTAGAGAAGAGACTCTAGGGTGAGTCCCGTGAATATTGCGTCGAATAAGGAAAATTCCTTACTTTTCGTATGTAGGCGACCGATCGGTTGCCTCCTACAACCGCTCGGTTGTTAAGTTTTTGGCAAAATCCATAGATTCATAAGTTTATGATCGATTGGTCGTCTTCTCCATCCGATCGGTTGCGAATGAATATTCTCCAAATCTTCTTGCTTGCTCCAGACTTTAGCATATTTCATTAAATTGAAGATATCTCCAAGTTTACCAGTCCAATTTAGGCATATGAATATCCAAATTAAAGCTGAGAGCGATCCAACGGTGGGAAATTCTTCATCTGGAGCGAAATATCTGACGGTCAGGATTCGTCATTCTTTAAAAAAACTTGATTTTACCCAATTTTTGCCCCAAAATGTATTAATTCCATGAAATGGCTTTCAAATCCACAAAAGCACTAAAAGTAGCCTTTTAAGCCCACATTCAAATCATTTATTTATTAAAAACATAAATAATATATATTAAAAAGTAGCAATATATAGCATATATAAGCTGCATAACCAAGTATTACAATCCTAAAAGCACAAATGTTAAAGCTTACATGTCCACCAAAGCTACAACACTTTCTACGACATATTCTATCTAAATCACTGGCTGTAGCAATATAGCTAAAACAATAGGGCATTTATTGCCCTATCACATGTAAAAGGTGTGGCATAGAAGAGGAGACAGTCAATCATGCGATCTTCGAGTGCTAGGTGGTCCGGAGGATATGGGACATAACATCTTTCTCATCGGGAAATGATAGCTTCCCATACACATTGGTCTACACAAATATGGACTTTATGTTTTGGCAAAACCCAAGGAGAAGGGAACAAAGTGATGAATTTGAATTATTCCCTTGGATAATGTGGTTTGCATGAAGGCGAGGAATAAAAAAGTTTTTCTAGGGATTGATTTTGAGCCACCATATATTTTCATTCAAGCTCACAATGATTGTAAGGCATGGAACAAGGCACAAACAAAAATATTTACCACTCGGGAGCTCGTCAACCTAGTGATTCTGCCATCTTTGGAGGTAAGGTGTCAGGACGACGACGGGTCATGGAAAGATTCAAATCCAACATCTTGGGTAGGGTGGTTTTGTTTCCAAGGAAATCAAACCATATTACTTAGAGCAATGGGAATCTGACAAGTGAGAACTCCCCTCCACTCAGAGATGGAAGCTCTCTTATGGGCAATGAAGAGTATGTTAGAGAATCATGTGGCTTGTCAAAGCTTTGAGACGGAATGCGTTGAGTTGAAGCACTGGAGGACATGCCTACTTTCGCCATTCTTGCAAGCAGACTTGAGGATCTTCCACTACAAGAAAACAGGTCGTTAGTGACTCGAATTACCGAGTGGCAAGTTAGTCACAAAGTTTTGCGACTCATTTGTGACTCTTTTGTGACTAAAGCGTGACTCTTTTTGACGGAGTCACAAATTAGTCGCTCATTTGCGACTCCATCCCGTAGTCGTTAACCAGTCATAAATTTGCGACTAATCTGCGACAACGATTGGTATGTTTTGGTGGAGTCGCATAAGAGTCACAAATTTACGAATCCGTAGCGACTGACACCAAAGTCACAAATTAGCGACTCCTTAGTGACACACAACGGAGTCAAAAATTAGCCACTTGTAACTGAGTCGCAAAAGAGTCATTAATTAGTCACTACTTTGCAACGTTTCAGGGTTTCGCGTATTATAGTAACTTAGGAGTCGCAAATTAGCGACTCTGTTGCGACTCATTACCCACTACATGTATGTTTTTGGGAAATTAAACACCATAATGTAAATCTATATAAGTTAGTTTTGTATTTACATCTTATTCAAGTAATAAGTGTGTAGTAAATACATAGTAGAAGTAAAAAAACAAAAAAAGAGTTTCCTAAAAATTTTGCATCACAAATGCTTTCTTATCAACATCAAAACCTATATAACTAAACTCTTCCATTTCATTTTTTTGAAAATTATTCTACATTTTTGATTACTAATGTTTAAATGAATAAAACCAAACAAATAATGAAGAAATACATTGGAAATTGATTGGAAAGGAATATGATTTTTGTGGTTGATCCAAATTTTTAGGGTTTAGGGTATAGGCTTGTGATTGTGTTGCAAATTAGTCACAAATTAGTCGCAAATTAGTGACTCGTTACCCACGAGTCGTAAAACAGTCACCAAATTGCGACTACATTGCTACTGATTTGTGACTAATCAGTATGATTTTCAAAAATTCATCAAAAAGATATTAGAAATAGATTAAGTTTAAGTTTCTACATAGATTCAATTACTAGTTACAGTCCAAGTAATTTGGTTTCATTAAAGATATTGTCAAAATAAGTTTTTTTAAAGTTTACATCTTACATAACATATCTTAAGTAATGTTACTTGTTCTTTCATTAAAATCTTTGTTCAAATGTTTTTAAAAATTGGAATTCAAAAGATTATCACTAGTTTAGTCTAAATAATCAAATTTTCTGTAACATATATACCATAAACACTAATTTAAAGGCATATGACCTAAAAATTTTGTTTAAAATGTTTAGGGTTTAGAGTTTCATTTGTGACTCCAATAAAGTGTAACAAAATAGTAGCAAATGTATGACTACTTTGCTACTTATATTTTTGGATCCAAAATTTTTTAAAAAATTTACCCAAATTTTTTCCTTCTACATCCAAATTTGGTCTCCCTCTCACTCATAAAACCTAAATATTTTCCCTCTAAGCCCAATTATTTTTTTCCCTCTAAGCCCAAATAAATTTTCACCTATAACTCATAAAAACCACTTCTCAGATCTAAAAACAATTGTCGACGCATCTCCGATTTTCTTTCATAATCTCTTTTGTGTTTCGATTTTTCGACTTCTCAGATCTTATCTTTCAAGTTTTCATTCAAATCCCCTCTCTGTTCTTCGATTCTTCATCCCCGTAACCTCTCTTTTCTCTTTGTTCTATGGATTTCTTCGATTCTTAGAAGAAATCTTTTTGATTTCGAATCTCTGAAACCCTAATCTTCAATCTCTCTGTCAAAACCTTAATCCTTCATCGAATCCTTCATTCTTCATCCCTAATCCCTTCGATTCTACATCTCTATAACCCTAATCCTTCATCTATGTCAAAACCCTAATCTTATCAAAACCCTAATCCTTCATGTTTTAAAGACGAGAGATTTGGGTTTACTTTTCCAACTGTAATCTCAATTTTGGGTTTTTCATTTGGGGATTTTGCGAATTAGGGTTTTTGGGGATTATTTCGTGATTATGTTTCACCGAAAGGATTTTTAGAGATTCATGATTGGCTTGTTAATGGAGTAATGCGAATATGAAAGCAAATCGAAAAAGCCTTGAAATTTCTTCTGGGTAATCTCTTGTCCTCTCTCTCTTATGCAATTCACGTTTCCTTTTGTGTCTACTTATCCTGTGATTATGATTTTGTGTTTAGATTGTTACATATGTTTGGACTTGGCTAAGGATCCAGTGGTTACTAACTGTGGCCATCTCTACTGTTGGTCTTGTCTTTACCATTGGCTAAGTACGATCTCTCCTCTTATAGAGTCATATATATGTGTTTGTTCTTCGCAAATTAGCATTTTCATAAGCAAAAAAAAAAACTTAGCATTTTCCTAATTTGTTGCATCTTGTTTTTGCAGGTGATTTGTCTTGTTTGTGATACAGTGCAGCCGGTAATTTTCATCATTATAACTTGTCTTATGAGCCATGATGATCATTTTACCAATCTAGTTTCAATGTTTGAATTATGGTCGTGTTTTTTTTAGGCAACTCAAGTTTGCCCCAACTGTGTTGTCCACATGGGAGAAACTTTCTGCAATATTTGCAAATTCTATGATGATAATGTAACTATTCTTGATTCTACATTTGTTTGAATCTTTTCCTTGCGGTATTCGATTCTGATTATTGCTCTACTTTGTATGCCCCAGACTGAAAAACAACAGTTCCATTGTGATGACTGGAATTTGCAGGTATTATGATTTATACTCTTTTAATGGTCATTCGTTTTAAGCTTTACACTGATTCTTATTTCTGTCGTGTTGCAAAAGGTCTCTGTTAAGATTTTGCTTCATCCTAGTGGTGATCTTGCTGCAAAGTTTCCTTATAACCAGGTAAAATCTATCATAAGTCTTTGTGGAGGAAATGCTTGGTAGTTTCGTGTTTGACTCTTTACTTGCCATTTGTTTTTATCCAGGTGGTGGTGGATGATATGAGCGTCTACTTCCCTTACACGGAGGAGAAGCGTAGATTGACTAAATTCCACCCTGAGATCGAGGAGCTTCTCTACAGCGATGTTGAGAACGATGAGCACATGTAAGCTTTTGATTACTCTATCAGTTCATCTTTAACGTTTTGAGTGGTACGGGAAGAACACTCACCTCCGTGAGCTAGCCAACTTGGTGCTTGTGGGAGGAGACATGAGGAAAGAGTCAAAAGACAATGAAGAGAAAGCCGAGATGAAGAAAATGTTTGATCTCATTGACGAATACAAGCTTAACTGTCAGTTCCGTTGGATATCTTCTCAGTTCCTTCTCTATGTAACTCTCGTTTGAACAAACTTGATATGTACCACTCTTTTGGTACTCTTATCTTGTTTTGTCAAGTTTTAGCTTGAGTACTACTTTGGTTTGTTTTAATTTAAGTCTTTTTCTTCTTCTATTTTAGCTTCTCAAAACAACATTTAGATTCAAATTAGTAACAATTTGGTACCAAATCAGTAGCAAAGAACTGACTAAACAAGTGACATTTGGTGGCTAATAGGTGACACCATTGAGACTAATTTGTCACCAACTTATATCTTAATAGAGTGGCAAAACAGTGGCAAAACAACCACTACATATATTAGTACCTCATTAGTCACAAATTTACGACTATGTTTAATAGACACATATTCATAGCAAATTAGTGACTCGAGATGAATGTCACAGAGGAGTCGCTAATTAGCGACTCATTTGCGACTCGAAAAATTAGCGACTCGACTATTGTCACTCCATTTTTCGAGTCGCTAATTAGTCGCAAATGGCTCATTTGTGACTCTTTTTTGTGACTTTTCCCGGAGTGACTAACGACCTGTTTTCTTGTAGTGTTCGTGCACACCACTATCCCTCTTTCTCTCTCGCGCTGATTCCCCGCATATCAAACACAAAGGTTGATCTTTCGCTCGGCCCGTTCACATTCAATTTTCTTTTCTTTTGTAAGCAACTTACCTCCGCATTGGGTAGCCAATTATGAGAGTTTCTATAATTTTAATGTTTTGCTAATAGTAAAAAAAAATATAGAGGTGAGCAAACCGGAAATTAATTATTATTTATATGTAATTTTGGTTATATATTAAGAAAATCAAAAATTAAGATTAAGTTGTTTTGTGTAATATACCTTAATGATAGGGTGTAATATTTACTTTAATGACAACAACCTAAACTGCAAGTGCATAATAAATGAATTGTAATATTTAAGGGTCGTATCCACTAGAAACTGGTAGGGCATTAAAAAATTTATGGGAGTCAAGTTAAGCTAAGACAATAATGTGGGTTTTTGGTTGTGATGTTGTAATGGAGTGAATGGCGATAAGAAACCAATGGGGAAAAACATTGAGTACCAAGGAAATCTCATGTTTCAAAGGTCAATTTATTCAGGTGTTCACGCATGTAATATAGCATATGGTTATTCTTGACACGAATTCACTTGGTAATATAATGAATTGACCCTCGCAGTAAAGACTATGTATCAAATCAACCTAACTACTCAACCCTCGCATACAATTAGATAGACATGCATTAAAGTGATCAAGATTAGATACGTTAACCCGACTCCTTAACTTAACTCTCGTAGGTTATGGTACTAGGCTCATCTAAATACTACTTCCAATCAATCAATCAAGTGATGTGCTCGTAAAGATCAATTTGGATTCAATCACAAGTTGGCCAAACAAGTAACATGCATTAGACAAAAGCATAGATGAAGACTTCTCTAGATTCATGAACATAAATAATTCATATTTATTGACCCATGAGAAACCCCCTTTGAGACTTCTTTAACCCAACAATCAAGCAACCCAAACATGAAAGTGAAGATCATGAAAGTTTATTGACAAGCATAAGTCCTAACGAAAGCCCGATGATCCCGGGAAGATTAGAGTATTGCATTAATAAAGAGGGTTTGGAAAACTTCTCTCTGCTGGTACAAATATTGAAACTCTTCTTCCTTGAATCAATACGTAAAAGCTCGATAAAAACCCTATATCTATGGAGTTCGAGCCAAAGGCTCTCCCTCAAGGCAAAATGTATGACTTTGGTGGTGGCTGTAAGGATTATTTTTTATTTTTATTTTTCGTGGCCTCTCTTGTGCTTAAATAGGTGTAAAAGTCGTAAGACATATTCCAAAAGATTTAAGAGATATTCTTCGAAAATTTGAAAATCTGCATGTTTTCTGTAAATGGCTAATATCTTCAGATCTAACCGTCGGATATCCACGATCAAATAAGCTATTTGAAGATATGATCCTCCTATATCTCTTGTCAAAATTTAAGCTTAGATCTAACGGTGGAAACAACTACATCTGAAACAAAACATCTGATGGACAAAATCCAAAAAATAATTTAAAACTTTAAATGCTTTAGTTTCCTGTAAAAGTTTTAAAACCCACAAAAATACTAAAACTAGTAATTAAATGCCAAAAACCAAGTTATTTTGTTATTAAAATCATATAAAATATATATCATCGTAACAACACACAATCTAGAATTGCAAATCAACGATGAAAAATATAGGACAAATTTGCTGCAAAGATGTCACTAATACAATAGATCAGATTGGTAACCAGCGGTAAGCTGTAAGCATAGTGCAAAGTTGTAAGCTGTAAGCTGGAGCGGTAAGCTGAGTGTAACGCATAGTGCAAAGCTGTAAGCTGGAACGGTATAATATAAAGATTGTTTACCAATCAAACCCAATATAATACCATGAAATCCATTCATTGCTTTGGGACATATGTGCAACTAAAGCAATTCCCATTAAGATATTTTCAGATTATCACTTAAGGTTAATTTGGGTAATTTTTTTTGTGCAACCATAATCCTATTCCTTTCCTATAATTTTTCAAACAACCCTTGGCATTAACAGAAAAATCGCAAGCAAAACCCCTCGCGGTTTTTGTTTCTCTCTAATTCTCCAACACAAAAAGCTCGATTACTTCGTCAGGGCCAATTACTTTGTATTTTGGTTTCTATCATTCTAGGTCACCAGTCACTGCTTAGCCTTCGTTTGCCACTGATTACTTCGTCAGGGCCAATCACTTTTTCAAATACAGAGCCGCAACGATGGTAGCGATTGTCTTGGCGATGGGGTCTAGGGTTTCAAACGCTAATCTCATTCTTCGTCTCGCCGGAATATACTTTTTTTTATGGCCAATCTCTGTTTCAAACGCCGATGAGGAGCTCTGATGTAGCCGATTAAGAAGCCTCGCTAACACCTGAACATTGTTGATTTGTTATTGCAATTCAAAGGTTAGATCTTTACGCAGATTCACTTATTGTTTTGTGCACTTCTAATGCTTATATATGTGGAGGCCATATCAAATTACAATTAGTACGGTTATGGATGATTGTTTTTTACAACGACCTTGACTTGGTGGTCTTATCATACAATTCAAAGTAAACGATAGTGATCACTCACCTAACGCATGTCACATGACTTTTCAGTGTGTTTATTATTAACTTGGACCTTTTTAGAATATATGATCATATCTTGTTTAATTCTTATAACTCACACTCCCAAATTGCTTTGGAGTTTATTTCAATTGCAATGAAAGGAAGCTTTTCTTTGGCCAATACTTGATATGGGTGGTGTTACTGTTGGGGCAGTTACATGGATGCAAGAGTTGTCTCCAGAAAGAAAGGATTGCTTTGTTGGAGCTCAAGAAATACCTGCTCTCACAGAGGAATGACTATGGCTATGACTATCATCAGCTCCCTTCTTGGACTAATGACACAAAGAGCGATTGCTGCTGGTGGAAGGGCCTTGAGTGCAATAGTATAAGCGGTCGGGTTATCGGGATTTCCTTTGGCGAAATAAGCTTTAAAGAGCCTTCTCTCCTAAATCTTTCTTTGCTGCATCCCTTTGACGATATTCGGAGTCTGAACTTATCTGCGCCTGGATACTACCCATTCATTGACTTCTTTGTTGATGTTGAAGGTATATATTAATGCTTTTTGGTTGTGCTTTATCTTATTCATTTGTTAAAATTCTTGAAAGTTATCATTCTTTTAAATTATGTTACATTTTTCCCCCTGGATCAAAAGGTTACAACATTAATAACTGAACTTATTGAAGTGATTAAGTTGAGCTTATCTTATTTTTCATATAACCATATTTTTCATTTGCAGGTTATAAAAGCTTAAGGAAATTAAGAAACTTGGAAATTCTAGATCTCTCTTCCAATAAATTCAACAACAGCATATTTCCTTTTCTTAATGCTGCTACATCCCTTACAACTCTTTCTCTCCGGGATAACCATATGAAAGGCTATTTTCCTGCAAAAGGTGTGTCTTTCTCCATTTGTAACGAGGTGCCTATCGAGCACAACCTGTGATAATGTATCTTTGGTTTGGTTAGGTTGTTTGTTGTTCTTTTGCATAGTAAGCGCTACAATTTTCTGTTTTAGTTGTTATAGTTCTTACATTCTCATGGACTCCCTTTCAGAACTGAAAAGCTTGACAAACTTGGAACTGCTCGATCTGAGTAGAAACATGCTTAACGGCTCTGTTTCAGGTAGCATCTACGTCAATTGTCACTGTCTATTCATCGTAGCCATATAAATTAGAAGTGTCTTTTTCTCTCATGGCAGAGTTGACTTACCTAAAAAGGCTGAAAGCTTTGGATCTAAGTAACAATTTGTTTTCTAGCTCAATGGAATTGCAAGGCAAGCTTAATTCTTTTTCTTATAACTTTGTTTTATCAGGAATGGAGATGGATATAACTTATATTTCGACAATGATCATTTTGTAAATTACGATCTTTTGGACTTTATTTCAGAACTGAAGAATTTGTCTAACTTAGAAGTCTTGGGTCTTGCTAAGAATAATATGGTTAGGGACGGACCTATACCAATAGAAGGTGACCTTTGTTCGCTATGTGAAATACATAAACATTTAATGAATGATAAATGTCCATGACTTCTTGAGAGAAATATTGCCTTTATTATTCTCATTATCTTGTTGTTCTCCAAACCATCTTTTTTTGCAGTATTTTGTGAAATGAAAAATCTACGGGAGGTCGATCTTAGAGAAAATTATTTTGTGGGCCAACTTCCTCTTTGTTTCGGTAGCTTGAACAAGCTACGGGTTCTTGACCTCTCATCTAACCAAGTTAGTGGAAATCTGCCAACCAGTTTCAGTAGCCTTGAGTCCCTCGAACATCTATCATTGTCAGATAACAAATTCACTGGCTTATTCTCTCTCAGCCCACTCACAAACCTCACCAAGCTCAAGGTGTTGAAACTTTCGTCAACATCTCATATGCTACAAGTAGAGACAGAGAGTACTTGGCAGCCAAAATTTCAACTGCGTGTTGCTGTACTACGATCTTGCAACTTGGAGAAAATCCCTTCCTTTCTCATGTTCCAGAGGAACTTGCGTCTAGTGGATCTATCCAGCAACAGATTATCCGGAAACATTCCTACCTGGCTGTTGGCGAATAATCCAGAACTTGAAGTCTTACAGTTGCAGAATAATGCATTCGCCAGCTTTCAAATGCCTAGAATAGTGCACAATTTGAAGGTTTTGGATTTTTCAGCAAACAATATTGGTGGGTTGCTCCTTGATAATATTGGTCGTGCGCTTCCGAAGCTAATACATCTTAATGGCTCGGATAACGGGTTCCAAGGGCATTTTCCATCATCAATGGGTGAGATGAACCTTTCATTCCTTGACCTGTCTTATAATAACTTCTCTGGGAAGCTACCTAGAAGCTTTGTCATGGGTTGCTTTCCACTAGAGTATCTGAAGCTCTCTCACAACAGATTTAGTGGCCGTTTTCTTCCAAAAGGAACTGGCTTCACTTCACTGCAAGTGTTGAGAATAGATAACAACTTATTTTCGGGGAAGATGGGCGTTGGTTTGCTTCTTAGCTCCACTGGATTGTTTACACTTGACATGTCCAATAATTGTCTCACAGGTGCTATTCCAAGTTGGATATCTAAGTTATCTGAATTGGATTTAGTATTGATATCAAACAATTTCTTGGAAGGTACAATACCACCTTCTTTGCTGCACATTTCGTATCTAGACCTCTCTGGAAACCTGTTATCTGGAGCCTTACCACATGTTCATCGTTTGTTCTCGATAAATTTGTTCCTAGAGAACAATAACTTCACAGGGCCAATTCCGGACACATTGTTGGAACATGTCCAGCTACTAGATCTGAGAAACAATAAACTCTCTGGTAGTATTCCGCAGTTTGCTGATGCCGAGGACACACTTATTCTTTTGTTGAGTGGGAATAATCTATCAGGATCTATACCAAGGCAGCTGTGTGATTTGAGAAACATCAGACTTTTAGATCTTTCAGATAACAAGCTGAATGGCTTAATACCTTCATGCCTCTATAATCTATCATTTGGACCGGGAGGAGAGGAGACGATGGTTATAGACAATCTGGGAGTTTACTCTATATCAGGCCTTCAGTTGGAATTTTACAAATCCACATTTCTGGTAGAGAATCTAGTGGTGGACTACTATGTCTATCACGAAATTGAAATCAAATTTGCAACGAAGCAAAGGTATTATTCTTATACTGGAATGTCTGAGTTCAGCCAAGGAATACTTGGTTATATGTATGGGATGGATCTGTCAAACAATGAATTAAGTGGTGCTATCCCAGCAGAGCTTGGAGATCTCTTGAAACTACGAGCGCTGAATCTATCTCACAATTTCTTGTCGAGTTTTATACCATCCAGCTTCTCCAATTTGAAGGATATTGAGAGCCTTGATCTTTCTTATAACATGTTACAGGGAAGCATTCCTCACAAACTAGCTAGCCTTACTTCTCTTGCTGTGTTCGACGTGTCTTACAATAATTTATCAGGAATCATTCCCCAAGGAAGGCAATTTAGCACCTTCAACGACAACTACTACTTAGGCAATCCTCTTCTCTGTGGACCACCGACCAATACAAGTTGCGAGCCTAAGAAGAGCTCTGTGCAAGTAGTTAATGGAGGAGGAGAAGAAGAAGAAGAAGCTTCTATTGACATGTTGGTCTTCTATTTTAGTACTGCTTCAAGTTGTGTGACCGTGTTGATAGGCATTCTTCTACTTATGTGCTTTGATTGTCCTTGTCGTCGAGCATGGCTCCGCATTGTTGACGCTTTCATCGCCTTCACGAAGAGTATGTGGCCTTAGATAGCAAACACTTAAAACCCATTGTGTTGTAAAAGCATGAATAAAAAGCTTTTGTTTACTCAAAAAACTTTCACTTGGCTTCCTACTAACTTGGTTATACTCTAGTGTGAGTAAAAAATAAAAAAATGTCTAGACCTTAGAAAAGAAAAATTTTGAGCAAATTTTCACAAATCTGAGCAACTTGTGTGCTTCACTACTTTGGTTTGGATGTTCTCTTTGTTGAGCTTAGATCGCTTTAGAAACCGGATTATAAGCATCAATTAGTAGCTACCTAACTAATGCTGATTGATATTTAACTTTGTAATCCTATAAAAATCATCTTTTGTTTTCAAGAGAATTCTTTCTTTTGGTAGTTGACCTTATCTACTGAGGAATGTGATTGTGAGTGCTGCCACTAACATTGGTCATAGTTCTATACTGTTTATCAATGGACCCTGAAACCGTCATTGCCGCTGATGGGAAAGGTTGTGTTATTGGAAGAGACGGTAGTAATGAAAATGACACTTCAGAGAATTCGAGTTAAAGAAGGTACACCTCTGTTACATCATATGAAACGCTATATACTTGTATGTAGATACCGACAACAAGACCAAAGTCTCCGAAACTCGATAAAGAAATCAGATAAAGATGTGGATACCCTAAGCCAGGCAAGTACTGTAGCCAACAATGCCGAACCAGAAGATTCACAAGAACAAGCTCCAAAAGTGAATGAAGACAGAACCGAATCTTCCATCGTGGTGGAAGTGGGTGCAGTTGAGCCTTAATACTTGCTATACCCACAAATTCTCATTTATGTATTAGTTAAGGAAGAAAAGAGGGAACATAAACCAGAAATGGTGTGTTAAATGGGTAAAATCATATCAAATCACTTGGTTAAAATAGTTTTAGTTGGCAGAATACAAGCAATTTAAACCATTATTATTATCCTTATTAATACTAGTTACAATTTTTAACCAGAAAATGGTGAAATAGCTTCATTTCCAGTTGTACATGTGTTCCATATTTTGTTGCTTTTGATAATACTTTGAGAACTTAAATGTTTGAGTTGATAGAATTTGAAAAATAATTTCATCCATTCTGTGTGACATTCCTTTCCACCTTTCACAATCATCCGACAACAACCCCTCGAAACCCTTGTGTTCCGAAGAAGTTGGTCTCTCAATTCATACATCGCCTTCACGAAGCTATCTCCCATCTTCATTACACAGTTTATCAGATAAGCGAGATGTTTTTTTGTGTAGCTACGAAAAACATTGCGATTATAATCACCATGACCCGGCCAATTTATAATTATCTGATCAAAAAATTCGACGAATGCATCCAACAGCGACTCATTATCGTTTTTTGTGGCCGAAGTTGGATAAGAAAACGATAGCAAAACCGTGATTGAAAGAAATACCATGAAAATGGTTTTACTGTCCATGCTTTATTTGTTATAAACTCTTCTTAATTGTTTTTTCTTTTGTTTGTATGCAACTAGTCAGGATTTGTGTGAGTATTTATAGTGATCGACTGTTCATTAATGTTATTCTTGGTAACTTTTTTGTTTTGTTTATTTATTTCTCATCAACAAGGTATATTTAATTATCAACAAAATTAGTATCTGTTGATGTTTTATGTTGTTCGTAAATATGGTTTGTTTCATACATTTCAGTTTACGAATATATCAAATAAGTTCAATGCAAAATCTTTAACGTATTATTAATTTATTATAGATATAAAATTGGAGTTTACTACCCTAATACCACATGAAATACTCAGAGTTCATAAGTTTTGAAGCGCGAACGATCACTGCAGAATTGTGATCCCTAAAAATCAATTGGTAAAAGCCAATTCTACGTTATAAGTTTGATGTTTTTGCAATTCCAATTCTGGAATCAAGATAATGAAAAAAATTGAAATCGTGGAAACTTTTATTTTTAGTATTATAAGGCGAGAGGACATTATTTACATTATCTATTACAATAATCGAACAAATATAATAATATGATCGAAGATTAAGTCGGCTTTTTGGTTTGTGTATTTTAATGGAATTCCAAATCCATTGTTATTGGCTCTATGATTTTAAAATCTATGTTTAAATTTTGTGTCATGTATGATCTATAAATACTAATTTAAATAATGTATATTTAAATTATGTATTATTCAATCTTACAAATTTACTTATGGATTTGATTTCACAATGAATTTCAGAGGATTTGGAAGATATTTCAAGTTAAAACTATATAGAACTAATCCTGAAAGAAAACTTATGGATTTCTAAGGAGGTTTACTTGTTCATATATTTAAATGGATTTTAAAAGCCATGAATGTTTGAATATATATATATATATATATATATATATATATATATATATATATATATATATATATATATATATATAGAATTTTGGATTTCAAAATAAGTTACGAAGATTTGAAAATCAAATAAAATTTGAAAACCAAGTAAGTGGATTTAGAAATTAAAAAAAAATCAATGTAAAATGAATAAAATTGGTTTATATAGAATACATAATCGGAACGAAACCAGAAACTAAACCGATGGACAAACATGAATTTCCTGGAGACAAAGCCTACACGAGGGAAACATGAAATTAAACAAAAATTACAAAACCAGAAATTCACCGGTATGACATCTAAAAATGGGAAAATACATAAGCTCAACAACAAAATTACCCAAAGATAAAGATGTGGTGGATAGACAAAGATCAAAACGGACTACAAAAAAACACTAGACAAAAGGCACAAGTCTGACATGCCATTATTATCCTTATTAGTACTAGTTACAATTTTTAACCAGAAAATGGTGAAAAACCTTCACTTTCAGTTGTACAAGTGTTCCAGATTTCGTTAGATTTGATAATCCTTTGAGAACTAAAGTGTTTAAGTTGATAGAATTTGAAAAATAACTTCATCCATTCAGTGTGACATTCCTTGCCATCTTTCACAATCATCCGACAACAATCCCTCGAAACCCTTTTGTTCCGGAGAAGTTGGTCTTTCAATTCAATGTTACACTCATCAGAGCCATCTCCCATCTTTATTCCACATTTTATCAGAAAACCGAGATGTTTTTCAGTATAGCTACGGATAACGTTGCGATTATAATCACCAGGACTCGGCCAAATTGCAATCACGGGATCAACCAATTCGACGATTGCATTGTGCAGCGACTCTTTCTTGTTTTCTGTGGCCAAAGTTGGATAAGAAAACGATAGTAAAACCAAGATCGAAAGAAATACCATGGAAATGGTTTTACTGTCCATGTTTTATTTGTTATATATATAAGCTCTTTTTAATTGTTTTTCCTTTTGTACGTATGCTACTATTTAGGATTTTTGTGAGTATTTATAGTGATCGACTGTTCATTAATGTTATTATTGCAAACTTTTTATTGCTGTTATGTTTACTAGGAAACAAACTATTAAAAGAGATTAAAACTTATAAGATGTCATTGTGAACATTTATTCGCTCAGTTTAGTTATGTTATACCAGAGGCTTGGCAATCAAATTTATGTTCTCATTCAAATGAAGAAAATGAGACAAGCATGAAACAAATATGCCTATATATGCGAAATTTAACCAGCTCTTGTAATATTTAAAGATACATCAAATACAAAAAACATATTATGTAGAGAAACACAAATATTACAGTACGATGAAAACCAAACATGTAACATCCGCAAACCAAATTGTTAAGTTTGGTATGGGGTGTCGATCGACACCAGGGGTAGTGTCGATCGACACCATTGTTACAGAACCGGTTTTGGTTCGATTTAATCGTGCGATTTGACTCGGTTTGGGAGTTGAACCCTAGGGCTCTCTTATAAAATGTGTGCAAATGCGTTTTGGCCATATTAGTCAGAAAGAGAGGAAGAGAGAATCCTTAGGAAATTGTGGTGTTGCTTGTTCTTAAGCTTGATTAGTGGCCTTTAGAGCAAGGTTTGATAGCGTGTGGTGTTGTTTCGCGTTTGTTAGAGAAAATCGGTGGTTTCGTGTCGTTCCCAAGTCTGATTTCGTGTCGTTCCCAATTCTGATTTCGTGACTCTCCTAGTGTCGATCGACACCCACTTTTGTGATCGCGAGGATTGTATTCGGGATGAGAGTGTCGATCGACACCTGGTGGCAGTGTCGATCGATACCCGAATATGAAGTGTGCGTTTTGGATTGCAGTGTCGATCGACACCATGGTGGTGTGTTGATCGATGACCACTTGTTTAAATGTTGATTTTATTTTGGTTCTTGTTGATTGTTGGATGATTGAGTAGTAAATTGGCATTCTATTTTCCATTATTATGTAACCGATAAGCAGGATGACCGCTTCACTGAGTATTTGTGATAATACTCACGCAACTCTTATTTTCGTGTGTTGCAGATAAAGTCTTGAGATCGTGGAATCATGGCTGGGACGAGAGGATGATTAGGATCTCTAGTTTATTTGTTTAAATTGCTTTTCAGTAGAACCTGGTGTTAGATTGCTGTAAATGCTGAGTTGAGTTATAGGAATTAGAATAGGTTATTGTTAATGGTTAAATCTGGTTTGAGTATTTATTGATTTGCCGTTGGTTAGTCATTTGAGCTAGGTTGAACTAATCATTGAGGATTATTATTTATGGGAATAATAATCTGGATTAATTATTTATTTTTAAAAAAAAGCTCGGTTGTTTCATTTTGGTATCAGAGCCCTTACGATTCTAGGGGTGTTAGTCAATGGATGATTGAGTCTGTTGTATGAATTGATATGAGTAGTTAGTTTAATTCTGTGAGTTGTAGAGTCTTAGATCATCCTCTTCGAGCCTTCAAAGAGATTCCACGGTATGTGATTGTTGATCTTTGTTCTGTGAATTCTAGTATCTTAGAATGTGCTTTTGGTAAGTGCAGTGGTGATGGCTAGAGTTCCAAGAGGCCGTGGTGGCAGAGCTGGTGGCAGAGCTGGTGGCCGTATAAGCCGTGGAGGCCATATAAGCCGTGGAGGCCGTAGAGGCCATGGAGGATGTAGAGGCCGAGGTCTTGGTCGGGGTCGTGTGAAGATGTTGTTCGAGTGGGTATCGCAGAGTGAGTCGTCAGAGTAGGTGGCTGATTCGCATTCGTATCAGGAGGTTTCAGTGGGTAGTCGCAGTGTGTCAGCTAGGACTTGGGGTAAATTTTTGGGCGAGTTTAATGCCAAGTATTTCCCTTAAGAGGTGGTGAATTAGTTAGAGTTGCAGTTCAGAAGTCTGGTTCAGGGCAAAAAGTCCGTTCGTGAGTAGGATGTTGAGTTCAGCAGGCTTGTGGTATATGCGAGTAGTGGTAAGGATGAAGAGCTGGCCCAGATGGGCAAATTCGTGGGAGTACTTCAGATGAGGCTTAAGAAGCCCGACAGAGCTTCCAAGTACGCCTCGAGGGCGGAGTTAGTGGAGGCGCTTGCAACAATTGAGGACCTAGGAGAGCAGGTCAAGGATTGAGTGGTTGTTCTTTCCTTTTTAATTGTGTTTTTAGTTTCAGAGCTTTAGCTTTGGTGTTATTGTTTTTGGATTTTGGTATTTTCGTTGGTGTTGAAACGATATTCATTTTTTGGAATTTTATAAGATGGTGTTCCTTATTTATTTTTCCTATGCTTTATAAGACGTGTGGTCCTTATATATGTTTATAATTATATGACCAGTGAGGGTCGTGATTTTTGCGGATATTCTGGGTTAGGAATATCAAGATTATACCACGAGAAGCGGCTCTAATCAGAGAACATATGAGTTCTCCTGTATACTTATTTGGGATGTGAGTTCCTAGGATAGGTAGCGAGGGATGTGAGTTCTCTCGCGGGAATGTGAGTTTCCCAGATACCGTTGGCTCGAGGGATGCGTCCTGAAAGTGTGACAGGTATGTTTTCTTGAGAGGATTAGACGAAAACCTCTGAGATCAGGTGAAGATCTCTGGTGGTATTGGCCGAGTGGGGCCAGGATTTTGGTTTATGGTAGGCAATTTTATGAGACTCGAGTGGTAATTTTGGGTGATGCTGACCGGGTGGGGTCAAGAATTTGGTCCATGTTGGACGGTTTATGGGAATCGAGTGGAGATCTCGAGTAGTGTCGTCATGAGTATAGTTTGTGTTATGCAGTGCAAGAGGCTCGAGTTGGGAGCTAAGGTAGCGTTGGTCAGGTTGGGCCAGAGTTTGAGCTTTGATAGCGAAATCAGAGAGAGTCGAGGAACTCTCAGTGGACACCCTACATGTCAGAGTTGCTGGAGGCAACTTGTTTTGGGCCATGTGAGTTTAGAAGTGAACCTCTAAGATCGGGAGTGGATCTTATGTGTTGGTGTTCGACATGCCATTTCGTAGGCGTAAAGCTCAAAGATTGGTTTTTGTGTAAGGAACTCGGTTCAGACGACCTTGGTAACGGATGTAGCATCCTATAGTCGTGCATGTCCTTGTTTGGTTATTGCATGATCGATTGATTTAATTCTGGGTCTACGGTTGGTTGTGTATGTTCTTGTTTGATTGTTATGCGATCAATCTGGCAGACTTAGTTCGGATTAAGAAATGTTGCATTTGAGAAGTTCCGAGAGAATCTGTACGGGTGGTGTTCTGTTTTGCATTGTATTTGGGTATGGGAAGTTACCCAGTACTTAGCTGAGGGAATAGTTTTCCCTGTGTTCTTTTTGGGATTAGCGATCTGCTTCGAAGGTTAGTTTTAGATCTTGAGGAAAATCGGTTATGTTAGCCAAAGGTTCGTTGGAGTAGAGATGTTATGTCAAAATAAGTAAGGGCGGGATAATATCACGAAAGGTAATCCTAGTTTTTAAGAGTTTGTACACGTATGAGTTGATTACTCTAAAGGAAACATGTTTCCTATATATATCCAGAGCTTGAGGGAGACATCCTGAGAGTGGAGTGGCATCGGCATCGTTACCTCGAGGGAGACGTCCTGAGAGTGTGATGATGACGGTATAAGTACGAGTAATCAATGTCTGATCGTAGTATAAGCGGGAGATGGGATATGCACCTCATGGTTCGAGAGTGTAACTTTGTGTGATACCAGCCAGTAAATCGCAGCGTGCGATAAATGTTAGCTTGTAAAATCAGGTATCAAGGATCCTGAGTGGTTGTTGAGTTTTGTAAAGACGGTTATGACACTTGCGGTGTGTTGTGGATGTGGGTGCTAGTTCTTTTGGGTGGTCATTCGATGGATCACTTGTACCGGGCGGTATGTGGTTATAAAGCAGCTTTCATGAGAGTTTTGGGATGGTTCGTTATGAAGTATTGTGCGGGGGCCGTGTAAGATGCTTTTATGCTAGACCCAAGTGGGGGAGGGGAGTGTCTTAAGTGTATATTTTTTAGAATTGACGGAGACTATCCGTGTTCTTAATTAGAAAGGAAAGAGGATTAGGATTGGCAGATGTTTTATGCCGAAGAGAAGATAAAGGAGTTGGGGGATTCACGGTCAGAAGTAAAGTGTATCCTTGGTTGACCATGTTGCGATATCCTAATTGATCGAGTTCAGAGTTTCAGCTGAGTCTGAGAGTTATGAGTTCGGGGATCCAGTGGTAGAGCGAGTTGAACCGGTGGTGTGCTGGTTAGAGCTACCCCGATTATGGAAGTATGCCAGGAAGTGTTTTATGCGTTCAGTCTGAGAAAGTGCCTGAGTGAATAAGAGGAGTTGGTGGCTCTGATCTTGGAGGATCTTTACCTTACTTGACGGTCTGGCAGTTCCTGTGAGGATTCTCAGGAAGAGAGTCAAGGTGTCGCGTCGGAAAAAGTTTCCTCTGATGAGAGTTTTGTGGAATTGCGAGGGTCGCGAGACGAAGATGAAAATGAAGTTTAGCATGTGTTTCGACAAACAGGTCGCCGTTTGAGCTTTGTTTCTCTTTGTGATTCCATTTTCGGTTTTTTAGCTTGCGTTTCTTTTGTTGTATTTTCTTTTTTGTTGTAGCGATTATACTTGTTGGGGATTTATAAGAGAGAGTTTTCATATTTATCGATGTAATATAAGATGAGTTGTTCTTATGTTGTGTTTGTGTATTGTGTGGACCGGGGTGGGTCTTGTTTTTGAGATATTCCAAGTTAGGGATTATCGAGTTTGAACACGGGAGGTAGTTCTAGTCGATAGATGTATATAGACGTTTTAGAATTTATTACTCTAGGGGCTGCGGCTCCAAATAACTCATTCATTTTGTCTGGAGATGATTTGTTCTTCAATGAGGATGATTAGTTCCTCAGAGGAGATGATTAGTTCTCGTGTATACTGTTGTGGGATGATTAGTTTCCATTTTATGTATCGAGGGGATGATTAGTTCCCCTGTGTACCCGAAGCTCAAAGGATGCGTCCTCAGAGTGGATAGGGCACGTGACATCGATAGCTCAAGAGATGTATCCTGCGAGTCGAAGGGGTGTAAAATGAGTTAAGAGTAATAAATATCTGGAAACGGGCGTATAAACATGAGACTGGACGATGGCCTCGGAGATCGGATGTTAGGATCTCGGGTGGTATTGACCGGCTTTGGGTTAGGTTTTGGTCTTTGATAGACGATTTTGTTTGGATTCTAGGTCGAATCCAGTGTTAGTGGAGGAGAATTATAACATCCGCAAATCAAGTTGTCAAGTTTTATACAGGGTGTCGATCGATACTAGGGGGTAGTGTCGATCGACACCATTGTTATAGAACCAGTTTTAGTTCGATTTATTCATGCGGTTTGACTCGGTTTGGGAGTTGAACCCTAGGGCTCTCTTATAAAACGTGTGCAAACGTGTTTTGGCCGTATTAGTTAGAAAGAAGAGCTTTAGAAATAGGGGAAGAGAGAATCCTTAGGGAATTGTGTGTGTTGTTTGTTCTTAGGCTTGATTAGTGGCTTTTACAGCAAGGTTTGATAGCGTGTGGTGTAGTTTCGCGTTTGTTAGAGAAAATCAGTGGTTTCGTGTTGTTCCTAAGTCTGATTTTGTGACTCTCCTCATTCGTTCCCTTTCTATTCGTATTCGAGGTGAGTGCGTGATCGCGGTTATGGGATTAGATTGTTAGGATATTGGTGATTGATTTGTGATGTCTATGACTGTTAATTCTGTGTTTTATGTGTGAATATTCGTGTGGTTATCGTGATCAGTCTCGCTTGATGAGATGGAATCGAGTCACAAGAGAATTTGACTCTGATTAGGTCTCGACACCCACTTTTGTAATCGCGAGGATTGTATTCGGGATGAGAGTGTCGATCGACACCTAGTGGCAGTGTCGATCGACACCCGAATATGAAGTGTGCGTTTTGGATTGTAGTGTCGATCGACACCATGGTGGGTTGTCGATCGACACCACTTGTTTAAATGTTGATTTTATTTTGGTTCTTGTTGATTGTTGGATGATTGAGTAGTAAATTGGCATTCTATTTTCCCTTATTATGTAACCGGTAGGCGGGATGACCGCTTCACTTAGTATTTGTGATAATTATCACGTAACTCTTATTTCCGTGTGTTGTAGATAAAGTCTTGAGATCATGGAATCATGGCTGGGACGAGAGGATGATTATGATCTCTAGTTTATTTGTTTAAATTGCTTTTCAGTAGAACCTGGTGTTAGGTTGCTGTAAATGCTGAGTTGAGTTATTGGAATTAGAATTGGTTATAGTTAATGGTTAAATTTGGTTCGAGTGTTTATTGATTTTCCGCTGGTTGTTGTCTGGTTAGTCATTTGAGCTAGGTTGAATTAATCATTGAGGATTATTATTGAAACAACCAACATCTTTTTTTTAATTAATTAGTAGCCGAATTAATATTCCCATAAATATTTAATTCTCTACAGCTTTTAAACAATTTGCGGAAGTTCTCATAAAAATAATTCAAATAAATCATTAAACCCAAAATATCAAATTCAACAAAACATGTTCCCGCATTCAAATAATACTAGCAACCTAAACACCAGGTTCACTAGAAAAAAAAATAAAGAAACAAAAACCCTATCATCCTCTTCTCTGACCTTCATTCCGCGATCACGCATTTCTATTACCTGCAACACATGATAATAAGAGTTACGTAAATATTTAATCAATACTCTCGCGACTCGAATTTTGTTTCATCACGCGAGATCAAACACAATGACAAACACACGATTTACACATAAATAGTCATAGAAACAATCAAATCAACACAAACAATCATTCCAAAATCCTAATAACCTATTCCCAAATCCACGATCACACACTCACCTCGATTTCGCGAAGGAAAGAGAAAGAAAGCGAATGCTACAGAAAACTAGAACGAACAGCGAATTCTCTCGCTGGAAATTGCCGGATCAACACGACAAACCCGAACAAACAATCACTCGAGCCTTAGAGACGAAGAACGGCGAAGAACGGTGAAGAAAACCTCTCGATTCACCCTGAAACGTCATCACGGCCCAGATCTGGAGCAGCACCCCACCTGGGCCCCCTCCACCATAAGCACCTCTCCCAGCACCCCTCCCGGCACCCCTGGTCACACTGCCCTGAGCACTGGTCTCACTCGCAGATCCATCATGATGAGCCTGGGATGCAGCCACACTACTAGACGACTCTGGCACTTGGCAACGACCACGACCACTACCACGACCACGACCACGGCTTCTACCACGGCCTCTGCCACGACCCCTTGCTCCAGTATCCATCTACCACACAGGACAGGAAAACATGAGCAACAAGAAGTCACAAACAGTAACTTACCGCATAATCTCTTTAAAGGCCGAAGAGGATGATCTAAGACTATTAATTGTCTAACCACTAATAAACAATTAAACCACATAGTCCCAATTCATCCAATTTCAAAGTCCTAAAAACGCCAAGGCTCTGATACCAAAATGAAACAACTAACACCTTTTTAAAAAAATTAATTTATAGCCGAATTAATATTCCCATAAATATTTAATTCTCTACAACTATTAAAAAATTTGCGAAACTTCTCATAAAAATAATTCAAATAAATCATTAAACCCAAAATATCAAATTCAACAAACCATGTTCCAGCATTCAAATAATACTAGCAACCTAAACACCAGGTTCACTAGAAACAAAAATAAAGAAACTAAAACTCTATCATCCTCTTCTCTGGCCTTGATTCCGCGATCACGCATTTCTGTTACCTGCAACACATGGGAATAAGAGTTGCGTAAGTATTTAATAAATACTTAGTGGAGCGGTCATTCCGTCTACCGGATACATAGTAAGGTAAAATAGTTATCAATTACTACGCGCTCAAACAACAATCAACAACAATTGAGAAAACAACATTTAAAACTTGTGGTGTCGATCGAACCCCCACTTGGTGTCAATCGATACTCCATTCCTGAGCAGGATCCTCACAATAAAAAATAAGTGGTGTCGTTCGACACTACCTCTAGGTGTCGATCGACACCTCTCGCAGAAAAGCTGAACCGAGTTAACCCTCTCGCGACTCGAATTTTGTTCCATCACGCGAGATCAAACACAATGACAAACGCATGATTCAAATAGAAATAGTCATAGAAACAATCAAATCAACACAAACAATCATTCCAAAATCCTAATAACCTATTCCAAAATCCTAATAACCTATTCCCAAATCCTAAAAACCCTGACCCCACTTGGTCAACATCACTAGAGATCCTCCCCCGATCCCTAAACTCGTATCTAGTCCTATGTTTAAACACACGTTTCACGCCATTACCTGCTCATAACTCATTATCTATCACACTACCTTGCTCTCAGGACGCATCCTTTAGCAGCCACATACCAACCACCCATGGTATCTAGACTCTTTTACTGAGACCCACCCACTCATCTCAATTAAATCTTCGACAGTAACTCTCTCCAAAAATAAATGCAGGGGAAACACATTCCCCTCAAGAGACCCACGCGTCTTATGACACTTTTGCTGAGACCCACGTGTCACAGATAAGCAAGCATCTCACCATACTACACCGAGACCCACCCATCATATGTAGATCATCGGAGACCCACACGTCTCCCCAAAACGGTAATAAGTTATTCGGGAACGCTATTGTCCCTCGAGTAATAATTCTGAAACATCTATAAACATCTATGACTACATCTGCCCAAAGTAAGCTCAAGCTGCGACCTGCTTGTCGAACCACTTCTTGAACTTCAATTTCATCTTTGCCTCTGGCTCCCAAGTCTCAACCTCTGTACTGCTACAGTCCCACAAGACTCTCAGCAACGGTATCCTCTTCCGACGCAAAACCTTCTCTCTCCTCTCGAGAATCCTCACAGGAACTGCTGGAACTATCAAATATGGTTCTAGATCATCCGGAATCTTAGCCACCAACTCCTCCGACTCATCCAGACACTTCCTCAGCATAAACATACGAAACACCTTGTGGAATGCCTTCATAATCGGAGGTAACTCTAACCGGTACGCCATCGGTTCGACACGCTCCACCACCGGGAACAATCTCATACAACGCGGACTCAGCTTGTTCTCTGCTATGGATCTGTTAGGACACCTCAACATAACCATCTTGAGATATACACGATCGCCCACTGTGAACTCAAGCTCTCTTTGCCGATTATCGGTATAACTCCTTTGCCAATCTTGAGCCTCTCTCATATTCAGCTTTAAATCACGGATTTTCTTCGTCGTTTCCTGCACAAAACTCGCACAAAAAATGCTTCTCTCCCCCACTTGGGTCCAGCATAAAGATGTCCTGCATGGCCTCCCATAAAGCGCCTCATAAGGAGTCATGCCAATGCTCGCCTGAAAGCTGTTGTTATACGCATACTCAGCCATGCACAAATAATCAAACCAATGACCACCCCAATCCAGTACACACATCCTCAACAGATCCTCCAAGGTCTGAATAGTCCTCTCTGACTTACCATCAGCCTGCGGATGATACGCGGTACTCATATGCACCTTAGTGCCCATCTCAGCCTGAAAAGGTCTCCAAAATTCAGAAGTGAACTTGGGATCCCGATGTGACACTATACTGACTGGCACTCCATGCAGCCTCACAATCTCTTGCACAAACTTCTTAGCCAAAACCGCAGCTCTATCAGTCTTCTTAATAGCCAAAAAATGTGCAGACATAGCCAGACTGTCCACAATCACCCAAATCGCATCATAGGTCCTCGAGTTAGGCAAACCGACCACAAAATCCATAGTGATCATATCCCACTTCTACTCTAGAATGGGTAAATTCTGCAACTTCTCACTTGGAACCTGATGCTCCGTCTTCACTAACTGGCACGTATCGCACTTCGCGACTCAGTCAGTTACATCTCTCTTCATCCCGACCCAGTGATAATACCGCTTAAGATCATGGTACATTTTAGTCGCCCTCGGATAAACCGAGAATTTGCTCGAATGAGCCTCTCGCAGAATCTTCTGCCTCAAAAGCTCGTCCTTAGGCACACAAACTCGCCCTCAAACTAGAATAGTCCCATTCGAAGAGACAACATACTCAAAACCAACGGCCCTCGACGCCTCAATCAAAACTTGATCGCTCTCCTGAGCCACTCGGATTCAACTCAGAAGGTCTGCCTGATCAACCGACTCTAGCCCCAAAGGCTCCTGCAAAAAAGCACACAACCTCAAAGTGCTGATCTCGCCCACTAAGGCCTCAACCTCCTGCTTCCGAATCGAATCAACTCTCCGCCGACTAAGAGCATCTGCCACCTGATTGGCCTTACCCGGATGGTAAATAATCTCCAGATCATAATCTGCCAACAACTCTACCCAGCGTCTATGTCACATATTCAACAACGGCTGAGTAAAAATTTGTTGCAGATTCTTGTGATTCATATAAATCTGCACCTTCCCGCCATAAAGGTAAGACCTCCAAATCTTCAGAGCAAACACCCCTGCTCCCAACTCAAGATCATGCGTAGGGCGATTACGCTCACTACCCTGCAATTGCCTCGAAGCATACGCGATGACCTTGCCCTCCTGCATAAGAACACAACCCAGACCAACTCCTGAAGCATCTGTGTACACTGTATAAAGCTTCCCCGGCTTGGGTAGTGTTAAAACAGGCGTACTCGTCAACATGTCCTTGAGCCTCACAAAGCTCTCCTCGCATTCCGGCGACCATATAAATGGGACATCCTTCCCAGTCAACTTCATCATAGACTGTGCCATACTAGCAAATCCCTTGACGAACCTCCAGTAGTAACCTGCCAAACCAAGAAAACTCCGGATCTTAGTGGCGTTACTCGGCCTCGGCCAATCTCGAATAGCCTCTACCTTTGCTGGATCCATGGCAACTCCCTCTGCAGACACAATATGACCCAGAAATCCCATCTGCCTCTGCCAGAAACTGCACTTACTCAACTTAGCATACAACTTCTGCTTATGAAAATGCATAACCAACTTCAAATGAGCCTCGTGCTCCTCAGGACTCCTCGAATAGACCAAAATATCATCGATAAAGATGATCACGAACACGTCCAGATACTCCTTGAACACGTCGTTCATCAATCTCATAAATGTTGCTGGCGTATTAGTCAACCCGAAAGCCATTACCACAAACTCAAAATGCCCATATCTCATCCAGAAAGCTGTCTTACGCACATCTGTCTCATCAATCGGAATCTGATGATAACCTGACGCCAAGTCTTACTTGGAGAACCAAGTAGCATGCCTCAAATGATCCAATAACTCATCAATCCTCAGGAGAGGGTACTTGTTCTTCATTGTAACACAGTTCAGACCTCGATAATCGATACACAAACGAAAGCTCCCATCCATCTACTTTACAAAAAGAACTAGCGCTCCCCACGGTGAAATACTCGGTTGCACAAAACCCTTACCCAATAAATCCTCTAGCTGCTTCTTCAGCTCTGCCAACTCTGCTGGAGCCATCCTGTAAGGAACCTTAGAAATCGGAGCTGTCACAGGCTCTAACTCAATCGTGAAAGGATCAGACTGGGATGGTGGTAAACCCTTTAACGACAAAAAAACATCCTCAAAGTCCTGAACAACTCTGATCTCCTCGAAAGTAACCTCACTAGTGGACTCTGGCATCGAAATTGTTGCTACATAAGCCTCGCAACCCTGCGCTATCATCTGCTCTGCATGAATAACCGAGATTACCAAACTCCCAAAATTAGGTCTCACACCCTGAAACACTAATTTCCCCGCATCTCGCTTGAACACCACTCTGCCCTGATGACAGTCCAGATGGACTCTGTTGAAAGACAACCAATCCATCCCTAGGATATTGTCGTACAGCTCCACCGGACTGATAACCAGATATACTTGCATAGACTCCCCGGTAATCTGAACATCCACTACTCTAACCCGACCGGAAGTAGCAAGGAATCTGCCTCCAGCCACTTTAACAAAACCTGCCAGCTCATCAACACTGCTCCGGATGCCACTACTCTCGGCATGCCCCAGAGTAATGAAGCAGTTCGATGCTCCATAATCAAACAGAACGTGGGACTCAAAACCTTCCACTAATAAGGTCCTTACACAATTCACATGCGTTGAGAACCCTAACAACTATCACAGGAAAAAATAAAAGAAACAATAACAATTCAACCACTAAGAATTTTAAGAAGTTCGAGTCTAGAATTTTACCTGTGATATGCGCGCCGCCTTGCTGCCCAGTCTCTGCAGGCCCATAAACACGCGGTGGAGGTCCAAGCTGGTCCAAAGGCTTAATCGCCGCCAACTGAGCCTTAGGCTGCACTGCCACTGGCTGAACCGCTGCCACAATTGCCTGCTACAACTTAGGACACATCGGGCGGATATGCCCCGGCTCTCTGCAATGGAAATACACCTTGGCATCCCGAGATACCTCCCTCTTAGGACAACTAGCCACTTGATAATCTGTGCTCCCACATCCATAACACATACGACAACTCTGGCCGCCTCCAGAAACCTCATTGAATCTCCTCTTCTGACGTTGCACAGGCTTTCTGCCTTTGCAAAAACCAGAACTCCGAGAATGTTGTTGCTGCTGCTGCCTCCTTGGCTGAGCAACAGGAGCAACAACTGATGGAACAACCACTGGTGGAACCACCACAGACCTCGTCTGCTCATGCTGATCCTCCTTAGTAGAAGCAGCCAGCTCTACCAAATCCGCCCTCGAGGTGTATAAAGAACCGCGACACTGCGATCTGATACTTAGACGAAGCCTCTGCAAGAACCTTTCCATAAGGGTCCTCATGTCTTCCATGCTATGACCAGCAAAAACAACCAGTCTGCTGAACTCAACATCGTACTCTCGCACAGTACTCACTCCCTGAGTCAGCTCCATAAACCTTGTCTGAAGATGAGCCCTGGGCTCCCGAGGAAAGTACTTAGCGTTGAACTCGCCCAAGAACTCACCCTAAGACCAAATAGCTCTCCTAGCCTCAATCGATCTCCACCACAGATGAGCGTCCTCACTCAGATTGTGGACAGCCAACTCCACATGATACTCGGCAGGACATCGAATCGATCGAAAGTTGCGCTCCATCCTCAAGCGCCACTCCTCGGCCCCCTCTGGCCATACTCTGCCGGTGAGGAAAGGTGTACCAATCTTCTACATCTGTCCCATCATCACCAGATAGGGAGGATGCTCAGCAACTGCAGCCCTCTGCTGCACCTCCACCATCGGAGGTCCTGCTGGAGCCGGTACCAGAGCCGCCGCTGGAAACCGCTCCAACTACTACGTCAAAAGCCCCATGATAACGTCATCACGATCCTGAGCTAGAGCAGCACCCCCACCTGGGCCCCCTCCACCACCAGCACCTCTCCCGGCACCCCTCCTGGCACCAATAGTCACACTGACCTGAGCACTGGTCTCACTCGCATATCCATCATGATGAGCCTGGGATGCAGCTACACTACTAGACGACTCTGGCACTTGGCCACGACCACGGCCTCTACCACGACCTCTCGCTCTAGTATCCATCTACCACACAGGACAGGAAAACATGAGCAACAAGAAGTCACAAACAGTAAAAACATAACTAACTGCGGAATCTCTTTAAAGGCCGAAGAGGATGATCTAAGACTATTAATTGTCTAACCACTAATAAACAATTAAACCACATAGTCCCAATTCATCCAATTTCAAAGTCCTAAAAACGCCAAGGCTCTAATACCAAAATGAAACAACCAACACCTTTTTTTTAATTAATTAAAAGCCGAATTAATATTCCCATAAATATTTAATTTTCTACAGCTATTAAACAATTTGCGGAAGTCCTCATAAAAATAATTCAAATAAATCATTAAACCCAAAATATCAAATTCAACAAGCCATGTTCCAGCATTCAAATAATACTAAGAACCTAAACACCAGGTTCATTAGAAACAAAAATAAAGAAACTAAAACTCTATCATCCTCTTCTTTGGCCTTGATTTCGCGATCACGCATTTTTGTTACCTGCAACACATGGTAATAAGAGTTGCGTAAGTATTTAATAAATACTTAGTGGAGTGGTCATCCCGTCTACCGGATACATAGTAAGGGAAAATAGATTATCAATTACTACTTGCTCAAACAACAATCAAAAACAATTGAGAAAAACAGCATTTAAAACTTGTGGTGTCGATCGACACCCCCACTTGGTGTCGATCGACACTCCATTCCTGAGCAGGATCTTCACAATAAAAAATAAGTGGTGTCGATCGACACTACCTCTAGGTGTCGATCGACACTACCTCTAGGTGTCGATCGACACCTCTCGCAGAAAACCTGAACCGAGTCAATCCTCACGCGACTCGAATTCTGTTTCATCACGCGAGATCAAACACAATGATAAACGCATGATTCACACAGAAATAGTCATAGAAACAATCAAATCAACACAAACAATCATTCCAAAATCCTAATAACCTATTCCCATATCCACGATCACACACTCACCTCGATTTCGCGAAAGAAAGGTAAAGAACGCGAATGCTACGGAAAACTAGAACGAACAGCGAATTCTCTCGCTGGAAATCGCCGTATCAACACGAGAAACTCGAACAAACAATCACCCGAGCCTTAGAGATGAAGAACGGCGAGAACGGTGAAGAAAACCTCTCGATTCACCCTAAAACTCTCAAAAACATCAATTCTCTTGTCTCTCCTCTGGAAAAACACGGCTCTCGTGTTTATAAACGACACTTAGAGTTTTCCTTCCTAAACCGCAACAATCCAGACGATTTAACATAAACCAAAACCGAGCCAAAAACATGGTGTCGATCGACACCCTGCCCTGGTGTCGATCGACACCCCTGAACAAAATCCATATTTTGGTTTCGGGATGTTACAATTATTTATGGGAATAATAATCCGGATTAATTATTTTTTTTTAAAAAAAAGTCGGTTGTTTCAAAACATATATGCAGAAAATCAAACAAAATTTAAAACTTAAATGTGATAATATTGGAGGTGTTGGTGATATACAATGACTCTTAATCCACTAAGACAATGGTTATGAGACTAAACTTTATTATGAGTCATAACTTGTGACCATATAAAAGAAACTACTATAAACATAAAAATCAAAAGTTACAAGCAAGAAAAAATTACGTACTATACCACTCATTATGAAGCGGATGACAAAAAATGATTACGCTCAACCAATTCAATGGATGGGTTTTCTCCTTGTGATAATTTTTCAATTAAAAAAAAAATTCGTGGATGGTTAATTTGATTTCTTTCCTATGCCAAACTTTGGAACTAATCAAATCGGTACTTGTAAACATAGTAAATTTCTGGACAACCGTGTGTTTGTTGCATGAAGGATGCATAACATAAATTGAGACTATGTGCTCTGCTATCCTTTGGTTTGGGCCAACTTTAGTGATTTATTGATAAATCACTAAAGAATATGTTGTTTAAAAATTATTTGGAGATTGGTATCCGGAGGGCAATTATGGGTTCAATGGGTTAACACATCTCTGGAGGAAGCGATCATTCTGGTCTATGGGAGACGTATAATCGCAAAATCCCCTAAAATATTGTATAATCGCAAAATCGTTTCACAAAGTTGAGGTTAAAGGTGGCCACCATGGGAGACGTATCTTTCTGGTTCGATCATTGGTGTCCTTTGGGGCATTTGATGGAAGTCTTGGGGTGATCAGAGTAATAATATATATACATGAAAAAAACCAGGGGCCCAAAAGACTGAAAAAATCTGAGGTTCGATACATATGTTTCATAATAATGTGTCCAAACATTAATGTCAACAACATTAACTCTAAGGACACTTGGCATCAAATTTGGGTTGAACATGAACGTGGCAGCTGGTTTTGGAGCATTTGGTTCAAGAATAATGGGACACCAAAATACACGTTTACAACATGGTCGGGGATCCACAATCGTCTTACTATAGGAGATCGTATGACACTCTAGAACACAGGGATCTCTTCGGCTTGTATCTCATCTGGACACCCAATGGAGTTGAGAAATCATTTGATCTTTGAATGCGTTTACTCAACCTTAATCTTGGTTACTCCCTTGCAACCAATTGAGAATCGATCATTCACACTCTCTCGGACACTTCTCGACCTATCATCGAGATTTTCCTCATCAAATACGATTTTTAAGCCTCTATTTATCATATATGGTGAGAACGTAATGGTAGAAGACACAATGATCAATGGACAACTCTGCAAAGACTTGTAAATTATCGACAAAGCCATGCGGAATTGCATTAGCTCATTGCACAACATGGTCGAACGCTACAAGGAGGGCCTTGTAGTTTGGTTTGGAACATCCAACACATAATCGATCCTCTGTTATCTCTGATATTAATTTAGGTTAATGTTCTACTATAATTTAAACAAACATATTGTATTTGATGTACAATAGTTTTTTAGTTCAAATAAATTTTACATTCTTTACAAAAGACAAAGAAAAAGAATATATATATATATATATATATATGAAGCCATTGAGACGCTTCATATATATCAAGTCTATATCAAATCGAATGACGCTTATGACAGACTAATATTATCAATTGGAGATAATGGATTTCAGTCCAAAACCTTTTTTTAATTCAAAAACAAGAAGATTAACCCAAGGGCGGATGTAGTGTAGAAGGTGTGAGTGCATGTGCCCCCATTAATTCCCAAGTTCGAGCCCCCATTTCTCTCATTTTTGTTTTTCTTGTAATTGTGCACCCAATTGAATAATTGTCTAGTTCTGCCCCTGGATAAACCGTATATACGTATGAAGAGACACACCTATTATATTATGTAGAAATTTAAAAGTATATGTTGAGATCAAGAGTATATTTAAAAAACCTAACATAAACATAATTGAAGAGTTAAAAAGCACAACAATTTGAAGAACAACAAACGCTTATCCAAAATTGACATTTCATCATATAAAAGAAAATCGTAGACTTAGTTTCTTTTAATTGAACGATTGGCATAATCAAGGAAAAATCTGAAGCGGCCGAGATAAATTTGTTGTGTTGAGAGAAACGAAACTATATGGATCAGGAAAAAAAAATCTAAAATAAATATTTATTTCATTAGAAAGTAGGCATTATCAGACCATTGCTTGCATAGATTAGTAAATGGTTTAATGACTCAATCACAAATAAAACAGCATATGGTTTTGACTCTCGCCCGTAGATTGCTAGGTGAAAAGAAAAACTAAGAAATAATAACTTTTCAGTAGACAAGACCCTACTCGATAGTAAAAAATCGGAAAATAAATTTAAAAATGATGCAAACGCCTTGTCCAAGAAGAAGAAGAATAAAACTTCAACGACTTGAAAAGAAGTTGTAGAGAAAAAGCAAAAGGTATGGACTGACCTAGCACATGGAATTCTCAAGGAAGATTTCACCTGGGAGTGGAACAGCCTTTGTAATGATTATTACAGGAACAAATCAAGAAAAGTTGCAAAATGTAACCATTCAACATATCTTCCGAAATGGTTGATACCACCTATGGCAAGAAAAAATGTACGAAGACATATAACTCATCCAATATCGACACAAAGGCTTACTAATCTCCTAAAGAAAACCTTTCACAACTGTTTCGCTCCATAAGAGTCTTGGAGAAACAAGTTATGACGAAGGCTTTAAGCTATGGTTTGGATGACGGCCCCAATCCTCTTAGTTACTCATGAAAGTCTAGAATGATGCTCTATCTCGGTTTCAACAATCACTCTTCAAAATCATTAGGAATGTTGGAAATAATATGTTCGCAATATGTGAAATTTATTTTTTTGGTTTGAATATAATGAAAAGTAAATGTAAATTTACGTATATAGCCATGACATTGTTGAAGCTGGAAAAGGGAAACGAAAAAAAGAAATATCCTCACTACGGAAATACGGGTATAATAGTGTATGCACTTCAAGTCTTCAATCAATTTAGAGTTGATAAACCTTCTACACCATAAATGTATTATACAGCGACAAAAAGCGCAATCACTTGTAATTGTGGCAACAATTCGACAAGAAAAAGAAATAAGCAGTAAAGGCTCGTTTAGGAATACATGTATTTATGATTAGCGATAGCAAAACAGAATTTATGCGAGAAAATTGATCAAAGATGAGACTATTTTAACGTACTACAGTAACAAGAAATCAAGAGTGACAAAAAGATGTGTGTTTTTTTGAGAATAATTAGAAGAAATGACATCTCTTGGATAGAAGGATTAACTGTACTTCCATTTGATTATAATTTTTGGTGTTGTGAAACGGTCTTTGTATTTGTCATTTCACCAAATAGAAGCAGTGTTGTTACATATCCCCACAAATGGTATTTACCATTAGTGTTATCCAATCGTTCACAAAATAGGAGCAGTGTTGTTGCTAGTAATGGGTTCGTGATACTAAAAACTCAGATAATGGAAGATATGACAAAAATTATACCACAATGATACTTATTGATGAATTAACTGATTGCCCCTTTCTATCCACATACATCGAGAATTCGAGATGCCTCACTCTCTGATTCTCATAATTATTTGACACATAGAATTCTAAAAAAAAAAACACAAATCAAAGTGGTTCCGCTACTGGCTGTCATAAAGATATAAGCTTCCTACATCCTCATATGGTTTTACCATGTGATAGTAAATGTTCTATTAAAGTGTGATGGCTGATTTCTTATTCTACATAATACCTTTGTAGCTTCATAACTATACGACAAGAAAATGACATACAATTTTCTTTTAAGTACCACAATTTGAAGTTTTGTTTCCAAAACTATTAGATTAAAATTTAAAAACCACCAACACTAAAATTCAAAGGGTTTAAAAACCACAAACCACAAACAAATCACCCAAAACAATTTATGTGAATCCAATGGCAACGTTTAATTTCTTTAAAATTCCTTCTCTTAAAACATATTGAAAAATGAATAAAAAGTCTTCCTACTCACAGTCAAGCTTATCTTTGTTTCATTCTAAGCAAACAAGTAGATCATCTAATATGGAAAAGGACATTTCATCAATAGTTGAGAGTAGACTTGGTTTAGTTACCTTGACTTTGGAGTTAACATCGGTTATACAAATTGCTCGTCAAGTTGATACTAAAAATCCTCAAGGGAGACATTTTACTTTCAAAGAAGCCTTTGATATCAACTCCAAAGTCAAGGTAACTAACTTGCCCAATATCAGACACTTGAGATATGTGGAAATTGAAATTTAACATACTTTTGTTCAAATTAGGAGGGAACAAAATAAAACGAAGGACAATGTCTAAGAAAACAAAGGAACCCATTAAAAAGAAGTAAACAGAGCAGACATATTGTAAGTAAAAAAAAATAGTTTTGATTCGTCTGCATAATTTTGAGAGCAGTATGAACAGAGAATATTCATAAGTATACTTAAAAGCATGTGTGAGAACACAATGAAATTGGAAAGATTGGACAGAAGGAGATGAGATACAAAAATGTTAAAATATGACAACAACCAAGTTAATGACTTTATTGGCTAGGGAAAGAAGACATATGAGGAGACTACAATCAATTTCTAATTAAATATTTTGCTATCATTAGGGATCTAAATGTACAGAGTGTCGTACACAACATGGAACAAACACGATTCAAAGAGCACGTGGGTCAGGGCTAATACTACTCTATTCCATACAGTAAGCAAATATCTACAACCATTATCATTGTCACACACCCGACCCAATACCAAAGGTCCAAAACCAACGCATGCATATATTCAAAGCAGGCATACGTTTTCATAATTTCAAAGATACGTATTATTATATATGAAATTCATCACATACTGCTCTAAGTGTTTATTACTCGGCGTGTATTAAAAAAAACGCCAACAAGTTAGGTGAAATCCTACAGTCCCGAAAGCCAGAGAGAGAGAGAAATCAATACCCAGCACTAAATGATTCTGAGGCAGAGACAATCGAGAAAAAATTCAATCAAGGGGTTAAGCAGTAAAGGAAACTAAATCGAAAGTATTGCTGATGATGGTGCGAAAAATCAACATATGAAGATAACAGCCGCTAAATACACTCAGACAATTTAAAGAGGTTTCAAGAGGAACACAAACTCAGTTTTTGTTTTTGTTTCTTTTTTTTTCTGGTTACGATTTTTGTTTCTGTTTCTTTAATTAACTATAGACGAAGAATCGCATCGGTTAAAGTTTGTTTTTTTTTTGTGCTGAAGAGGCTTATTAAACGAAGAATCACAATGATTCACTACCATAGCAACTTTTCGGCAAACAATAACAAATCTAATCTTGTCCATTCAATCTAATTGCAAAATAATGTAAACCATATTAGATTGAATTTATTTTTCCTACAAAAAAATGCTGACATCAGCAAAAACAAAAAGTGGGTAAAAACAAAAAGTGGGTTTGCTATCATATATAGATTTATTTCTCATCAACAAGATCTATTTTATTATCAACAAAATTAATATCGTTTGACGTTTTATGTCGTTCATAAATATGGTCTGTTTCATGCATTTCAGTTTACGAATGTGTCAAATGAGTTCAATACAAAATCTTTAACGTATTATAGATATAAAATTGGACTTTATTAACCTTTTAAAAAATCTACCACATAATTTGATTTCAAAATGTTGTGTTTATTAATTACTAGTGGAGCCCTAGCTCGCCATCGTCGGATGTGTGCTCTTTCTCTCGGTTCAAATGGTTCTTCCTTGCTTTATCAGAATGTTTTTCTCCGATCGATTTACACTCTCACCGTCGATCCATATTCCCTCTCCCCTCCTCCTCCGTCAACATAACTACTTTATTAACTTTGAGCGTCGTGTTTGTTGATTGCACATGAGCGGGTTCCATTAGTGGTTGTTTAATATTATGGAATGGATATGTAAATATTACATTGTTATTAAGTTTCCTTATCTGTGTAATAACCTAGGGTTTTCATGCTTGTATATATACTCTGCATTGTGCGTCTAATAAAGGTTAAGCCGTTCTATTCTCATCTTTACATGGTATCAGAGCCAAAAACAAACTAGATCCAAAATTCTGAAGCTTTGAGAATAGATTCAATCATGTCAAAAACACAAAATAAATCTACAAGTGAAGATAAGGGAAAAGGGACTATGAAGGTGGAAGAAACTTCGGCTTTCTCGCCGTTTTACTTACATCCGTCGGAAGGACCAGGGAGCTTGATTACAACGGTGCAATTGAAAGGAGATAACTATGAAGATTGGGCTAAGCATGTGCGGAATGCCTTGCGTACTAAGAGAAAATTGGGATTTATTGATGGAACGTTAGAGAAACCGGAGACGGTAGAAGGGATTGAACAATGGGAAGTTGTTAATTCGATGATTGTGGCATGGCTTATGAATACGGTTGAGCCAACTTTGAGAATGAAAATATCGATGGTGGATGATGCGCACATATTGTGGGAAGATTTGAAGTTGCAGTTCTCGGTTGGGAATGGACCAAGAGTGCATGAGTTGAAAGCCGACTTGGCTAATTGTAAACAAAAAGGGGATAGTGTGATGATCTATTATGGGAGACTTAAGAAGATGTGGGACGAATTGGCTGTTTACAAGCCTTTGAGATCGTGTTCGTGTGGAGTGCTTGCAGCACAACTCGAACAAGATAGAGATGAGGAACGTAATCATCAGTTTTTGATGGGTTTAGATGATGTGAGATTTGGTGGAATTCGTTCCACTTTGACAAACATGGAGCCAATGTTGAAATTGTCTCAAGTATATCAACGAGTGGTGCGTGATGAAAGACAACAGAGTATCACTCGCAACAATGAAGAACGCTCGAATGTTGTTGGCTTTGCGGTTCAGGCTGGAAACAGAGGAAAGTTGGGCACATTTCAATACCGAGAAAAAGACACCACATGCACTCACTGTTGTAAATACGGTCATGCACTTTCTGATTGCTTTCAGATCAAAGGTTACCCGGATTGGTGGGATGAATGTGGAAGAAATTTTGGAGATGGAAGAGGAGCTGGAAACAGAGGTGGTCGAGGTCGTTATGGTAGAGGTGGCGGAGCTGTTGGTAGTTTTGGATGAGGGAGAGGTGTGAATTTGGCTCGTGCTAATGTCGCTCAAATTCATTCGGAGGCTACGGGAATGGCGTGTAAGGAATGTAATTGTTGTGTATTATTACAATGATACAGAGTACATGATTTATATAGAGACTTGAAACTATCTAAGGAAAGCTATCAACTAAGAATATTTACAATTAAAGAGTATCAACTAATATCACGCCATATCTTATGTGTATCTCATCATATCTCTAACATCCCCCCTCAAGATGGAGGGGCTGCGATCACTCCAATCTTGTGTCAAAGATCAATGAACTGTGCTCGTGGTAGCGGTTTGGTAAGTGCATCAGCTAATTGATCGCGTGTGTTGATATGCCTAACTTTGAGAGCACCACGCTGAATATGACCTCGCACAAAGTGATAATCTAAAGCAATATGTTTCATACGTGAATGAAAAACCGGGTTTGCACAAAGGAAAGTTGCACCGATATTGTCACAATGCACGAGAGGAGGCGTTGGTAGAATGATGCCAAGTTCTGTGAGAATGTTGCATATCCATTGAACTTCAGCCACAGTGTAAGCGATTACCCGATATTCTGCTTCCGTGGATGAACGTGCGACGACTTTTTGTTTCTTGGCACTCCACGAAATCGGTTGGTTACCCAGATAAATAATGTATGCATTGGTGGAAACGTAATCATCGGAGTCACCTGCCCAGTCTGCGTCTGAATAGGGTTGAAGTGTGAGTATCTTGTTGGCTGTTTAGAAGATCCCGTGTGATGGAGTTCCTGCAAGATATTGGAGAATGCGTTTTGCTGCTTGCCAATGTTTGTTGGTTGGTTGATGCATGAATTGTGATAATCTATTGACCGCATAAGCAATATCAAGGCGAGTGAACGCGAGGTACTGAAGGCTGCCAACAAGCTTTCGATATTTGGATGGGTCGGATAGACTTGTTCCAGTGTTTAAGGAGAGCTTCGGTGAGCTGGCCATTGGCGTTGTGACTGGTTTCGCGTTCATCATATCATATTGGTGGAGAAGATCCAACATGTATTTACGTTGGCATAGGTAAAGACCGTGAGCATTTCGATGAACTTCAAGGCCAAGGAAGTAATTGAGATCTTCTGGGTCCTTGACGGAGAACCGATCACCGAGGAGCTCTAGTGTGCGTTTAATGCCGGAGGTGATGCTGCCAGTGATAAGAATATCGTCAACATAGACTAATATGTAGACAAATTGATTACCGGTTTTGAGCACAAAGATTGATGTGTTGGCCAGGGAATTCTTGAAGCCGAGACTAAGGAGGAAGGTGCTGAGTTCTGTGTACCACGCCCGTGGGGCCTGTTTAAATCCATATACGGCTTTGTTGAGTCGGCACACATGAGATGGTTTGTCGGGATTGATAAAGTCGGGCGGTTGTTCCATGTAAACTTCTTCATTGAGAGTTCTTTGAAAGAATGCATTATTAACGTCTAGTTGTTGTAAGGACCAACCATTGCTCACTGCGAGATCAGGAACAAGGCGAATAGTTGTTGCTTTAATAACAGGGCTGAATGTATCCGTGTAATCTTGACCGAGTTGTTGATTGTAGCCTTTTGCGACGAGACGGGCTTTACATCGTTGATGAACTCCGGTGTGTAGGAACTTGTTCTTGAATAACCATTTGCAGCCGATGACATTGAAATGAGGTTCTCTAGGAACCAAATCAAACGTTCTTGTCTGAGCAAAAACATTGATTTCGGTAGACATAGCTTGTCTCCATTTGCGGTCTTTGAGGGCTTGGTTAACGGTTCTGGGTTCGGTGGGGAATTGAGAGGACAAGGTAGCGGAGTAATTGTATTTGGGGTTCGGTTTTGTGATGGCATTTTTCCGGCGAGTCATCATCCGGTGGCTGTTAACTAGCTGTGGTGACATAGGTGGGGCTGGTGTGGGAGCAGAGGAGGTAGGTGTGGTACAGGTAATATTGTTTGGGTTAGTGTTTGGAAGAGGAGGCTGATTTGTGGTTGAGTTTGATGGGCTTTGAGGTGGGTCTTTTTTAGGGGAGGATTGGTGAGGATGAGGAGTGTTTTGGTTTTTGGGCTGGACCCCAGTTTCGGGCCCATTATATGGAGCAGTAGGCTCAGTGGAATGAGAGGAGGAAGAAGTTTGAGAGGAAGAGTGAGTTACCTGAGGTGATGATGTCGGCAGTGAGGGCACCGGAGAAGGTGTTGTTGGTGGTGACGACGGCGGAGTGGAGGATTGGGGCGGCGTTGATGTCGGGGATGGTGTGAGGTGAGAATCTGAGCTTGGATTTTCCCGAGAGTGGTGTTGTCCGAGTGGCATCGACGGAGGATTTGGTGAAGACGGGGAGAGAGAGACGTATGTGATCAAAGGGGCTGGGGTTGGAAGAGATGGTTCAGTGGTTGGTGTTTGGTTAGGAAGTTGAGTTTCTTTGAATGGGAAATATGATTCATCAAACTTCACATGTCGTGATACGTATATTTGGTTGGAGCTCTGTTGGAGACATAGGTAGGCACTTTGAGTTTGTGAGTATCCGAGGAATACACAGGGAGTCAATCTGTCTTGGAGCTTGTGTGAGTTGTATGGTCTCAACCAAGGGAAGCACAAACAACCGAAAACCCGAAGCTTTGAGTAATTTGGGTTTATTCCAAAGAGCTTCTTGAATGGTGAATCTATGGAGATAACCGGTGTGGGTAACCGATTGATGAGGTAAACCGCAATAGCAAATGCATACGTCCAGTAGCTTTTAGGTAGACCGGAGTGAGTTAGGAGGGTTAACCCAGTCTCAACGATATGACGATGCTTTCTTTCCGAGACTCCATTATGTTCCGGAGTGTGAGGCGGTGTTGTGAGATGAGTAATACCAGCCTCTGCCAGAATTGATCGGAAGGCTATAAATTCGCCGCCATTGTCCGAGTAGAATGTTCCGATTTTAACATTGAGCCGATTTTCGACAAGGGCTTTGAAAGCGACGAACGTTTCTCGGACTTGCGATTTTAGCTTCAGGGGGTATATCCATGTATAAGGACTATAGTGATCGACAAGTACTAAATAATACTTGTAATTGTCCACATAAGTAATAGGTGAACTCCAAAGGTCCGTGAAAACATATTCCAAAGGGCGAGTTGAGGTAATAGTTGTTTGTTGAAAAGGAAGTTTGTGGGTTTTATTGATGGCACAAGCCGAACAAATAGAGTTTTGAGATTGTGAACAAAGTAAAGAGAAAGATGAAACAACATTTTTAAGAATGGAATGAGATGGATGACCAAGACGGTTATGTCAGTCAATGGTGGTTGGTTTTGGTGTGGTGGTAGCAAAGAAAGATTTTATGGTGGATGGGGATACCGGCCACTCGTACAACTCATCCTTGGTCTTTCCTTGGATTAATGGGATTCCTGAGCTCAGATCCTTCACCTGAAAGTGGGCAGGAAAGAATTCAACGGAGAAGTTATTATTGTTACATAAACGGTATATTGAAATCAGATTTTTCCGAATATGTGGAACACATAACACACTGTTGAGTTGTAAATTTCTTGAGGAAGAGGGAATAGAGAGAGAACCAGTATGGGTGATTCAGAGGCCAGAGCCGTCACCAATGAGCACCGTATCTTGGCCATGGTACGGGTTAGCGGCGGAGAGACTGTGGAGGTCACTAATCATATGATGGGTAGCACAATTATCCATGAGCCAGGCATTAGATGGATGTGGAGATGCAAGAGCAACATTTGCACGAGGTTGCCACGGATGAAACGGAGAAGGGAGTAGACCATTGTACGCAGATGAGGTTTGTTTCGTGTAGTTTTGAAGTTGAGTGCATCGTTTTGCACTGTGTCAGAAGACGCCGCAGATTTGACATCTGCCTTGGTAGCCTCGAGTGTTGTTACGATTCTCTGGCCTCGGTTGGGAGGATTGTTGTTGATTGTTGTTCCATGTAGGTTGACGAGTTTGTTGTTTGGTTTGATAAGGTCTTGGTTTGGTGTATGCAGGATTTGCCGTTACGGGACCAAGAGGAGGGGCAGCGGCAGTAAGAGCAAGGATTTTGGCTTCTCGGGTAAGAAGCTTTTCGTGGAGCTCGGTGATCGACGGGGGCACGTCTCAGTTTTCAATATGATCAACTACTGTTTTGTAGTCATCGGGGAGTCCTGTGAGGACTAGATCAATCTGCTCCTCGTGATCAATGGATTTTCCGAGGAGTGCTAGTTGATCAAACCGAGAGACAAGTCCCTAGAGATATTCATCAATTGTGTGAGTTCCTTTAGAGCATTGCTTCAGTTGCTGTTTGAGTTGTGAGATGTGACCTCTGCTTGGATTCGTGTATGTGGCAGCGATGGTTTTCCACAGTTCCACCGATGTGGTTGATTTGGTGACAAGTGCTTGAATGGAGGGAGATAGCGTGCCGAGGAGAGCACTGTATAAAAGCTTATTTTGGGTGTTTTTAGGGTATCGCTTAAGAAGAGGAGAAGGAAGAGAGGCGGCTGTAGAAAATTTTGGGTGTTTTTAGGGTATCGCTTAAAGCTCTGATACCATATAAGGAATGTAATTGTTGTGTATTATTACAATGATACAGAGTACATGATTTATATAATTATCTAAGGAAAATTATCAACTAAGAATATTTACAATTAAAAAGTATCAACTAATATCACGCCATATCTTATGCGTATCTCATCATATCTCTAACATGGCGCACTCAGTGCTTGCTCAACCGGTCGTAAATTCAGCATCAGCGACAAGACGTGAAGGAGAATTTGATCGAGCTTCTCTGCCTCAACTTGGTGATGAGCAGGTGACAGCTTTGATCGGATTTTTGAATCAAAAGAAAACAATGGAAACTACAAAAAAAACTCTCTGGTAAGTTGGATATGATCATCGATTCTGGTGCGTCGCATCATATGACTTCAAATATTGATTTATTGAGTGATGTAACATCTATTGTGCCGTGTAATATACATTTCGCCGATGGAGATCGTGCTTTGGCTGAACAACAGTGACAGATGTGTTTAGGTGGTGACATATGGTTGAATGGAGTCTTGTATTCTCCGGATTTGACGTGTTCCTTAATTTTTGTCGCGAAATTACTTAAAACAACTAAAGGCTCAATTAGTTTCACTGAGGAATTATGTGTTTTGTAGGACCGTACTTCAAAGATGATTGGTGCGGGTGAAGAGAGCGATGGGGTCTATAAGTTTAAAGGGATTTTTGGCGGACAAGCTAACAAAGAAACGACTAATGTTCAACGTGATTTGTGGCATCGACGTTTGGGGCATCCTTCTGACCGTGTCTTATCATATTTATCTAGTGTTTTTGATGTTGGAAAAACCGTTGAAAAAGATGGTGGTTGTGAAATTTGTTATCGAGCTAAACAAGTTCGGGATTCTTTTTCTGAAAGTAATAATAAAGCAAGTGGTATTTTTGATTTAATTCATTGTGATATTTGGGGAGCTTATCGTACTCCGTCTACGTCGGGAGCAATATATTTCTTAACTATTGTGGATGAATATTCGAGAGCAGTTTGGATTTATTTGTTGCTTGAAAAACGTGAGGTTTCTGAATGTTTGCAGAAATTTTGTGCCATGATTGCTCGTCAGTTTGATAAGAAGATTCATGCCGTTCGGTCTAACAATGGTCTTGAATTCACGTGCTTGAGACGATATTTTGAAAAAGAAGGAATTTTGCATCAGACTTAGTGTGTGTACACACAACAACAAAATGGACGTGTGGAGCGAAAACATAGGCACATTCTCAATGTTTCCCGTTCTTTGATGTTTCAAGCTTCTTTACTGATAAAATTTTGGGGAGAATGTGTCCTCGCAGCAAGTCATCTTATAAATCGGACTCCCACACCTTCGTTGCAAGGTAAAACTCCTTATGAAATATTGTATGGAAAGAAGCCTTCATTTGATAGTTTGAAAGTGTTTGGATGCTTGGGTTAGGCTCACAAGATTTCTCGGGACAAAGATAAATTTGGTGAACGAAGTCGAAAATGCGTTTTTATGGGATATCCTTATGGGAAAAAAGGGTGGACATGTATGATTTGGAGACACATAATTTCTTTGTTTCACGAGATGTGCAATTTCATGAGACAAGTTTTCCATTTGCATCATCGACCATCAAAACAAGAGATACGATGAATTCTTCTCCTAATTTTGCTTTGTTTTCTGATGAGGATTTTCGTAATGTCTCTTTACCACAACTAGGGACACTTGTTGTGGGGGAGAGTATAGGTGGGAGCAGTTTTGGTTCTCCAACTCCATTAGTTGAACAAGGGGACTTATATACGCATGAAATTGTAAACGTAGGGGGGGGAGAATCGATGACAATGACTCGTCTCCACATGAAATTGTAGACGTAAGGGGGAGAATTGATCAAAGTGATGTGGTTTATCCGTTAGTAGAATAGGTTGCACAATCTTCACAAGAACAACTCGGTCGCGGTCATAGATAGAAATTTCCATCCACACGGTTGCAAAATTACGTAGTTTCTTATCCATCTCAGAACAAGGACTCAGACCCCCCCCATCGCCCTCTCTCGCACCGATTGCATCTTCTAACTCAAGTACGGTCACCTATCCTATTTCTCACTATGTCACATGTGATCGTTTTCGGCTAATCATGCAGCGTTTCTTTATGCTATTTCTGTGGAATGTGAGCCTGAATCGTATAATGAAGCAATGAAACTTCAAGTATAGTGAGATGCAGTGAAGGTTGAAGTAGATCTCCTATTGCTTGGAAGACCAAGTAACAAGGAGTTGTTTCTAAATCGTCTGCGGAAGCAGAGTATAGGGCCATGTCCTTCACCACGTCGGAGCTAGAGTGGATATGTAATCTTCTGTTTGATTTTGGGATTTCGTCGACGGAGCCTATAAAACTATATTGTGACAATAAGGCGGCTTTACACATTGCGGCTAATCCCGTTTTTCACGAGCGTACCAAACACATTGAGCGTGATTGTCACTATGTAAGAGACGCGATTCGAAATGGATTGATTCAAATAGTCTATGTTCGTAGTGATCAACAACTTGCGGATATATTCACCAAAGCCTTGGGATCACAAGCATTTAAGTATCTTCGTGGCAAGTTGGACATTTGTGATCTCCATGCGGCAACTTGAGGGGGAGTATTATGGAATGGATATGTAAATATTACATTGTTATTACGTTTCCTTATGTGTGCAATAACCTAGAATTTTCATGCTTGTATATATACTCTGCATTATGCGTCTAATAAAGGTTAAGCCGTTCTATTCTCATCTTTACATTTAAGAAGATTAAAAATATCTAAACCACACAAATAACACAATTTAGAAACTCGTACCCGTGGCCGATGTATTTCTGCCCCCTCCAATGCGTGCGAGTGATCTGTTTATCCTTCAATTGGCCCTCTTCTAAGGCTAGTTGCTTTTCGTCATGTTGGAATCGAGATGTTAGTCGTTCCTAAAAATATCTAAACTAAAGATTATTGTTTGGGAAATTATCTTCCTATGTTGTCGTTTCTAGAGATTCACTCACGTCTTCTTTTGGTTTACGGATGGTTTTGGGTCTATCAGATGAAGGGGGGGCTTGACAATTGTCTTTCAAGGCTTTAGAAAATATGAGAGATTTTAAAGACTGTTTTTTGCCAAGCATGAAGTATATGCCTTTTTCGTATCCTTCCTTTTTTGTCATCTCGAATATTATATTAAACATAAAAGTTTGGGATAGAAGGATGTGATATATGGTTGAATTAAACAGGAACAATCAAAACCAAACGAAAACCTAACTAGAAAAGCAAGAAACAACCAATCTAAAATGGCAAACCAAACTTTTTAACCTCTCGTCAATCCATTCGTCAAACCAGCAACCAGCCACCAAGAGCTTAAAACCATGCACCAGAGGGATCATCGCAACTCATCAAAGATAAAGGGGAAGCAAGCAGGAACTGCAAATGAGTTTGAGAGATCCAAACTATCCCAAGACTAATTCTCAAACAAAGCATGATCAAACCAAAACCCAGAAGAAGAGTTCACCAGCAACCAAACCTAGTACTCCATCTAATCCTATCAACTTCATACAAAACCATCCCAATACACTACCGCACGCTGATGGAAAAGAACCTGCAGAAGAGTTATTCGACTAGCAGAACAAGAAGACACTAACCGGCTGGGAGAGGGAAAAACCTCTAAAACATTAACTTCAAACAAAAAACCACACTTTTAACCACTCAGACCCTAACAGCACCAAAATCCCAACTGTGCGCCGATTAGGAGAGACGAACTAAACCAAACAAAGGAAATAAAGGATGGGTGAAACCCAGCAACCTCACTGACCTATACAAGCATCAGCCGGAACACTACTTTATTCTACAAAGCCAAGTTTATCTCCCAAACTAAAGATACACCAACCAACCAGAGCTACGGCTAGCAAAGAAAAGGCACTAAAGAGAATCACTTCCAAATGGAAAGACTCAAAGCTTAGACACCTAATCTAACTAACCCAGAACACATATCCACAAGCAAAAAAAGAAAGGAGACCTATAACCACCATCGGAAAGAGCAGATGAGGGAAGAACAGGGAGTCCAAATTGATAAAAGAGGAGAATCAAACCACAGAGGATCCATAACCGAATCCTTTACCAACCTTGCCGCATGAGAAAATCTAAACGAATCTCGGCTACGATTTTATCTCCATAACCACCAGGAAATTGCAGCAGCAGAACTTGCCCAATCGAATCACCAGAGACAATTGAACACTAAAGCAGAGAGAGAGAGCTTCGAAGCCCCAAGATTCAACCCGCAAACCCCAAACCCATTCTAAAGCAAACACGGAAGGAGCACAAAGAAACTACGGAGAGGGAACCAAGCCGCCATGCGCCATCATCGAATCCAGGGCTATCACCAAAAACACCTCCCAGAGGCAAAATAACCACCCCAATCTGATCTCATCTGCAAAGAAACAACCGAAGAGGAGCCGCAAATTGAAAAGCAAAGGAAAGGAGATCCTGCTCGCAGTACCTTCAAGATACCCAGGCAACTGGAGAGGGAGATCGGAGAAATTGTTTATCGGCAGCTAGGGCGAACCGAGGAAGAAGAGAGAGAGAACGATTGTCTGGTGGCCGAACATCTTTCTATTGATTTTTTTTTTCGTATCCTTCCTTGCTGCCTTTTTTTTTTATTGTGTTTTTATGCTATATTCCCTCCTTTTCAAAATGTTACTTGTTTTAGAAGTTTTTTTTTTGTGTTTCAAAATATAAGTAGTTTTGACAATTCTAGATACTTTTTAACTTTATTAATTTTGTGTAACTACTAATTATTTTATGATTGGTTAAACTATTTTTTAATATATATTAAATAATATTTTTTAGAGTAACAATTCTTAATATTTACGTTTTTTGCTAAAATAACTTATAATTTGAAACACGAGTTGTTTAAGCCGTAACACTCCATATGTATTTGTTTTTTTGTTATAAAATGCTTTTTCTCGAAAGAGAGTAAATAAAAATTTACTACTCCCTCCGTATGTTTTTAAATGCCGTTTAAAGTTTTTACTCTTATTAAAAAATCGATAAATTTATCTTGTTTTTTGAAATAAAACAATAAGTTTTATATTTTCACAACATTTCAACCTATAGAAATTTAATCTGCAAAATTTGAATAGTTAAAAACACTAAAAAATTAATTAATTGTGTATTGATAAGTGAGAACTTCACTTATTTATAAACAAAAAATTACTCCTAAAACGACACTTAAAAACATACGGAGGGAGTACTCATTAAACCATCCCAAAGGGCATTACATAAATTTTAGTACGGTGTTCATACAGATATTAGTACAGCGCCTGGGAAAAAAACGAGGGCTCTGGCCAAAAAAAAACAACAAAAAAAAAACTCTTAATAGAGTTTGTTGCAACAAAAGCCAGAGCAAACCTCTGAGAGAGAACCCGAGGCCTGACCAAATCTTGAACCCATACAAATCACACGACCCTTCCGAGGAAAACAAACCAAAGCGACAAACGACACAAAGAGATAGAAAGATTAGGCTCGTAAAAGACGCGACAAAGACAGGAGATGATAAACCCTAAAATCTCAGTATACCGGTAAGTATATTCTCAAGCAACCACACGACCTTCCGATTTCGTGATACGCTAGAGTTCCCTGGTTAAAGGAAACCCGCGAAAAAACAACATTGACTGGAAAAAGAAACCGGAAGCCGAACTACTTGGAAAAAAATAGAGGAAAACCGGGTATACCGAGCCTAGCGAGAGAGAGACGTAGATCACAGAGCCTGAAAAAGAGCTGACACTTAACTTGGACAACCTAAAATACCTTCATTATATAGGTGGAGATGTCAAACCATGGAATTTCCAATCAGTAGAGGATGTCGCATTTGTAAAGCTGCTCAACTAAGAACTCGACAGTGGAATTTGACACGGATCGACACTGTTGGAGATTTAATCCCAACAAAGTCGAACCCAACCTTACAATGGCTGGCAAGCTCTTGTCAGTGACCATAGAGCAACCTGCCATGGATAGAATCTGAAGCTTGAGTTTGTCAGAGGAAGCCAACGCTTGAACCCCAGAATCTGAGATTGAGCATTTAGAAATATCCAAATCACTGAGAATCTGGCAGTTTGCTGCAATGGCAACAAGGCTGTCATCAGAGATCTGGGTACATCCATCGACGTTTAAGACTTCAAGAGTCCAACCGTTACGAGCAGAGATTGCAGAGATCACTCTGTCTGTCAAATTGGAACAACCACTGAAGTTCACCTTCACAAGGGAGTTCTGAACTAGATGTAGAAAACCAGACTCTGTTATCCCCTTGAGCCCATACAGCTCAACATCCTCAAGCTGTGGGCACAGCTTCCCTACAGCTGCAAGATTTGCATCACCAAAGCCAGGGCAGTTACGGATAGACAGTGAGCGCAATGCGCTGCAAAGAGACGAAGCAGGCAAACATGTGGTGAGATCTCTGATGCCCAAGCAGTTCACCAGAGAGAAAGCCTTCAACTTTGCGCCACAGTTCAAAAGGGAACCAAAAAACCCAAACTGGGTAACCCTGTGGCACTCTTCGAGCTGAAGACTCTCCAATGATAAAGATGCTTTTGCAAAAGAGACCAACCCGTTGTCAGATAACAATGGAGCCTTACTGACCAACGCCTTTTTCATATTCGGACAGCCCTTTCCAACAGATGCAAGCCCCATGTCTGTCACTCCCTGGCAGGCTGTGATGGTTAGAGAGTTCAGTTTTTGCAGCCCGACGCCATTTCCCATGACCCAAAATCCCTTCTCACTCACATGTGACAATCCAGAGAGCACGAGATCAGTGACCGACAAACCGTAATGACCCACGACAGCAAGAGACACATCAGTAACATTCAGCATCTGAAGCTTAAGCTTAGCCAACGAACAAGTGGTGTTAGACAAAAGGGCAGCGATTCCTTGATCCTTGACAAGAGGACAGTTCTTGATAGAGACTGACTTCAGCTTGGAGCAGGATCGTGCAACAGCTTGCAGACCTTCGTCTCCAATTCTCGAACAAGCCTCCAATGTCAGCTCAGTCAAATTAGGGCAGCTCTTAGCAATCGCTACCAAACCCTTATCTGTGATTGTAGGGCATCGGGTCAGGTCAAGCTTTTCAAGTTGAGGACAACCCTCAGCAATCTCTGAGAGACCATTGTCAGTAATGGTTGAAAGGTTCCAAAGCGAAACAGCCTTAAGAGAAGGACAGCTCAGACCAATCGACCTAAGACCAAGATCCGAAACCTTGCTAGCAAAATTGCTTCCCCTAATAGACAGTTTTCCCAAACCCCCACGACCAGCTGTTCCAACCGCAATCGCAGCTAGTCTAACATCTGTTGCCTTCTTTCCATCTAAACTCCTAGATAAACATCCCTCACAATCTTCGCCATCTTCGGTTTTACTAGAGGGAACAACATCAAGCTCGTTTCGTCGGATGCTAGTTACAAGCGCAAGCCACTTTTTCGATACAGAAGCGCAAGCACTCCTTTCTTGCGAACCGGACAAACGCCTAAAGATCTCAAAGAGGCACTCATCTGGTAGCACATCAATACATACTGGCTTCTCCTCAAACGCACTGTATCGAGAAGGCGCAACGACACGCGACCTCTTGCAAGGAGGGAAATAGCAATCCACAAGACTACCAAGTGACAGTAAAAGATTAGCATCCTTTGGATTTGGGTACATAACCCCACGACGGTAAAAATCATTTTCACCTGAAAATTACCAAAGGAGAAATTCTGATCTTAGCTTAAAACATACAAACAGAGCTTAAATTCACTAATCACAACCAAAATCACATGGATTCACAGATCTAACCCAGATCTATCTATATCTACACATCTATGAAGAATCAACGCATCCATATACACGATCCTATGCGCAAAATCGGATCAATTTAAAATTCCTGATTGAACTTACCAGAAAAGCTAAAGATTTGAGACATGATTTGAGCTCGAAACCCCCAGGAAAAACGAAAACGCTTGATTCCTCAAGCAAAAACCCTTGGGAGAGAGCAAAAACGAAAGATCCAACGAAGATGAAGAAGAAAACGACGAAATCTGCTCCGATTCTGTCAAGGAACATGAAGATCAAAGATCTAGACGAGGAAGGAAACCCTATCGGATAGGGAAAAAAAAAACAGAGAGAGAGAGAAAAAGAGGAAAGGGGAAAAAAAAAAAAATAGGAAAGGAAATGGATGGGTCAGTATGAGGTCAAGATATGGCTTTTATATTTTGGTTGAAATTTACATGCAATGTATCTGCGCCGAGAAGTTGGATCTTTCTTTTTTTAAAACATTTAATTTTGTTTATTTTATTGCCACAAACACAAAAGTAAGTTCCATGAGACACAATTCCCCCCTTCCGAGCGCGTTAAGGCAAGTAGTGGGGTGTTTGGTAACAGGGTTAGAATAGATATTTTGGTCTTGTTTGGTTCCTGGAATACCTTTACTCTCTAATGGTTTTGTGACGTTATAATAAAGTTGTGTGAAATGAACAATTTTCACATGATGTTGAGTATGATTTGTGCTAGGATAACAACCACTTCCTTGCACACAAGTTGATTTTTTAAAAAATAAAGTGAAATCGCCACTTGTGCATCTAACAAGGCTATGTTTAGTAGAATTTGATTTTTTACTATTACCTACTTGAACGTTAGCAGAAATTGATCTAATTGTTACTTCGGTCCATATAACTTGGGCTTGAGTTAATTGTTATATTTAACTTGTTCAGTTGTCGACCAGTTCACCCAGCTGACTGAGTATAGTTGTTGGCTAGCTCACCTAGCTAGCTCAATTAATAAATCTACCTCATCTAACTGGTTTAACTCAACCACTAGTGACTAGACCTTATTCTTGAAGTCATTCGATCTATTTTTCATTCATCACTAAACCTTATGATTACTCTCTTCACCATGACTAATATTTTATGTTTACCTTGATCATAATTCATAACTCAATCAATCGACCATTCGATTACTGGAATAGTACTTGATACGTCGACTAAGTTCCTTAACCTGATTGCGACTTTAGTACAATCTTTTGACTCGCTTGATCATGCAACATTATTGTATTATTTGGCTCAACCAGTGGGTCCAATTCATCGAGTTGGTTCAACTCGCCATTTGATCTCATTCTTTTCGTTTATGTCATCTAATACATTTTTGTTCATGGCTGAGTCTTCTAGTTACTCTCTTAACCATGACTAAGTTATTCAATCTTTTCCTTGATCATAATTAGCTTGTTGACTATAACTTCAATCGATCACATAACATATCTTTTTATTACTTACCCACTTAACCATTCCTCTCCAGTTTGCTAAGTTTTCCAAATCATTCTTTCATCATGACATATTCAATCATTCACTATATATGAACCAAGTACCTCAATATTTCGTTTGGATTCCATTGGATCAAGATTAACCTTTGTCCGACTCTATCACCACTTTTTTCTATCATCCGACTTTACTCATTCCATGGTCAAGGATAGTTTCCCTGAAATAAATTGATCTAATGTTTTTTATCTTAAAACACAAGCATTATACTATACTCTCAAATTACAAGTGAAGAATGTGTTAATTGTTATATCTGGAAGCTCAAGCAGAGAAGACAAGTCATCTATTATCTTCGGAATTCTCGGACATACATGTTGTGATTCACCATATTTAATGTCCGTAATTCCACCTCATTATATATATTAAAAAACTCTTTTACTTTAATTTTTTCTCTTAAAAGTCTTGATCTTCCTTCTTTGATTAGCAACTTTCCTGGTACGTTCTACTTAACCAAGTTGGGTGTTAAACTAATTCAATACCTCCTTTCATCCTTTGTTTCCAACTCATACGACATGGACATCCCACGTGAGAAGATCCTACAAATTACTTCTTATCCAGCTAATCACAAACTTCATCTAGTGATTTTCATTTTAATTGCTTATATTCAGGCACGTCTCAATTTATTGTTTTGGGCGTAGGCAAAAAAACTAAAAATCCGGCATTTTCCAATAGAAAATTTCAAACAAAAAGATTTTGGGCCTCTTTTTCTTTTGTAAAAATAAAAAAATTTACATGAACCATGTGCGGTGGAACCACTTGCCACTTAGATGACGCTACTTATTATTCCTCTATTTGATGAAACAAAAAGCATTCTATGTTTTGTTTACTTTTCTGAATGACAAAAACTTGAGTTTGTATACGTGTACATATGCTTATTATACATCCACATGGACCACATCCCACGAATAACATAGCTCATGCATTCTTGGATTTGTATTCTATCATGAAATAATTGAAAATGTATACTGCTACAACACACAAACACAATAGACCAGAGTGTTTCTTTACAAAAAAACTTTACTAGATTAAACGATAAAATCACTTACAAGATCACTCACCAAACTCTAATCTAGTCTTACTTGTTCACCGATTTATACACAATTTATGAACCATTCACTACCCCTTAGCCCTTTTGATCAAGATCTCATACACGACACTCTTAAATCCTCTTTGCTAAAAAATATGATCTCTCTAAATGTGTTAAACGTACAACCACGTTTTCCACTCCTATTTACACCTAATAGAAACACACAGCTAAACCTAGTTTTGGTCTTCGAGTTTGGTAAGATCTTGTATCTTCACCAAATATTCACCTTTCCTTAATCTTAGCAAGATATAAAGAAATCTTCATTCTCCAAGTAAATCATCCTTAGCCACTTATCAGATCCTCATCACGTCCTTACGTCCTCTCCACTTCGTCCAGGCCAATTCGTTTGACACATCAATTGGTCTGTTGTTTCACTTCCTGTAGTACTCTGCACTAATACAAGAACTGCTGCATTTTCAATAACTATAGAAATTCATGATCTACTACAAAAAAAAAAAAAAAAAAGGTAAGTCCGCCAAACTTTGATATTCCTTAAGTGAGTAGAAAAGTCTTATTCAATTTCTACCGGCTGGTAGCAAATTTGTGTATTCAAATTTGTAATATTTCTTGAAATTCCTACAAACTGTTCTTTTAGATCTCTACAAATGTCCCCATGTGCGAAAATTTTGAGATAAAAAGAATCAGATTTGATGAATTTGCAAATCGTATTAAATTACCAATATATACAATAAACTTTTACATCATTAGGACTCAGAAAGGTTCCCTGTTTCTGTAAAACAAATCGGGATTTCATATTATTCATATGGTCGATTCATTAATGATTATAATTGGAATTAGAATGTATATGTGGAGAGGACCCATTGCCCATTATAATCATATATGTTATAAAAAGAGAAAGTGAACAAAAGACACACAAGTGGTCGTGGAAGCATTATCCTTTTCATTGCGTAAACAGCCCATGTTTTTATTATTGCTATTCTTCATGTCTCAACGTCAACTAGGACATTTTTTTTATTATGAAAAGCTCACAGTACTGAAATCGTTTGGGCTTTTACTATATACCATTTTTTTTATTTCTAATTTCTCTGATGTTAAAATTCAAATTAATTTCATGATTTATGTAGTTAGAAACGACCACTAAGGACACTCCTATGGATCCCAATATATAAGAGAAGAAACACATCTACAACTTTTATTTTGCTTGTTCAAAACTTTGTTCAATATTAAGTACTATGAATTATCAGTTCAAGTAGCCCTCAAACGTGTTCGCATGTCAAGGTTTAGCATGGAACAGTTTTTGTTGTGAATGTTTCCAGCCGTTGTAGTTATAGTATGAATTATCATGTCGATTAAGAAGAACCTATTAGCTGAACCTAATTTTATGTACTATACGCCTTAGAAACCTGAATTTCTCCCTATAAAATAATGTCTCAAATGAAATATAATCGCACATCAAAAGCTTACTTTTCAATTTGTATCACTTATCATTCCCTTGATCATTCATGTGACCACTGGATCATTCCGCTAAGTCATTCACCCGAATATGATTTAGTCTGATCATACACCATTTTGTGTAACTTTGAGAATTTTCAACCCACTATTCCCTCTTTTACTTAAGATGGAGTTGGATTTTACTCAAACCTATCCTATTTTACTTAAATAGAGTGGTAGGTAAATAAAAATTGGGTAATGAATATAATTACTCTAAATATGGATTAATTAGTCTTACTTCTAACCTAATTTAGAGTTGGAAAATGAGTAGGGTTGGAGAAAATCTTACTCCAAAATAGAGTTTGAAATAAAAGATGTAGTGAGACTACTGTAAATGCTCTTAGTCTTAGCTACTCAACAAATCCTTCCCCATTTGACTAAGATTTTTTATTCATTCATTGTATGATGTTTAATTTGTGTTGTGATCATTCACTTGATTTGAGCCTAGACATTCGATCTTTTGTTCGATTTATTCTTCAAGTTGAGATCCGATACACCGTAAGCTTAAATATTTCTCTTAACTTATTTCTCAATATTTTCTTAACTAAGATCCAATGCTCCTAGAAACACATCGCATATGTTATTATCGTTGAAAACCTTTCTAAAGTCACATTGTCCAATTATTTAAAATATTTAACTTTTCTTAACGAACAAAGACGATTTTTGCCTTTTCCACCACATGTGTCTTTTGATTTTTGTTTTGGGTTTTAAATATTTTGTCGTAAACATTAGTTGGTCGCAGAATTTGAGACTAATAATCTGGTCGCAAGTTTGTAACATGTTTGACTAAAGTTAGAGCCGCAAATGGTGTGATGAGGTTGCGACGAGGCTGGGGGACAGTTTGAAAACATTTATAGTGTTTTGTAGCCGTTAGTTTGGAAGGAAAGGTTGGCCGTAATAAAGTTCGCAATCACGGCGCAAAGGTGAAGAAGATACGAATTAGTCACGAATAATCAGTACCAAAATAGTAGCAAACAAAATTAATCTCTACGAATAGCAAAATAATGTGGAAAAAAATCATAATACAAAACACTACAAAATGTTGTCCAAGTGTAATGTCTTATGTTGCCATTTTCTTCTTATTTTTCATTGTTGTCCAAGTGTTTGCCATTTTCCTCATTATACTTTCCAGAAATATCTAACTATTCCAGCGAGATCGAAACGAGTGTCGATACGGGACACGTTTTTTATTGAGCAGCTTGACCACTTCTTGCTGCTCTTCACTGATCTTCCAAAATTTTTGCAATAATACTTGATCAATGTCGATCACTGGCTTTGTGCTTCTGCACACGGACCTATCTTCCTGAACTGCAGTAACGAAGAAGATATTGAGTGGTTCGCTATAAACTCTATATTCATTTGGGACATTGCTCCGAAGTTTATTGCCTTGCTTGTACGTTGATGTTTTCTATTTGCCGTTTCATAGCCTAGAAAAACAAAACCAAATTTCCTCCCACTGATTTAGGGATTTGGAGCTTATTTTATGGATTCAGAATTGCATAGGTATTATGGAAGAAGCTTACAGGAACGCTACCACAATTTTTAATTGCATAAGTAAATGGACCTTAAAAAAAGGTGGACATATTTACTTCTTCAACCTAGCTGGTAAGCTCCAATATCCAAAACACTTATGAGAACTAATGTGCAGTTAATCACTTTGTTTTTATATAACTTTATATATTTTGAATATAGAAATTATAGTCGTCTACAACCAAAAAAGCTTTATTAAACTTGTTGACCAAATCGTTACACTGAATCATTCCACCATCAAAACGAATAAAAATAACTTTTAATTAAAGCCAAAGTATTGTTATGACTTATGTGGCCAGCGCAAGCAAGATTCTTACAGAATACAACAAACTCCATCTCGACCCGAAGTAACCCACCAAACGTTACGACAACTACTTGCACCAATACAACGTATGTGGGACGCAGCGAAACTGTCGCGATGTGAGATTCATTTCAATCGTTCTTATCTAAATGTTGACACTTGGTTTCATCGTTATTCCATATGCCCCAATATTGATCAGCTTCAGAACACTATCAACTTGAAAATGAATAAAGCAGAAATTTCCAATTCCCTTATTCAAATTTCAAACTATTGATAACATTTTAAAACTCAGATTCCAAAACCCATAAACCGACTAGTATTAGGGAAGCTTAGGAGCAGTAAATTAGATTTTCAAACAACAACGAATTGAATAAATAATGAAAAAGGTCCAGCTAAATTCCATCAAACCCATTAGGTCCAGAACACAACCAAATTTCAAAATGAACATAGAGGAAAATCCAACTAAAGAAATATTCAGCCTATCGATCACACCATAGAACTCAGGTCGCAAAGAAACCAATCAAACATCAAACCTCAACTGGGAAGGCTGAACTGTACCAAACCTCAACTGGAAAGGCTGAACTATACCTGATCGCAACTACTACGTGATGGGCTATTTTTGTTACCTGTAAACAAAACGAAACAAAGTACCAGGGCTTATGATAAAAGCACGACACAGTGCAAGTTTCGGCTCATCTTTGAGTAAAGATTGTTACCTGGATGAATTCGATACAATTTGTTAATTGGTTTCTTTGTGTAATATCCACATGCTCGATCTCTTTAACCTCCACTGCCTTGCCACCGAGGTCATGAAATCTGGTTTGCGTGCATCTTCTTCTCAATACAAGAAAACATGCGATATTCCGACGGAATTTTTTTTCCGTCGGCACATTCTGACGGAATTCCGACGATCTGCCGACCAAAATGAATCCGTCGGAATTCCGTCGGGAACAATTAACGGAATTCCGACGGCAATCCATATGGTCGGCATTCCGTCGGAAATAACCGACGGAAGACAGAAGGCTACAATCTGTCGTTATATTCCGACGGAATTCTGACAGATTACCGACGAAATTCAGACTTTCGGATGTCGGCAAATTTTTATTGGTCAGTGTGTACGGACGTATTTCCGACGGCCTAAATCCTTCAGAATTAGTGACGGTATTCCGACGAATTCCTACGGTTTCCGATGTCGGTAAAGTTTGAGTGGTTGTCATATCGTCTGCGGTGGACGATGGGATTGGTGGAGTGTTATTTCGGAGGTATTGACGGAATTCCAACGGATTCCCGACGGAAATCCGTTCTACATAAGTTTGCAGAATTCTTCATTCCATCATAACAAAATATCGAGAAACAAAAAAAAATTATAAAGATGAGTTCATATTTTCGGGCATGGATGGACGAGCCAATGATGGATGTGGGCTCGGACTTATTAAGGAACGAGTACGCTCAAGGTATATGCGAGTTCATGAATTTACCCAGTAATGTCGATGCAGCAAAAAAGGTCAGGATATCAAATGTCCTTGTTCTAATTGCTGTAATAGAATTAGTGTTGCGGTTCATAATGTTTGGAGTCACTTATATAGATATGGTTTTAGGCCAGGATATAAGGTTTGGTTTTTACATGGAGAAAGCAATTATGAATATGGTAGTACTAGTAATAATGTACCTTATTTCGGGGATAGCGTAGGAGAACGTACAACAGAAGTAGACGTTGGTGTAGGTACGGTTCAGATGGTTAACGATGCGTACAGAGAGAATTTGCAATCGGGTGTTTATGAGGGAGATAGGGTAGAAGAACCTAATTTAGAATCCCGAAGGTATTTTGATATGGTAGACGCATTGAACCAACCACTATACAGCGGTTGTAGGGAAGGTCATTCACCGTTATTGTCTACTACTAGGATGATGAACATAAAGACTGGTCACAATTTGTCCAAAGAATATGTTGATGCATTCGCCGAGTTCGTGAAAGATCTTTTGCCAGAAGATAATATGGCCCCCGGATTATACTACGAGGTCCAAAAACTTGTTGCCGGTCTTGGTTTGCCCTACCAGGTTATACATGTGTGCATCGACAACTGTATGATATACTAAAGAGAAGACGAGAACCGAAATAAATGTAAATTTTGCCGCAAACCACGGTTCCAGGACACAAGTCGGAGGGTGAAGATTCCATTCAAATGGATGTGGTATTTACCCTTAACGGAGAGGTTGAAGAGGCTGTACGAATCAGACCGCACAGCTAAGGCTATGAGATGGCATGCAGAGCATAGTCAAGATGAAGATATCATGCATCCTTCTGATGCGGAAGCGTGGAAACACTTCCAATCCGTATATCCAGATTTTGCATATGAACGACGGAATATATACCTCGGCTTATCCACAGATGGTTTCAACCCATTTGGAAAGCATGGAAGAAAATATTCATTGTGGCCGGTCATCGTAACACCTTAAAATTTGCCTCCTTCTATGTGCATGCGGCGAGAGTTCCTGTTTCTCTCAATTCTAGTTCTCGGGCCAGATCATCTAAGACGGTCACTCGATGTATTCCTCCAACCATTGATCTGTGAGTTGCAGATGTTGTGGGGAGCATGGTGTTGAGGCATTGGATGTTTCAATCCACCAGCATTTTAACATGTGTGCGGTTCTTATGTGAACCATAAGCGATTTTCTGGCATACGGTATGTTATCTGGATGGACAACGCATGGAAGATTGGCATGTCCTTATTGCCAAAATAATACTTCAGCATTCCAATTGCAGCACGGAAGGAAGACTTCATGGTTTGATTGCCATAGGTGTTTTTTACCCGCAAATCATCCATATCGTCGTTCTAGAAGACATTTCAGGAAGAATGTACAAGTGTTACATGGTCCACCTCCTAAGTTAGATGGTTGCAGCATATTGGAACAGTTACAAGATTTTGGTGCAGAGCGAACTCCTGAATTTGGGGGTAATGACCATCACCCCGTCGACGGTTGTGGGGAATATCACAATTGGCACAAGAAGAGTATTTTTTGGGATATGCCTTACTCGAAAGACCATCTACTGCGGCATAATCTAGATGTCATGCATGTTGAAAAGAATTTCTTTGACAACATCATGAACACCATCTTAAACGTCCCAGGAAAGACCAAAGACAACTGGAAGTCTAGATTGGACTTGCCATTGATTTGTTCGAGGCCATCTATTCATGTTTCTAATGGTAGATTGTCGATGCCTGCGTACCGGTTAGACGCTGGGCAGAAAGAAGTAATTTTTGAATGGTTCAAAAAAATTGTAAAATTTCCAGACGGCTACGCATCTAATCTACGTAATTGCGTGGATTTGACGGAAGAGAAGTTTATAGGAATGAAGAGTCATGATTGTCATGTCGTGATGCAGCGTCTTCTTTCATTTGTATTTGCATATCTTCTTCCAGAACCAATCCACCAAGCAATTGGAGGTATATTTCTTACTCCTATTAGTTTTTTCCTACCATAATATTACTATATATGTACTAATTAACTTGTTTATTTTTTCGTTTACAGGCATTGGTGTATTCTTCCGAGATTTATGTTTAAGAACGCTTACAGTCCACGGGATACGTAACTTAGAGTCCAATATCGCGGTTCTCCTTTGTAATCTTGAGAAGATATTTCCACCGTCTTTTTTTGACGTTATGGAACATCTTCCTATTCACCTCCCACGAGAAGCAGCCTTAGGAGGCCCTGTTCAATACCGATGGATGTATCCGTTCGAGCGTTACATGTTCCACCTGAAGAAAAAGGTTAAAAATTTGAGCAAGGTTGAGGGATCTATTGTCGCACAAAGCCTAAACGAGGAAGTTTCACAATTTGCCAAATATTACTTTCCATCGCAAGTTCGTACTAAGGCGAGATGTCATGCCCGACATGATGATAGAGGTGAGAAAGCAGTCTATGTCGTGGTTGTTCCTGAGTTATTTGCCCAAGTTGGTCGAGCAAGTGGAAAAGGAAAGAAACGCAAACTATCACCACAAGAGGTCACACATTTGCATACGTATATCCTCAGAAACTGTGATGAAATTTTGGAGTACGAAAGGTATATCAGTTATTATACTAAATTTATGGAATTATTTGCCTTCATCTACTAACGACTGTTCTATTACAGGATCTACATGTCTCTCGCACGTGATTACCATTCCGATAAGACAGATGCCGAACTTGCTGTCTTGAAAGATGAAGAATTTCCGGGGTGGTTGAAATGTTATGTAAGTTTAATATAACTACTTACTCTTACTTTTCCAGGTTTTCACGTTCATATGTTACTGATATTTTACTTATATCATTTTTTAGGTTTCCAAAAGTTTAGGAAGTGGTCAATCAGTCCCGACATGGTTAGTAGAGTTTATTCAGGGTTTACGTAGCACCGCGACTTCATATCCCAACTTTTGCACTAGGGGATATTCGTTCAGGATCCGTAAGGATGGACGTCAAAAGTCAACTTCGGACTATGGTATTTCAATGCAGTCAGGTGATACCATGTACTATGGGATTTTAAACGAAATCTTGGAAATCCACTATCCAGGAATGTTGGACTTGAGGTGCATTGTGTTTATGTGAGATTGGTATGATCCATCCAATGTTCGAGGGGTTCGAGTTGACCCTCTTGGTGTTATTTCCATAAATTCAAGCCGGAAGCTACAATATTACGATCCATTTATCCTTGCATCTAAAGCAGACCAGGTACCAATACACTAATATGTTTAGCTACGTACTCATAGTTAAGGTTTCTTGTTCATGTATATTAACAATATCCACTAATTATTAATAGGTTTGCTACATTCCATATCCTTGATTTGCCTACCGTACAGATCCGTGGATCACAGTAACTCCAATAAACCCGAGAGGAAAAATCTATGGAGTTCCTGAACATGATGCGCTACAACCATCGAGAAGTGTACAAATTTCACCTGTTGAGGAGATGGATAACATTGACCTTGTCATTGATGTCACACATGTCGGGGATGATCTAGTGCATTCGGACGAAGAGGAAACACGTGGAGAATTTGACGACGATTCAGACTCAATCCTTAGTGAAGATTTCTCCGGAGACTCAGAATAATAATTTGTGAATAAATGTTTGCTTATTCATGTTGTTCTCTCACATTTGTGAGTTTCCTATAATATTTTTCATTTCATTAACAAAACCGAATATGGAAGACAATCTGAGTATTACAACAGACAAATAAAAACAAATAAGGGAAGCTTAATCATTTCATCTTTGGAAAAATCTTGTATATCATATTATTTAATACCATATATATAGTCATGTTCGATGACTAATTAACGATAAATATTGGTATTGCAACTCCAATAAAACATTACATTTAATGAAACATAAAATTTAAAACACATTCTTAAACAGGTACATTAGAGACTTGCAGATTTTTAACACACAATGGTTATGGTACAAGTACATAATAAACTCCTCATTTTACAATCAGATGTCGGTTTCCACTCCAAACTTACCATTTGTTATAACCATTTAGTGATGTTCTTTCCCTTTTTTTTTGTGGAGAATCTACAAATCCGTCGCACAATTCGCTTTTGATTGCATCAACATCTACATTTACGTTTGGCTTGTCTGGGCTTTGGGCGAATTCAAAATCATAGTAATGATCCTTTGGTGGAGAATCTATAAATCCGTCGTACAATTCACTTTTGATTGCATCAACATCTAAATTTAAGTTTGGCTTTTCTGGGCTTTGGGCGAATTCATAACCATAGTACTGATCCTTACATACGTTTGAAGTACTTGCACCGTAAGTATCTGACTTTTCCATCAATTGACATGGTTGTTCGGCTTCGATAACCCGCTTATGATCAGGACATTGTGGCTACATATCGTAAATATGGTGGATGTTTGGCGAGCACTGGCTGTCAAACACTATTGTTGATGTGGAATCTTCTTTATGGATTGGTGAGCACGTATCAAATTCCTACGAGTAAGTGGGAATCTCTTGAGTGAATTCATCGCAATGAGATTCAGTTTCCCACGAGTATTTTGGAATATAAAAAAAATTAGCCTCCGATGTTACTTTTGCGTCTTCATTAGGAGAGGTAGAAGACATTTTTTGTGTTATGGAGAGGTGTAGAAGATATACACTCCATCAAGTGTATTTATAGTAGAAGTTATATGTATAAACCGTCGGTATTCTGTCTGTATTTCGTCCGTATTACTGACGGAATTCAGACTACATGATGTCGGCAAAGTTTGATTGGGCAGCTGTACTGACGGATTTCCGACGTAGCTATGTCGTCGGAATTATGTAACGGATTTCCGACGGAATTCCGACGGTTTCCGATGTCAGCAAAGTTTGGGTGGTTAATAGATCAAGTGCAGTGGCCGATGGGATTGGTAGGGTGTTATGTTGGAGTGGTTTGACGGTTTTCCGACGGAAATCCGACAAATATCTGTTCTACATAAGTTTGCACATTTTATCATTCCTTCATAAAACAATTTCTCAACACAAAATCATAACACAGAACAATTCAATTGCGTAATGGCAAACAACGATCTATGGAATTACTATATGCAAAACCGAGCCCCTGGTCAAAACCCTCCAAACACAACTCTTGTTCCTTCAAGCCCTCCTAACGATAACTTAAATGTTACTGATGCTCAACCGACAATTTCACTCTATCCAACACAACAATCCCAGAAGCAAACGCCCGTAATATCGGGACCTAGCCAAGTTGTAAGGCGAGGCCTGGTTCGGAAAAGGTCTCATGATGCAAAGGTGCTGCGAGGTGAAAGTTCTCAGACACGCCCAACACAAGATTTTATTCGTGAGCTCATGAATGAGGCACCACAGGCCGACCATGATTTTAGTAGTCCTCGGTGGACTTCTACTATCGATTACATAATCCGTGAAGGTATATATATATATGTTTATCGCTTTTACTTTTACAATAATGATTGTACCTGACAACTACTAAATCTACCATTCATACATGTAGGTTCTTATAACAGTAGGAGCACACCATTCTGGACCCAGGTTGCAGAAATTCAATCCCCGCTTTCACAATTTGTGAAAGTCAAAAAGGTTTACGTTTTCGACCTATTTTATTAACATTTATACATACAATTTATCTGACAAGTATATTCTATTTCATTATCAGACTGTGGCTATGGTCTCTAATTTGACCCCCAATGACCAGGGAGATCTGCTAGTAACCTTAAAAGATCCTTCGGGAAAAATCGAGGGAACCATGCACCATAACATCTTCAAAAATGACGAGTACAGACTCACGACTGGTGTAGGTGCAGTGGTCATCCTGAAGAATGTTACCGTTTGCCGTTTTGATAGGAACCCAAAGTACCTGAACATCATAGAGCCGAACATTGTTAAGGTAGATACACCATACGTTTATAAAACAAATTCAGAATGGTTACCTAAATTATGTTTTCAAACATATAATCGGTGGTAATTCGATGATTGTTGAATACCACCCAACGGAAGTATGCACCATCGAGGAGGAAGATGAAGGAACTACTGGGTACGAATATGGAACAGTTCCAGACTCCGATGAAGAATAAATATCTAACTCGTCCATGATTAAGAATAATGTTATTATTACGTCTTTATGTTGCTTTTATGTTAAATAATTTCCTAGTATCTATTGTACGAGTTTATCCGGATAATGTTGTTATGTGTAATATTTCCTATTTTGGTATTTAAATGCATAATGTATATACATATATGTATAATGTAAGATTTATGAAAACCAAGGCAACATAGATAGAACTTGTGGGATTCACGGGTTTGGCACTTCGATTGACAGGACGATTAAAGCCAATTTTGATTTGTAGATTTTTTTTTATATCGTTAAAAGTCACCAAATCAAAATTGCCTTCAATCGTTCTGCCAATCAAAGAGCCAAGCCCGCAAAGCTCACAAGTTCTATCTATGTTATGTTGGATATAATAAATCTCTAACTCGTTCACATTCTCAACGGAATTTTATTTCTTGTATTTATTACAGCGGAAAAAATTAAATACATGTAATAAAATGCACCATCCGTCGGAATTCCGTCTTAATTTCCGACGGATGTTTAATTTTATTACCAAAATTATTTAATAAACAATTTATTTCGGCGTAAAAAATCAAATATATGTAAAAAAACTCAATATCCGTCGGAATTCCGTCTTAATTTCCGATGGAGTTCCGACGGATGGTGAATTTTATTACAAAGTTTATGATATAAACAATATTTTTAGTCGGAAATATATAATAAAAATAAACAATTTATTTTTTAAACAATAACCGTCGGAATGCCGTCACTATTCCCGACGGATTACCGACGGAAACCCTCATTAGACTTGCCGCCAAACAACTTCGTGATCATCGCCAAAGCGGGAAAAACCGTCAGAAATTCCGTCGGAGGTTTAGGTTGCGTCGGAATTCCGTCGGCCACTCTATTAAATCCACAGTCTTCGTCTTCCCCGCAGATCTGCAACTGTAAAGTTTTTTTTTTCAAAAATTCCTCCGTTTCGCCGCCGTTTAACCTCCGATTTGCCGCCGTTGTAGCCCATAAACCGATGTTTGTTGCTCAATTCTTACAATCCTTCGCCCAAATCATAACCCAATGTAAGTTTTACATAATTTTTTAGAGTTGTTGCGAAACTGTTCTTGAAATTGTAGGTTAGTAAATTAGGATTTGTTAAATGTGGATTTACAAAGATTGTTGACCATGAATTTGTATGAGAATTTTAGTAAATTAGGAAGTAACAAATTTAGGAATTAAGCAATTTAGGGTTCATGAGGATGTTAGAAATTTATGAATTTAGGTTTGTAGTTAATTTTCGAAATTTATGAATTTAGTTTTTTTGATAATTTTAGTAATTTACCAATTTAGGGATTTTTAGACAATTCTAATTTTATAAATATTTACAATTTTATGAATTTGATTTTCATATGCTTTTTTGATTTCTATGGATTTTTTAAAATTTAATGTAAGATTAATATGTAAACTTTAAAAATTTTAAATATCCTACATAGAATATTTTAAGAAAATCATTTTAAATCCTTTAAATTTAAAAATTTTATAACATTAATAAAACAATTTAAACCTTTAAAATTTTAAAACTATTTAAAATTAATAAAATTTAAAACTTTAAATCCTTTAAATCCTTTAAATTTAAAAATTTAAAAATTTATAACTTTAACAATTTAAACCTTTAAATCCTTTAAATTTAAGAATTTAACAATTTAAACCTTTAAATCCTTCAAATTAAAAAAATTATTAACATTAATAAAAAATGTCAAATTATAAATGTCAATTTCCCAACAAAACCTAAATCCATGAACTTTGGTTTTTGAATATACAATATACAAACAAGCCCTGATTACTTAAATTTCAAAATTCCAATTTCCCTAAAGCCCTAAGTCCATAAATCACAAAACCACATAATCTCAAATTCAATAAATTCATTTATTACAAAAATCTGAAATTTCCATCAATCCCTAAGTCCCTAAATAACAAAATCTCCGAAAACTAAATTCCTTAAATCTCAAAATTCCAAAAAAACACAAATTCTCAATATCCTTAAATCCAAGATCCTAAATTTCCAAATAACTAAATCCCAAAATCTCAAAATTCCAAATTCCTATAAATTCCAAATTCCATAAATCCAAATCTCAAAATCTTAGAATTTTCTAAATCGTAGGGACTATCCGCGATATCATCACTCTAGGACTTCCAGTACGGAAGGTCGAGAGTGCGAGTCAGACGCATATCCCTGACAGTAATGTCGGATTAGAGACCCCACACATGTCTCAGCCCACGGGTACAGCCGGCTCAGCTCTCACGGTCATGAGCATCGAGGAGTTTGTGTCCCAACCCGGACGTGATAGGTTGACTCGTCTAGATCCAGACACTCCACCTAACACGACCTGGTAAGTCTTATTTAAAAATATGTACTGGATTAAATTAATTTACTAAAATATTTACCTAAATATTATAATAGGTTCCAATTACCTAAAATATTTACCTAAATATTAATTTACTAAAATATTTACCTAAAATATTTACCTAAATATTTACCTAAATATTATAATGCAACTATCAATTGCTTGATAGCTAAACCGTATCCCACATACAGTGATATGCCAGTAGAGGACCGGGACACTTGGTTCCGGCAAATTGCGGTATGATTTTATTTTCTAATTTTTAAATATATTTCTTATATGACTCACATTTTAATTACTAATGGGAATGTGGTTTTTTCAGCAAGAATTTACGTGGGACCCACCGCTCACTACGATGGTCCGTAAGAAATTCGACGAAAAGGCTGGGAGGAAGTACTCGTTGAAGATGAACGAGTGGAAGGAGTCGTGGTACAAATACGGGAAGGTGCCTCGGGTTTTGAAACAAAAAGAAACATTATGGGCTGGACTTCTTGCACATTGGGAACGGGAGGAAACTCGGGTGGCCTCGGAGAAAAACTCTAGTAACCGCAAGAGCAACCGGAAGGGGAAGGGACCGGCGACCCACAACCTCGGAGCAACGAGCAAGGCGTCAATTGCTGATAAAATGGTAAATTTTTAAATAATTCATAATTTTTTTAATTCTCTAACGAAATTGTATGTTAACAGTTTCACGAGACCGGTGTGTTTCCTTCGCATCTAGATTTGGTCAAAGCTACGCACACCAACAAGAAGACCGGTAAAATTCAAGATCCTATTGCTCGTGAAATCGTGGAAAGCGTGGAGAGGCGGCAGGAGCAGTACCTCCAATCGCAACCGATCGAGGAAGGAACTCCGACGCCCACCGAAGTTCCAGTCGAGAAGATCAACGAGTTCACCTACGAGGTTAGTAACCGTGTCACTTTTAAACAAATCTCAAATTAACTTTTAATACAACTAAGTTATAAGATTTAATTTCTTTTTTTATCGTAGGTGACTCCCAAGACCAGAGGCCGTGTATACGGCCTCCCTGAAGATAGTTGCTCGTCCGTTTCGTCGGTTCGATGTCATGCAGGTGGTAGCCGTTTGGTGGCAGAAAACCGAGACCTGACCGAGCGGCTTAGGGCAGTGGAGGAAGCGAGAGAGAAAGATAAGGCAGAGGCCGAGGACCGATTTCGAGCGTTGGAACAGAAGATGAACGAGTTCTTCAGCTCCCGTAGGCCGGAATAGGCCATTTGTAGTTTTAAAATTTAATGTAAAACTTTAAAATAATTTTAAAACAATTTTAAATTTATTTTTAATTTATAATTTATTTTTAAATGCTTTATTATATTTTATTTATTTTAAATTATTTAATTATTATTATTTTTTTTTAAATTACGGATTCCGTCGGAATTCCGTCAGTTCCTTTGACCGTCGGAATTCCGTCGGCTTTACCTGTTTTGTCAGAAATCCGTCGGGAACTGCCGGATGTCCAGAACCGTCGGAATTCTGTCGCCTATTTTACTTCCGACGTTATATCGACCAAAGATCGATGGAATCCGGTTATCCGTTTTCATACCACATTTTGTCTTCTAGCGGATATGAGATTACAAATTTACCCATACACATCTTCTTCCTTCTCCTTTTCTTTCTCTTTCTTTCTCTTTCTCAAAAAGAAAAAATGGTGGAGATGGTGGTTGACGGCGATGCCGAAGATGCCGGAGATGGTGGTTGACGGCGGCGACGGAGGCGATGATCGTGGACAGCGAAAGAGACGATGGACGTTGATGACAACGGTGGTCGTAGACAAAAACAGTGACGACAACGGAGACACAGAACAATGGTTGCGGACAAGACAATAACGGTGGATTTAGCGCCAGGGACGATGATTGTAAACGGCGGCGACAGATTGAAACGGTGATCGTGGACAGCGATAAGGACGACGGTGGAGAAGATGGAGATAGGATGACAGAGACGATGATAGTGGATAAAATGTAACGGTGGTTGATGACGATGGTGGATATGAATAGAGCCAGTGGTCGTGGACAGCGTCGCCCATCGTAGACAAAAACGGTGACGGTGACGTCGACCAGTAGATAAAACAGAGACAGACGAAAACAATGGTCGTGGAGAAAACAACGACGGCGGACACGACGACACCGGTGACGGTGGCCGTGGTCACGGCGGAGAAGGTTGTTAAAGACAAAGACGGCGATGGTGGATGCGGGGAAACAAACATGGTTTCGTGGACGAAATATATATAGATAGTTGATGATCAAGGGCAAATGTGTCAATTGACCACTTATTAGAAGATAAAATGTGCTATATTGTATAAAATTTCTTAGAATGTGGTACATTTTGCCAAAAAAATAGAAAAAAGTGGTACAAACAAAAATATTCCCTTTAGTTATACTTGTAAATGAACATAAATATAAAAAATGGACACATTTACTTGTAAATGGACATGAATTAATGTGCAGTGCTATTAATTGCTTGGTTTTTTACTTTCGTTTATAATTTTTCTAAAATTTGAATCTAGAAATTATAATCCGTCTACAACCAAAAATACTTGAAACGTGTTGACCAAATCGTTACACAGAATAAGTCCACAATGAAAACGAATACAATAACTTAATTAAAACGAGATTAAGTGATGAGGCCAGCGCAAGCAACAAAGTCCATCTCGACCCGAAGTAACCCACCAAACGTTACGACAACTACTTGCACCAATACAACGTATGTGGGACGCAGCGAAACTGTCGCGATGTGAGATTCATTTCAAGCGTTCTTATATCTAAACGTTGACACTTGGTTTCATCGTTTTTCTCCCTTTCATTTACTTCGCATTTCTTCGTTACAAGTTTTTCATTTAATTAGGCCTACTAATAGCTCTAGGTAGGATATGTAAACACTTCAAGGCAACGTAAGATTAACGGAGTTTAGAAAATAAAAAAAGCAAGTCATAAAATAACAAAAGCAACGGTTAATCGATCTACATCAATAATCGAGTAACATAATGCATCATTGTGTTATGAATCATTAAGGATGGATCTCCATAACCGGCCCAATACCAAAGCCCATATAGTTTAATGAGTGTTTCCTTATTTCCTATTCTTACTTGGATATGTAATCACCTATATATATGTACTCTTATTCACAAGATAATAAGATTGAATCATTCAGTTTCATAACATGTTATCAGCACGAGTTGCTCCCTAAAACCCTAAAAACACAAAAACGCGATTACTGTTCATCGGTTCTGTTCACGCGTCACTGCTCATCGGTACTGTTCATCGGCGTACTGTTCATCCGGCGTTACTGTTCAAGTCCGAGTTCATACAGCCTATCAAAGGTTACGGCGAACTAGAAGTAGTTCATACAGCCTATCAACGGTTACGGCGAACTAGAAGAACAATCACAAGGTTAAGGGAAGTAATCAAAATCCTAAGAACAACAAAACCCTAAAATCATTAAAATCCGAGAGAACCCTAAAACTAAATCATGTTCGTTTAATTGATGTTAAAACCGAAACTATGAGAAACCCTAATCCTAAATCTTACTCGTTTTAATCATGCTCGTTTTGAATCCTAAATTATGCTCGTTCTTGTTGTTTGATTGATTGATTACTTTCACCATGATTCGTAATTACTAAAATTATGAAACCTAAAATCGCATGTAACCCTAAATTCATGAAAACCCGAAACCCTAAAATTGAATCATGCTTGTTCTTATTACTGTTTGATTGTTTGATTGATTCCATCCTGTTTCGTAATTTATCACCTTAATGGAACCCTAATTTGCATCTAACCTAAACCGATTAAAATCAAAACGTTTTGCTTAAATTAAGCCCATGTCGATCGACAGGCTTCACCTCTGTCGATCGACATAGAACTCTCTGTCTAAAATTGTCGTTTGAATTGAACCGTGTCGATCGACACTAGGCTTCCGTCGATCGACATAAAACCTTCTGTCTGAAAACCCTTCTTAGTCAAAATCGAATTTGGTTGCATGATCTAATTGAACCCACCTGCTGGTTTGATTATATTAATTGATCTAATTGATTGTTAAACCTGATTGACTGAAACTGCATCATATTTAATTGACCTAACATGCTTTGCTTAAAATCCGAACATATTAAAATTCGATCATCATGAACAGTCATACATAAAACACTCGTTGAGTTGTATGCATGATTACGTATTGAAATAGTATACTTGTTTTGATCTATTTTCATAAGATGTCGAAAATCAACAATCTTGAATATGCTGCATTGAATGCCTCGGGTGAAAATTACTTGCAATGGGCATTGGATACTAAGATTATCCTAAAGTCAAGGGGACTTGGTGAATGTATTATTGAGGACAACAATACCTCTGAAAGAGAGAAGTATAAGGCGATTTTAATCATACGCCATCACCTTGTTGAGAGTCTCAAGAATCAGTACCTCACTATTCAGAATCCTCTGGACCTTTGGACAGAGTTGAGATCCATATATGATCATCAGAAAATGGTGCTATTACCCAAAGCCCGATTTGACTGGATGAATCTCAGAATCCAGGATTTTAAAACTGTGGATGAGTATAACTTAGCTTTGTTTAAAATCATTTCAATCTTGAAACTATGTGGTGAGGAGGTGACTGATAATGACTTGCTAGAGAAAACATTCTCGACCTTTCACACAAATAACATTGTGCTTCAGCAACAATATCGTGAAAAGGGATTTACTACATATGCAAGTCTAATCTCTTGTTTGCTAGTTGCTGAGCAAAACAATGAGTTACTGATAATGAATAGTGAAATGAGACCCCAAAGACGTGCAGAACTCCTAAGTACCTTGTTGATCTCTATCAAGAGAGTTTGGAAAATAATCCAAAAGCTTATTCAGTTCATCACGATGGTGAAGGAGACTTCAACCATGAGAATGATGACCTAATGGAATATGAGATTTCAGATTGCCTAAAAGAGTCTAATTGATTTCGACATCTAGGGTTTTGTTTTATTTCTATGATTTTTTTTATTTATGCTTTATGATTTGGTTTATGATTGATTTGCTTTGAGCTTTTAAATAAAATGCATGTTTCAGACATAGTCTCAATTGCGGGTATAGCTAGTCTAATTGAAGGCTACGGCCAGGCCCATATTCTTTTACCTAAGGGCACGCATCTTGAAATATCAGATGCTCTATATTCACCTAGCTCTAAAAGAAGCTTATTGAGTTTCAAAGATATTCGTTTGAATGGTTTCCATATTGAAACTCAGGGTGAAGGTAGCACAGAATCCCTAGTTATTATTGAGATCACCCAAGGCCATAAGAAGGTCTTAGAGACTATACCTGCATTATCTACTGGCCTTTACTATGCAAAGATCAATATGATTGAGGCTAATAATGTCGTAAACAAGATGTTTACTGGATACACTACATGGCATGACCGGCTTGGCCATCCCGGTTCTAACATGATGCGTAAGCTTATCTCAAATTCCAAAGGGCACACCTTGAAAGAAAAACGAGTTTTCCCTAAGAATTTCACGTGTGTAGGATGTTTACAAGGGAAACTCATTATAAGGCCATCACCAGTCAAAGTAACTAGAAACTTGGCGTTTGCTAGATTACTGGCCCAGATAATTCGTCTGCGAGCCCACTTTCCAGATTTTCCACTTAAGACTATACGTCTAGACAATGCTGGTGAATTCACTTCCCAAGAGTTTAATGATTATTGTATATCCATGGGGGTAAGTGTGGAACATCCCGTGGCACATGTCCATACACAAAACGGATTGGCTGAATCCTTCATTAAACGGATCCAATTGATTGCTCGACCATTACTCATGAGGTCGAAGCTTCCAGTATCTGCTTGGGGACACGCAGTATTACATGCAGCAGAGCTTATACGCATCAGGCCATCTAGTGAGCATAGATATTCTCCATCCCAATTACTCACGGGTCATGAGCCAGACATTTCCCATCTAAAGACATTTGGGTGTGCCGTTTATGTACCCATTGCACCACCACAGAGAACAAAGATGGGACCTCAAAGGAGGATGGGAATATATGTTGGATTTGATTCTCCCACCATTATTAAGTATCTAGAGCCAACCACGGGTGATCTATTTAAGGCCAGATATGCGGATTGCCAGTTTGATGAAATGACATATCCTATATTAGGTGGTGAGACTAACAAGCTGGTTAAAGAAATATCATGGAATCAAATATTCTTAACATGGCAAGATCCTCGGACTCTGGAATGTGAATCAGAGGTCCAAAAGATAATACATTTACAAAAGCTAGCTAATCAATTGCCATATTCCTTTGCTGACCCAAAGAAAGTTACAAAATCGTACATACCAGCTTGTAATGCACCTGTACGTATTGATGTTCAAAAGGAACACAATCAAGTTGCTACAGAGTCTACAGCACGTAAGAAACGTGGTAGACTAATAGGTTCCAAAGATAAGAACCCTCGGAAATCAAAGAAAGGTGCAAAGATTGAAACCGAGGTTCAGGAAACCACAGACATAGCCGCAGCTGATTCTAAAGAACCAATCATTGAGGTTTGGGACGCCAAATCTCAAGGTTCTGAAGGTCATGACAATAATGAGATCTCAATAAACTATATCATGTCTGGAACTCAATGGAACCGAGAAGATGTCGACATAAATGATGTATTTGCTTATAAAGTAGCACTTGAAATAGAAAAGGAGGATCAGGAACCCACGCAAATAATAGTGTGCACTCATAGATCTGATTGGCTAAAATGGAAAGAAGCCATAAACGTGGAGTTGAATTCATTAAGGAAAACCAGTTGGACACAAATGGATCTTTGTGAGGAAGAGAAATGAACATAATGAAATCGTGAGATATAAGACACAGCTTGTTGCACAAGGATTCCCACAAAGACCAGGAATTGATTATGAGGAGACATACTCCTCTGTGGTGGATGCTAAGACATTTAGATTCTTGATAAGTCTGGCTATAAGAGAGAAGATTGATTTGCGGCTAATGGATGTTGTAACCGCATATTTATATGGTCCACTGGATAATGAAATTTACATGAGATTTCCAGAGGGTATAGAGCTCAAAGATAAGAAAGGTTCTCGAGAACAATACTGCATAAGGCTGAACAAATCCCTTTATGGACTTAAACAAAGTGGGCGTATATGGTACAATAGATTGAGTAAGTACCTAGTCAAAGAAGGTTATAAAAACGACCCCATAAGTCCATGTATTTTTATAAAGAAGTTTGCAAACAAAGGATTTGTAATCATAGCAGTATACGTGGATGATTTGAACATCCTTGGTACCTCTGGGGAAATCGCCCAAACAGTTGAATATCTAAAGAAAAAGTTTGAAATGAAAGACCTAGGTAAAACGACATTCTGTTTGGGATTGCAATTTGAGTACGTGAATAATGGAATCCTTGTGCATCAATTGGCATATACTGATAAAGTACTCAAGAGATTTAAGATGGACCAGGCTCACCCATTGACCAGCCCAATGGTTGTGAGAAGCCTCGTATTGGATAGTGATCCATTCGGTCCAAAGAAGGACGATGAAGAAATTCTCGGTCCAGAAGTGCCATACCTCAGTGCCATAGGAGCCTTAATGTATTTGGCTAGCCACACTAGACCAGATATATGTTTTGTCGTGAATCTCCTATCTAGATTTAGCTCATGTCCAACTCAAAGGCACTGGAACGGTATTAAACACATCATGCGTTACCTACAAGGAACGAAGGATTTAGGTTTATTTTATACTAACCATGACATGCAAGGTTTAGTTGGTTTTGCTGATGCAGGTTACTTATCAGATCCTCATAATGTTAGATCGCAGACAGGTTATGTATTTACACATGGAGGTACAACAATATCATGGCGTTCCATGAAGCAAATCATTGCAGCCACTTCATCCAATCACGCAGAAATCCTTGCAATTCATGAAGCCAGCCGTGAGTGTGTGTGGTTAAGGTCGATGACTCAACATATCAGATCAGATTGTGGCATGGTTGAAGACAAAGAACCAACCATCATGTACGAAGAAAATGCAGCTTGCATCGCCCAGCTTAAGGATGGCTACATCAAAGGCGACCGGACAAAGCACATTTTGCCAAAGTTCTTCTTCACACATGAACTACAAAAGGACGGTGAAGTTCAAGTTTTACAAGTCAGATCCAGCGACAATTCAGCAGACTTATTCACCAAGTCTTTGCCAACATCGACGTTTAGGAAGCTCATACATCAGATTGGAATGAGAAGACTCAAGGATCTTCAATGATGCTTAGAACAGGGGGAGTAATACGTGTTGTACTCTTTTTCCTTCACCATGGTTTTGTCCCACTGGGTTTTCCTGGTAAGGTTTTAATGAGGCAACATACCCCAGCGTATTACAGAGATCTCTACTTAGCATCTGGCACGGTTATGTCATCCAAGGGGGAGTGTTATAAATCATTAAGGATGGATCTCCATAACCGGCTCAATACCAAAGCCCATATAGTTTAATGAGTGTTTCCTTATTACCTTATTTCCTATTCTTACTTGGATATGTAATCACCTATATATATGTACTCTTATTCACAAGATAATAAGATTGAATCATTCAGTTTCATAACACATCGCATACTTTTAGGTTAATTAATCGATTTAAATGACGATAATCAAGTTCCTTTCTGTGAGCTTTCCGCAACATTAAAAAAAAAATGAGAGAGGACAATTTCGTATAAGAAAACGTATTTGACTACAAAAGAGCTTAAAACAAAAGATTAATTTTCATAAATTTAAAGACCGAGTTAAAAAAATGAGTCATAAAATAACAAAAGTAACGGTTAATCGATCTATATCAATAATTGAATAACTTTATGCATCATCGCATACTTTTACGTAAATAATCGATTTAAATGGCGATAAAAATAAAAAAATATATAAACACTTGGATCAAATTCAAGTTCCTTTCTGTGAGCTTTCCGCAATATTAATAAAATGTATCTGACTACAAAAGAGCTTAAAACAAAAGATTAGTTTTCATAAATTTAAGAGACCGACTTAAATACGGGTCCCACAATAATACCAATCGTCAAATAAACAAACACCTTTTCGCCACGTAACGTAACCCAGCCACGTCAGCCCCTTCCTCTACAAACTAAAAAAAAGTCTCTCTTCCCCAAACCCACTCCCAGATTTACACAGAGAGAGAGAGAGAGAGACCTCTGCTTATCCTGCGCATCTCCTCCGGCGAAGATGGGGAAAGATCGAGCACTAAGCGACGGAGTGATTAAGAAAATCATCCTCTCATACACCTATGTAGCAATCTGGATCTTCCTGAGCTTCACCGTAATCGTCTACAACAAATACATCCTCGACAAGAAACTCTACAATTGGCCATACCCAATCACTCTCACCATGATCCACATGGGTTTCTGCTCTTCCTTAGCCGTAATCCTAATCAAAGTCTTCAAAATCGTCGAACCGGTTTCAATGTCTCGCGAGACTTATCTCAGATCCGTCGTACCAATCGGCGCGTTATACTCACTCTCCCTCTGGTTATCGAATTCCGCTTACATCTACCTCTCCGTCTCCTTCATCCAAATGCTTAAAGCCCTAATGCCAGTCGCGGTTTACTCAATCGGCGTTTTGTTGAAGAAGGAGACGTTTAAATCTCAGACTATGACTAATATGCTATCGATTTCGTTCGGCGTTGCGATTGCTGCTTATGGTGAAGCGAAATTCGATGTTTGGGGTGTTGTTCTTCAGCTTGGTGCTGTTGCTTTTGAAGCTACGAGGTTGGTTTTGATTCAGATCTTGCTTACTTCTAAAGGAATCAATCTTAATCCCATTACTTCGCTTTACTACGTTGCTCCTTGTTGTTTCGTTTTCCTATCTGTGCCTTGGATCTTCGTTGAGTTTCCGATTCTTAGGGATACGTCGAGTTTCCACTTCGATTTCTTGATTTTCGGGACGAATTCGGTTTGTGCGTTTGCGTTGAATCTCGCTGTGTTTCTCCTCGTTGGGAAAACGTCTGCGTTGACTATGAATGTTGCTGGTGTGGTTAAGGATTGGCTTTTGATTGCCTTCTCTTGGTCTGTGATTAAGGATACGGTTACGGCGTTGAATTTGTTTGGGTACGGGCTTGCGTTTTTGGGTGTGGGATATTACAATCACTGTAAGTTGCAGGCGATGAAGGCGAAAGATGCGCAGAAGAAGATCCAAGAAAGTGATGAGGAAGCTGGGAAGCTTTTGGAAGAGAGGGAGAGTGGTGAAGTTGCTGGAAAACGAAACGAAACTCAAGATTGATGATGATGGTTCAAGAATGTTGGATTTTCAGGGAATAAGGATGTTCGTCTACGTTTAGTTTGCTTTTTATATGTTATATCAAGTTATGGCTAATTATATTACAAGAGGTTTTTATGAATCTTTTGGAAACTCCATTGTATCTTGGTTTGAGGATTCTCTGTTGTTGTAGTAAACTTCTTTAAATTTTGGTCATTGAGATTGTTTTATTATGTCAAGCTGAAATTGCCTTTGTCGATGAAACCGTTTCTATGAGATTGTTGAAGCCAGAAGATGAAAATTCTGATATTTTATTGGTTATGTGGGATAATTTGGAAACAATCTCAGGCCATAAATCCTCCTACCGACGTTAATATACTAATGTCACCGTCACATGGCTTAATAAGAATTCCCAACCGAACTAAAAAAGGAAAAAAAAAAAAAAATTCAAACAACGAACAGACTAGGACGGATGTTTGGGAGGCCCTCGACAAATGCTTGACATAAAGCTGTTGGATTCCAGAAAAGAATTCCTAAGCATGCATTGATTTGTCGCTTGGTGACTCTGCAAATAATCTTAAGTCTTAACCTCCCAGTTGAAAGTGCATTATGATTGAGTTTTTACAATACACAAGTTGAAGCGTCTGAGGTACATTATGAGTCAGTCCAGAGTACCTCAAGAAGCAAGTGAAAAGTGATTGACGTGGAACAAATGGCTAAGCTGGACCACTAAAGACGCGGGCTTAGCTGGACATTCTATAAGGTTCTAGAAGCATGGAGGATAAGCTTGTAGGCGATCCTCATTACAAAGATCCAAGATGATCCCTTGGAGAAAATCATGGATTGGATAACTACAAAATGAGAGATTTGGTGTTATCTCTATTTGGGTAGCTGGTTAGGGTAAATATGACGTCCTATTGTGTATAAATAGGAGTCATAGGTGTTTGTAGATGCCATGATATAGAGAAAATTCCTAGCAAAAAGTTTTGGGGGTTCTTGTAAGAACACAAAAACAAAGGGGCAAAGAGCATCTCCATCCATAGATCCACATTTTTGAGTCTTAAGAATATATTTAATATAAATAGTTGATGATGAAAAGTTAAGACTTTTAATAAGTGAATTAAATTTTGTTGCTTCCATTAGTGGATCTTAAAACTAGAAGATCTTAGAAAAAAAAATTATGTTTTTTTTTATCATAAAAAGGATAAAACATGAGAAATTCCCTAGGATGCCACCAAACAAAGTTTTTGTTTCTTAAATACCATTAATTTTTAAAAGTTTCTTAGATACCACTATTTTAAAAAAAATCAAAATTTCTAAAAATACCTCAAACACAAAAATTGATTTATAAAGGGTTTATAATTAAAATTTTTGGGTTTGGGTTAACAATTGTACAATTAGGTTATAGTGTTAGGGGTTAGGGTGTAGATTTAGGGTTTAGGGTTTAGGGTTTAGTTTTGACCATTTAAAACTAATTTTAATCTTGTGGTATTTTTGGAACATTTGAAAAAAATGGTATCTAGAGAACTTTTAAAAATTGGCGGTATTTAAAAACTTTAAAAAAGTGGTATCTATAAGAATTGCCCATAAAACATTTTGTTTTTTGTTTTTTTTAATTTTTAATTTTTTTTTTCCAATAAACACAACAGAAACCACTAGATATCGACACGTGTCCAGTGTCTAATACTAAGATCCGAAATCTTAAGTGTCCCGTATAGGATCCGGATCTTGGGTTAATTTAACCCATTTTTTATTTAATTGTTTTCCACATAAGCAACATTTTTAATTAAGATCTATCTAAGATCCATGGATGGAGATACTCTAAGGGTTTTTCTTGAGAGGTTCTTGGATCATGTATAGATCCTTGAAAATGTATGCTAGACAGATTTTTTTAGGTGAAACTTGTAAGCGCATCTAAAAGATTTTCTAGTAATATTTTCTTGTGAAGAAACCCTTGTGCCAAGTTATGTGTTACTTTCTATGTTACTCGTAGTTCTCGCATTTTCACCAGTCTGATCCTCTATGGTGCATTTGTCCGCGGTCATTACAATTCCATAGCCACTATGTCATCTGACCAACACTCAAAACGTTTCTATCGATCTTGGGAACTAAAAGCACATTCTTGATCGTCTTCTTTCCTTTACCAGTCATGATCATCACATCCCCAATTCCTTCCGACATGATACCATCCCTGAATACAAATTTGATCCGAGCTTTGTGACTTTGGTCTAAAGTGGTGAAATACTTCTCATTCGGAGGCAAATTACCTGAATCCGAAGTCCAAACCGACCGAAAAAATCCAGTTCGGATCGGTTCTGGATATGACAAAATAACCGATTGGTTTTCATCTCCCAATTATTTTGGTTACGGTTCGGTTCGGTTCGGATTTAAACCAAAATCCGAAATCATATCCAAAAAAAAATATTTGCGTTTATTGTGACCTTTCCTTAGCCTCATCCCAATCTTCACTTTAGGCAAATACAATCAGAGAGATTGAGAGAATTTCGGTGTAATTCGAGTGAATATTTATCACAATCATTCGAATTCTTTAATCGATCCGAAATTAGTTGCAAAAGCATAACCAAAAATCCCTAAATACCCAATATATATACAATGTCATTATTATTTTCGGTTTATATCGGTTATAACCGATCTGAACCCGATCCGATTTAAGTTTAGATCATTATTGGATCCTATATATAGTATTCAAAACCGATCCAAACCCGATATCAAATAACCGATCCCGAACCGAATATTACAAAATATATGAATGGTCTTCATGAGTCATTATCCAAAAATCCGAAAATCCGAAAATCCGAAATAACCGAACGACCACCCCTAGGTCATATCATCACCACGTAACTCTTCAAATTCCATTACATCCAAAAATTTTTCATTTTTATCCAATCAGTCGAATTAATTCTATACCTTAAACTCGATAAAGAAAAAAACTGATAAATGAATAATTCAACGACTACATTTATCAAACAAGGAGTTTAAAAAGATTTGCACAAGAGGTCAAATTATAAAAACTACATTTGAAAAATTACATTGTAAATATACACTTCTAATTAAGTTTTTTTTAGAAAAGTACACTGCTAATGCAACTTTATTTAAAATTTTAACAGAAATCAAAACAATATATGTCACGGACCGGACCACGTCGGGTTTGGCGGATACTAATTAGCCAAATCAGCATTTCAACAAACGGTCCATATTCCTCCACGTAGTCCATCTTATGGATCCTCACGTCGAAAGCTATTAATAACGCTCTACTCTCCTCCTCCATCCCGGGAACAGTGATCGGAGAATTATGCCAAAGATTTCGCAGATCTCTACAGTTCTTCGTCTAGGTATTTCTTCAAGAAGAAGAAGAAGATCCACCAATGTCTTCCATTTCGTTGCTCGTTCCTATTCCACTTCCGATCTTCCCAAACCATCAGGTACGATTCTCATTACACAAATTCGTCCTTCACAACCATTTGAATCATTAGATCATTACTCAATTTTAAGATGCTGGAAAATTTGCTTCATCAGGTCCATTGAATAGTTACAGTAAGTTAGTGGAGCAAGGGAGGTTGAAACATGACCCTTACCAAGAAAAAGTCGCTTCGGCTTTCGAAAATTTGTTTGGAAGATTGGAACATTTCGAGAAAGAAATGGAAGATTATCATGTAATTAAACAAAAATTCTCCTTAGGATTTGAGGGATTTTGGTTCAATAGTTTGTAATTATGTGTTTTCAGGTGAAATTAGCAGAATGGGAGAAGAGGAGAGAAGAAGAACGGCGAAGGTTAATGGTGGAAGAAGCTGAGAAGAAGGAAGAAGGTGGAATGTGGGCATCTATGAATAAACATGGCCAAAAGCTTTTAGGAAGATGGGTATTAGGGTGAGGTTTTTTTCTGTCTTCTTTAGTTGAAAATTTGTTTTGTGTTCTCATTTTGCGCGTATATTCAGGCGAAGACAGATGAACGTAGAGCCTGGAGTTGGTAAATGGGTTTCGTATCTTAACCGTGAGAGAAAATTGGATTCGCTTGTTGGTTCTCGTCCTGTAATACCACCAGCTCCTAAAGGATTATATATCTATGGAAATGTAGGGTGTGGTATGTTTAATGGCGGTTACAATAACAACACTCTTGATGTTTCCTTCATATTCATCTTTACCGTATAGTTGAGACCACGGTTGGGTTTTTTTTCGTGTAGGCAAGACTATGCTTATGGATATGTTTTATAGTGTCACTGACGGGATCATTAGACATCGACAACGGTTCCACTTTCATGAGGTGAGTGAGCCTTTAGAGAAACTCGTCATTTTTTTGTAACTAGATAACTTAATTCAAACTCTGGTTCTCTCTTGCTTAGGCTATGTTGAAGATAAATGAGCAAATGCACAAGTATTGGAAGGAGAATGGTGCTGAGAAGTCGTCGCAGTATAGCATTTCGAGCTGGATTATGAATCTTCCTGTTGATGAAAAAGTTAAGGAATGGCTAGCTGGAGAAGAGTTTTATAAGCAGCAACTCCAAATGAAACACATTCTTCCAGCTGTGGCTGACAAGTTTCTCGTTGATCAGAAATCGAGTACAAAAGGAGCTAGCGTCCTCTGCTTTGACGAGATTCAGGTAACTAACTGCTAGAATAGATTGAGGAAGTATTGAAGTGTTAAGACCTTAGACTCGCGAAATACTTATCACTAAAAAGTCACGAAGCCGACTTAGATGGACTAGATTTGTTATCTTTTGGCCTCATATGAAGTAGCAAATAGAGCTCATTCTTTCGGTAACTTGGACTTTCCTGCATCTTCTGTTACAGACAGTTGATGTATTTGCTATTGTGGCCTTATCTGGAATTATGAGCAGATTGTTGACTACTGGAACTGTTCTTGTGGCCACCAGTAATCGAGCACCGCGTGAGTTGAATCAGGTTTCTTTCTTTTCTTCTCTTTAAAGCCTTAGTGATTTCGCACTTCCCTCTTATGGAGAAGTACAAACCCAAGAAGACGTGTTTTCAGAAAAAAGGTCTCTTTACCAATGATTTTTTTTGCTCATGTTGTTGGTTCAGGACGGAATGCAGAAGGATATATTTGATAAGTTTATCTCTAAATTGGAGAAACATTGTGAGATAATCTCAATTGGAAGCGAAGTAGATTACCGCCGAGTTGCAGCAAAGAACTCAGTTGAAAATGTGTGAATCACAAACTCTTTACATGCTTGCTTTATATTCGGGTTTTTGCTTCTGTTTGATGAAACTGTAAATGTTCATTGACAGGTTCACTATTTATGGCCTTTGAATGATGCTGTTCGGGAAGAGTTTGAGAAAATGTGGCATCAGGTCACTGCCAAGTACGGTGGAGAAATAACTTCTGCAACTCTCCCAGTAATGTTTGGAAGGTACTAATGATTAGAGCAGTGGTTTTTCTTTTTCTTATGAATCAAATTTAATCACCGTAGATTTTTATTTTATTTTGCATGGTGTATCATCAGAACAGTAGATGTCCCTGAAAGCTGTAATGGAGTAGCAAGATTCACATTCGAGTATCTATGTGGTCGGCCAGTAGGTGCAGCAGACTATATCGCAGTGGCTAAAAACTATCATACAATCTTTATCTCAGAGATTCCAGCTATGAGCATGGAAATACGCGACAAGGTATAAACCCAAATCAAGATTTATAGCTGTTTGGGAGATCTGAATTTCAACTTAAGGCTTTTGGTGATGTTCTCAGGCACGTAGGTTTATAACCCTTGTGGATGAGCTATATAACCACCGTTGTTGTCTTGTCTCGTCCGCTGAGACAGCTATTGATGAGCTGTTTCAAGGAACTGCAGAGGGTACGCTCTTTGACCTCGAAAGGTAAGAACACTTCGGCTTCAATCATTTCGTTTCGGTTTGGAATATATTTCCCTCCCCTAATAATCTGCAAGATGTGTTAAATTTTTATGTGTATTGGAAATTTGCAGCTTCCAGTTTGAGACAGAGACAGAAGATTCGAGATTAAGGCGAGATGTGCTTGCAGAAGGTAGCATAAGTGCTGCTGGCTCGCCTTCTTCGATTGTATCAATGCTTTCTGGTGAAGAGGAGATGTTTGCCTTTGCGCGAGCTGTAAGTATAGTTTCTCACTTTCTAATATTCTTTTCATCGAAAAAAGCCGGTTTAAACTATTTGGGTTATTACGTTTGACTGCAGGCCTCACGGTTAATCGAGATGCAGACTCCATTGTACCTCGAAGGTGTTCGTTTCTTGCATCCTTATTTCCATCAGCAGAAGTGAAGTAAATCACTAATTACAAATGAATAATGTACTTACCGTCTCTGCTAATTTTTTTCTCTTGTATATGATAATTTGATTAGCAGAAGTGACCAACCAAAGGTTTGGCCTTTTGTCTCTATACTAAAACATTTCATGAATAATAAAAACGTTATTTTCCCAGTTAAAGCTGTTGAACAAGTTTTATGTGAATAACAAAGACCGTGATCATGTTCTGAACTAAAGCATGCTCATGTGATTGTTTATGTTTCGATAGCTTAACATAACAACAACATAGAGAAAACTCAGATAAGAAGCAAGTAGTTTTAAACATGAACAACCATCATAACCTAAATATCTTCTTCAGCTCTCTACACAAAATGAGTTGGGAGTTACAAGACCCTCTACGTACCTATATGCAAGAACTAGTGACCATAATCTAAAGTCAGAATTACATAAAGCCACCACTAGTCTTTTTCATTCTTCAGATTTCTCTAAGCATTACCATACGAATTCAGTGATACGAGGCTCTCAACGTACGTCGTGGACACGAACATCTTGCGGAATGTAACATTGTTGAATTCCACGTTCCTGCAGGCTTTGCGCTCAAAGTTGTACAAGACGAACTTTCCATCAAGCTGTAGAAGTACCTCGTTGTTCTTAGCTGACCAGAGTGGTGTCATTGATCTGTAAGACATGCTAAGTTGAATCTTCGTCCAAGAACTCTTGATGCCATACTCGTTCATAACCCACATAACATCGTGCTTGTCAAAACTGTCGTAAACCAAACAGAGACGTCCTTTAAGAATCGCAGCCTTAAGACACTCGGAATCAACAGCTTCCTCAGGTAATGGAATATCTCGAAACTTATCATTCTTCAGATCAAACGCCCCAACCACCATTCCCTTCAAGTTTCGACCTTTCTGAAGTTTCACAACCCAATGAATTGCACCGTTGAAAGGCACACCAGGATTGCAACCTACACGCTTATAAGGCAGACCCGAAATCCGCCTCCACGAGTCTTTCTTCAAAGAGTAAACATCAAGATGAGGGAAACCTTCCTCAATAGCAATAAACTGGACAACTTTGTAATCATCAGTTGCAGTATCAAAGCCAAACCCAAAATGCCTACAAGCTTCCACAATTTCAACGAATCTAGGGAGATTAGATTTAGGGATTCTTTTGGACTCTCCGGTGGTTGGGTTGTACAGAAAGTTACCGCCTTTCTCAGAATAGGTACACACCAAGCCGTTGGACGATCCGATTATCTCAACCCAGTAAGTCGGAACACCAGCCAAAACCCTAGTTACTTCAGACCCATTACCAATCGAATCCAAGTCCACGGAGTGTAGATCACGTGAAGGTATAATGAGCTTCCAGTGACCGGAATCTTGTTTCAAAGCTAAATCGAGATGTTTCTTCTTGAATTCCGATTCCGACAACAGAGAGCGAAAAGGCTTAGATACAGACCTGAATCGGCCTACCGATTTGGCCGGTAATCGGAGAAAAATGTCAGTGGTGATCTCTGGAGGAAGGCCGGAAAAATCAAGTAAAGCTTCGTCCTTTGTCTCATTTCCTCTCTTCGTCTTCTCCATTTTCACTTCTCTGGGAAAATCACCACATAACCCGGAGCGATTCTAAAACCCTAGCTAGATATATCACATCACGGTAACTCTGGATCCGGGTCAATTTCGGTTATCATGAACCGGTTTTAATTCCAAGGCTTTAAAATGTTGCAACCGGAAATACAAGACCCGTCAATTGATTCTGAGCCAATGACCTCCCTAACCAAGCCATTCATTAAAAAACGAACTCAATGAGTGGTTAAGTTACTAATTTCTAATTGGGATATATAGATTGTTGATTATATAGTTTGGTTATAGGTACTAATTTAGATGAACTGAATCAATTTCCTCCAAACTTTTTTACTTAGGTTAAAACTGAATCAGTTAGATATTTGTGACTTTATTTTTCCATTCTGATGGAGATTCTTATATTAACCACATACTTTAACTTGCCCATTTGATTATATATGTTTGGTTAATTAGTATAAAAACACAGAGAAAGGGCACAAGTTACCATCATTATCTTTTTTAGTAACTTCGTATTTACGAAAACAATAATTTTTACACAATACCAAAGACCATTCATCACATTCATTTGTATTCAAAAAATTTCGATATTTCATATGTGTCCAGTGAAATTCATACCAAAAATTTTTTAGAACAAAAACTTTATGAAATGATATATACAGTTACATGACTTATGCATCGTATCCTATTAGATCTTTGTAGTTAACATGCTTGGGAGAGAGTAGTACTAGGATGACTGATCTCCTATGAAATCCTCGTTTTGCACCCCTCTTTTTTATTTTTGCCCATTTTTCAACCTTTTTCTTTAGTAAAACTTCGTAACTTCGAAACACTTGTGAACAATTGAATATGTGTTTTAATGCTTGTTTAACTTAGTGAATTTGCAAAGGAATTTGGGATTGAAGAAGTTAGACATAAATAATTTTCGCAACGAGATTTGGTTAACTTTACATGTGTTTTTAAGTTTAAGAACGTACTTTATAACTTTCCTAACATTATTTTTGTCTACAATTTGAGTTTCTTGCGAATTTTCTGAAGGCCTAGCATTTGTCTCCTAATTAAAACTTGTTTTCCAACCAATTTTTTTTGTTTCTCTCATTATTTTCTAACTTTGCTTCATTCGAAATTAAGAATTTGCTCCCCAACATTAGGTCTCTAGGGATTCGATAACCTTTTATACTATAACTGCGATTTTGTGCACTTCCAAGGATTTTTCTAAGGTAAAATTTAGAGCTATCAGACTTGTATTCGAATAATGTTTCCCTCTCATTTCAACGCCACGATTTTCACATTCAATGGGAGAAACCCTTTTTTACTAGATGTGATAGGGTGAAAGTAGATTACCCATGTCACGGATAGTGATTAGACATAAGCAAGTTTACTCTCCGCCTTATTTATAGGAGCAACACTACCGATAATACAAAAATTCAGAACACAACGTAACATACTGAGCGGTCAAGAAAGCGGCATATCCATCTTCATTTCGGACTCAGAGTCACCTTCTCCAAAAACTTTTGTTTTCCGACTTTTCACTCTTTGAAGCCCTACGACTCACCGTTGTCAAGCTATCGCATTTCTTTTTCTTTTTTTGTTCTCTTCTAACTTGAGCGTCGCAGCGTCGTCGGAAATACCTTCAAACGTGTTTTCCGGCCTTCACGTTTTTGTCTACCATGCAAGAGCGGTAACCCTAATGGTTGTTTCGAAGGGAACTGATTCCCCCGAAACATCATGATTATATTTTAGTAGGATTTAAATTTGTAACATGTATTTGTGACTTATGTTAACAAATTAATGAAAATATGGAAAAATTTCTACTATAGTATATAAAATTAATTAAATGTTATGATAGTTTAGTTTAACTGATGTATCTCCTAAAGAGTTACTTTACTTCTCTCTCTCTCTCTAAATTCTCTCAAAAAGTTATTGGATAGTGTTGCCCGGCGTCCGGCTTATTGCCGGCGTCGTGGCTTTATTAGTGTAATTATGTTAGTTTTCTTCTTCTTCTTCTTCTTTGTATAATACTTTTGTATTTCCGATCTTGAATCAGATTTGTTTCCGTTTATCAGTGCTTTCTTCCGGCTTGACCGGATTATTCTTAGGTTTTTAGTTTAGCCTTCCTCTGTTTAGATATGTTGAAAAATCGATAGTTGAGAGAAAAGATTCTTCTTCACTTATGCTCGATTCTCCTTCTAATGATTGTAATTTCTTCGTTTTCCATAGATTGGGCCTATTGATTAGGTATAAACGAAGTTTTCACTAGATTGAGAATTGTGAAGATGGAATTTTGGATGGGTTTGAAGCAAAATAAGCATAGGCTGAAAGATGCCGACGGTTTTGTTTTTCAAACTTCTGAAGGGTTCTCCGTTTTAATTGGATGGTAATGAAAAATTTGATCAATCAACTATTGTGGTTTATTGGAAGGTTATTAATTGGTACACGACGGATAAGTATGAAGCTTTGACGGTGGAGAGGTTTCGCCGGAGGTGATTACAGTGAAAAAGATGCCGGCAATGGAGGATCTTGCATGTTTGCCACGTTTGCAGAAGCTTCCCCAAATAATCAACACGTGTTCTTCATCTTCTCTTGATTATTAATACATTGTGTTCTTCATCTGCTCTTGATTATTAATATTGTGTGGCTTTATTTGGTTTCTTCGTGTACTATTATGATTGCCCATTGGATTTAATTAATATCAAATCTTTGGATTTAAAAAAACAAAACAAAACAAAACTGATGTATCTCCTAAAATCTTCAAGTGACATATATAAGATTTTTTGACCAAATATTTCATCAATTAATATACATAGGATTGATACAACTAACTAATAGTACACTTTCTCTTTATTTAAAAAGTAAATTAATTATTAATTATTTAACATAGCCTAACTGGTGTAGCCGCAGCGGTTGCGGGAGTTTGTGGAAGCGGGCGATTGCGGTTTCAAGCGTTTTTCAGCGATTTGAACGATTGGTGCAGCGGTTTAAAATTGGTGCATTTGCGGGATACTTACGACTGGTTGACAGCGGGTGCAGTAGCGGTTAAATAATAAATTAACAATATAAATACATTAAAAATTATTAAAAAATATCAAAAATTATATTATTATAATAAAATATAAAAGTTATTAATTCAATAAATTTAAATACTAAAAAATCATTTATATGATACTTACGTTTATTATTATTATTATTATTATTATGGATGAAAGTTATAAATTTAATAGAGAAATTGTTTCTTTTGTAGATTAATGTTATATTTTAAAATTTTTGTTTGTTAGATTTATATAAAATTGTGATCATAATTTATTATGAGAATTTTGGTGTGAAGATTTTATAAGTATAAAATTATAATAGGTTATTAATTAAAAAAGTCAAATTATTTATATATTTCATAATTATAATATTCAAATCTTGATTTTTTAAAATTTATTATATATTTTCTGATTTTTAAGTTGATTTTATTTTATTTTTTAATAAAAAATAAATCCAACCGCAACCGCAACCGCCCGCAACCGCAAACGCTCGAGGGAAGCAGCTTTTGGTTTTGAGCGGTACGGAGCGGTAGAAAGCGTTTTCCACGATTGTTGTCAAACGCTAGGAACCGCTACCACCGGCAACCGCTGCGTTTGCGGGTGGTAGCAGGTGTACCAATCAAACTCTTACTTTAAAATAAAAAGTAAAAAAAAGTTCCTACCTCACCCAATATAACCTAGAATGCTAAAAGATGTAAAAGATTGAAAACCCTTCCCGTCTCCAAATTTCTTCTTTCTTTTTGCCAACCACAAATTAATCCCTTTCTTAATTACAAAATCACAAACCAATGTTTTTTTCCTTTGTCCCAATTATGATATAAACAAAACTTTCGTAGTAATGAATCAACCAAGCGGTCGGGGCAAAAAACCACCGAGTTGAAAATACTTACATCGATTCAAGCGCCGCCGAATTCAGTATCGTCTCTGTCTCCGTCTATTTCCAATTCTCTTTAAAGATCGTTTTTCTCGGGAAAATCTGGAATCTGTATCGCCACCACAAAAAATGCCACTTTTCCGGTATCGCCTCTGTAAGATTCCCGTCTCCTTGCTTTTTCATAACTTGTGGTTGTTTCTGTAAAAGCTCCGATCTTTGGTTTCTACAGTGTGTCTGAAACTGAATTATACATCGTTGTAGAAATCTGGTGGATTTGAAAATTTGATTTGAGCAGTATAGGTCGGATGCTAAATATCTAGGTTTAGGATGTTTTAAATTTGCGTGATATGTTGAAGATTATGTTACAAGTTTGGGAATTTAGAGATGAGGGTTAGGTTTTTGCAATGCAGTATGTTTGTGCGTTAAGGGAAATGGTGTTTTTGTGATTAGTATTGACACTTTGCTCCTTGAAGTATTTTACTTCACTTTCAGTATATCTCTATACATCGTTGATTGGTTACATGTACATTTACTCTGGATTACAGTGTGATTTTTGCTGCTGGTGAAAGTTGCTCAATCACTCTTGTATTGAATTAGGTGCCTGAAGTTTTTCTAGAAGAATCGGTGTCCTTTCAATCTTTCGTATTCGTTGTTTTCCCCTGCAATTGTCATTATTGAGCAGTCAATTTGGTTTCCCTGAGGCAGTATTGGTGTCTGGTCACTCCGTACTGCCGCTCTAAGTCAAACACTTCTTCTCCATTCACGATAATTTGAAGAGGAGAGTATAATTAGGATACCCCCAATGGATTGTAATAAAGAAGATGCTAAAAGGGCTAAAGAGACTGCAGAGAGGAAATTTCTAGCTAATGATATTTCGGGGGCCAGGAAATTTGCCGTGAAGGCTCAGTTCTTGTATCCCGAACTCGATGGAGTTTCCAAAATGGTGGCCACGTTTGATGTGCATTTATCTGCCCGGAATATAATAAATGGGGAGATAGACTACTACGGTGTCCTTGGTGTGAATCCCGATGCTGATGACCAAACAGTGCGAAAACGTTACAGAAAGTTGGCTGTTTTGCTTCATCCTGACAGGAACAAATCGATCGGAGCAGAGGAAGCCTTTAAGTTTCTTTCGCAGGCATGGGGTGTGTTCTCTGACAAGGAAAAGAGAGCCGACTATGACTCGAAGAGGAATATGGGATTGAATAATGCAGGAGGGGCTTCATCATCAAAGCCTGCGAACAATGGATTTCAGAAAGTCACTAAAACTACTACAAAAGTGAAGAGTTCAAAGAGAGGTATAAAAAGAGCAAGTGATGCCTCTACTGCTGCTACTACGTCTGCCTCGGGCCATAAAACAACTGCTGATAGAATTGAAACCTTTTGGACTGTATGCCGTACTTGCAGAACACAGTATGAGTATCATCGTGTTTACCTAAATCAGAACCTACTGTGTCCCAACTGTCGTAAGCCGTTCATAGCTGTGGAAACAGATCCTCCAGGTTCAGGTTCTATCCGCAAGACCTTTCATGAGCACCAATTCGAATCTATTCGTCACACAGCAGACGGGAGAAAGAAAAGTGTATCTGGAAGAGACAATAATAATGGGGTGTATGGTGATTACGATTCATGTGAGTGGGCTGTGTACACTGGAACCAAAAATGCTGTTCATACTGCGCAGACCGGGTCACGAAAAGACGAGGTTGTGCGTAGAGAGTATACCAAAAGGGTGAGTGGTGTTTCATCAACAAATCCTCCAAAAAGAAGAAAGGGTATGGATAATAATACACTTGCTAGCGGAAACATTGCAAATTATTTTGCTGCAAAGTCCAATAGCGTGAGAGAATTTTCTGAGGATGAGCTGAAGAATGTATTGGCGAAGAAAGCTAAGCATGTAATCAGCAGAAAGCTGCAAGTATCTGCTGAAACTGGAACTGCAGCAAATATAAAGGTAATGGAAACTGAGGATCACAATGCAGCTTCGTCAGAAAATGAGAATACGATTGAATCATGCTGCGTGGACTCCATTCAGGATACTTGTGTTGATACGGTTGATGTTCCTGAGCCAGATTTTCGTGACTTTGACAAGGATCGTACTGAAAAGTCATTTAGGGAAAACCAGATATGGGCTTGTTACGATTTCTTTGATGGGATGCCTCGATCCTATGTCATGATACATAAGGTTTTCTCCGAAGATCCACTCAAGATGCGTATCAGTCGGCTTGCTTCCGTAACAAATAGTGAACTTACCTCAATAAAGTGGCTTGGTTTTGGTATTCCAAAAACTTGTGGAGACTTTAGAGTTGGGAAAACCCAAATCTGCAGGTCACCTTACATTTTCTCACACAAAGTAACGCCGATTCAAGGCAATAACGGAGAAGTTCTTATATATCCTAGAAGAGGCGATGTGTGGGCTCTATATCGGAACTGGTCCCATGACTGGAACTATCTTACAACTGGTGAAACAACTGAGTACGATATAGTCGAAGTAGTTGAAGGATATACAGAGGAAAACGGTGTACAAGTGGTTCCTTTGGGTAAAGTTGCTGGTTACAAATCTGTGTTTCGCCATCATTTGGATCCCAAAGACTTCAGAAGGATCCTAAGGGATGAAATTTCAAGATTCTCTCATAAGATACCGTCTTACTTGCTCACAGGTCGAGAAGCACCCGGTGCACCCAAAGGTTGTAGACAGCTCGACCCAACAGCAACACCACCACAGCATCTTCGGTGTGTCGATGATTAATGGTAAGGTGTAAAAGTTCACTTTTTGTATCCTGATAATGTAATTTGCCTAAACATGAATCTGATCTTTTATTCTAATTTATGGGTTACATAGAGTTTTTATAAAGCTTTAACTATTCTGATTATCTTCATTACATTTCAAAGCAAAAAAATAGTTTCAAGTGCTATAAATTAAGAATATGGCATAGAGCAATCAAAATCTGTCCATGACTCACTCTCATCTAACAGAATTCACACTTCACAAACCGCTCCGCGACTTTACTAAGTGAATTTTTATGAGATTGTAGAATCAGACTTGATCTTTGACGAACTAGTAGTAATTCTTCTTTCAATTCAATAAAGTGAGATTTTACAATAGTTTGGTAGCTCAATTCATTTATTTGCAGAGTAAGCTGTTTGATGAATTCGCTTCACAAGAGATATGAGTATTACACTTGTGCAGAGGTTGCATATTCATACATAGGCACATTCGTTGTCTTCTTCGCTCATAAGAAGTTTCTCTTCCTGCTCCAGCCTTTGCAGCCATTTCAGCCCTAGATCGCACCCTGCTCTTGCAGCGATTTGGAACTGCTCTTTCGCCATCTCTAATGGATTTATCTCCAGGTTTTCTCTTGATCTCTTGGGTGGCGAAACACCCACGGTATTCAATCTGGTTAGAGATTCTGGGACTTTTGCACCTGTAAAGTTGACATCTTCAGCAAGAAATTGAACGAAACTGTGTTCCTATGATCTAGGCAGCTTTCGTATGATCGTGAGGATCTGATGCAAAAGACACAAGATGGGTCTGTGCTGAAAGAGGATTACTAACCTCTAAGTAAAAGAGATCCATACGCTATTGCAGCACCAGCATGTCCCTGAACATATACATATGTGTGTCAGATTCTGGAAACTACAACTAGAAACTTGCTCATTGCGATTAACAAAATGTATTTGACATCAGACAATGCTAGTTTCATCAATATTCCAAGTGGAAGATATGATCAGACTTGGCCAGAGGTTAAATTTAAGAGGTAGTAGTAATATAGCAGAAAGATAAAAGAATTGTGCAAAGCAAGCAAGAGTGATTTCGCAAGATGTAATGTTTCTTACCTTCTCTGAAGCTCTGTGGAAACACCATATAGCTGACTCCATATCTTGCTTCACACAATCTCCTGTCAGATACACTATTCCTAAAAGGTAGAGAGCACCTGGATGCAGCTGCAAGTTTTACCAACTCCTCCAGGTGAGATTTCTCTATTATTGCCAAACTATCTATTCATACAAATCATTCATACCTGATCAACAGCATTCTCTATATAGTGAAACGCTTGTTGATCTGACTGGACATGGTCATTCTGAAAGAAGAAGATTACGATTAGTACGAAGAAGATTACTTTAGAAGCAGTCATTTCTTAAGTAAGACTGGAAATGACAAAAATAAAGATGAAGCTCTAAAGATGCTGTGTCAAAACTGCAGATGTAAACATTACTAACGGGTGATTACAACCGAAAAAATTGTAACGAAGACTGACCTCGACTCTTAAACGACACCCTAACTCATATTGAGCATCTGCATTACCCATGTCCGCAGCTTCGACAAGCAACGCAGCTCCGCTATGATTATCAAAGACAAAAGCTTTTCCATACATGACTAAGTTCTTCCCAAAAAAAAAGCACAAGCAAACAACAAACATTACTTACACAGCTTTACAGGCTCCAGGAACATGGTACTTCAAATGCAACTTGGAAAGCCAATATCTAGCATGAGTGTTCAAATTATCAGCCTCCAGAGCAAGTTCAAAGTTCTCTTTAGCTCCCTGTAACCAAAACAAACAAAGCAAGTTACCTAAAATGCACTACATTCAAACAATTTGACTAGGCTTTACCAAATTGATCAAGAAACAAGGATTCATTACCCTGAGGAGAGGAATGAGTCGTCGATCATTGAGTTCACAGTAATCGATAACTCTATCTACTTCCTTAATCGCACTCCATCCTTTAGCTACGTACTCCATTGCCTTCTTGTTCCTATTGTGTATTCCTCTCTGACCAAAAACCACAAACGTAAACGACGCAACCAAATCCAATTTTTCCAATTGTAAAAAATCAACAAAGACAGAAAAATGTTATACTCGTTGATCGATTCCTTGAAGAAGACCACGACCCATATTCGATTCCGCCGCGGCGGCGACGGCGGCTTGCCGGAGAATCAGACGACGAAGCATCTTCGGAGAAATGAAAACAAAACCTAGCAGGAGAACCTTTAAAAAAGCGTTTTCCGAATTTACCCTCTAGGATTGAATTAAATTACAACTTTACCCTCGACGAGCCTCCAAATACAGAACACCTTTCTCTTCCGGCCGAGAATCGCCGTCGAAGCTGGGAATCTTCGTCTGATGTTTATGAAGAGAGCTTTGATACCCAGAGTGAATTCTTCTTTTTCCTCTGAATTGGTCATCAGAATCCGTAGATTTCTGAACACGGCGGTTGAAAGGTTAGATTTTGCAAACCCTAATGGATATCAAATCGATGACTCATCACCACCTAGAAATGATTGTGCCAAAGACCCAACTAAAAGCTATGGAGAAGTTGGTGAAAGTGTTGAGCTTTACGGAAATGGATTCCATCACTCGAACCGCACTTGGCGAAATGTGACAAGCTCTGGTTATCAGAATGGTGGATCGTCTTGGCATTCAGGTAAGACTTTTGATTGCAACGTAGATGATAAGGTTGAGGAATTTGATTCATTTTGCGACCGAGAGAATCTAAAAATGGCTCTTAGTACTATGGAAAATTTGGAAAAGATGGGTCATGTTTTGGATTTAGCTAGACTTTTACGGTTAGCTCAGCTATGTGGGGAAGTAGAAGCATTTCAAGAAGCTCGTGATTTACAAGAAGCTAAGGTGTCTGTTCATAGAAAGATTAGTGCTTCAATTCAGCATGTAGATGGGAACCAATTAAAGTATTATACCGACGCTGTGATTGAGGAATTCGATGCGTTTTGCAATCAAGGTAAGGTGAAAAACGCGTTACATAGTATAGATACATTGGCGAGTATGAGTCATGTTGTGGATTTAGCTAGACTTTTACGATTAGCAAAGCTATGTGGGGAAGCAGAGGCTTTACAAGAAGCTAAGGCTGTTCACCGGAGGATTAGTGTTTCGGTTTCTCAATTAGATGTGTGTTCTTATCACGTACTGATAGAAATGTATTCCGGTTGTGGGTTGGTGGATGAAGCATTGAGTGTTTTCGAGAAAATGCCTGAGAAAAACTTGGAGACTTGGTATAATATGATAAGATGTTTTGCAAATAACGGTGCAGGAGAAGACGCTATTGATATGTTTACTCGGTTTAAAAACGAAGGAAACAAACCCGACGGTCAGCTATTCAGAGGTATATTCTATGCATGTGGTGTGCTAGGTGATGTTGATGAGGGATTATTGCATTTTGAGTCAATGTTGAAAGACTATGGTATCATTCCCTCCATGGAACATTACGTAAGCATGGTTGAGATGTTTGCGTTACCTGGTTTTTTAGATGAAGCTTTAGAATTTGTAGAGAAAATGCCAATGGAGGCAAATGCTGATGTATGGGAAACATTGATGAACCTTTCAAGGGTACATGGGGATATAGAGCTTGGAGATCGGTGTGCTGAGATTGTTGAGGAATTAGACCCTACACGGTTAAAGAAAGCGTCAAGGGAGGGTTTTCTACCAGTGAAGGAATCAGATCTTGTGAAAGAGACTCTAAAGAAAAGGTTGGGAGTTCCTGGTCTTAGTGGAATCAAAAGTAAGACGCATGAATATAAAGCGGGTGATACCAATCTTCCTGTGAACGATGAACTCTTGGAGCTGTTAAGGGGTTTAAAGCAGCATATGATAGAAATGGGCTATGTAGCTTATACAAAAGGGGCTTTGCATGATGTAGACGAAGAGAGTAAAGAGGCTGCACTTCTTGGTCATAGCGAGAGAATAGCTTTTGCTCGTGCCGTTCTCAACTCCCCACCCCGTACTCCTTTCACTGTGTTTAAAAACCTCCGTGTTTGTCTTGATTGCCATAACGCATGGAAGCTTATGGCAGATATAGTCGGCAGAGTCGCGGCAATGCGAGATACTAAGAGATTCCACCATTTTAAAAACGGAGTTTGCAGCTGTAGAGACTATTGGTGATTAAGGATACACCTTTTGAGGTATGTTGTATAATTTTTTGGCTGGTTTTTTCAGATCCAATTCTTAGAAACATTATCTCTGTGTAGGGAACTTTGGTGGGACACTGGGATGGAGTAACACAAAACAATAGAGACAAACATGTATCATAAGCAACAACTTTTTTGTTGTCATAGATCAATCTCATTTTTCTTGTTTATTTAATGTAGTAGTCATGAATGCAATGTATCATTATTTTTTGGGTAATATTATCAAATGCAGTTTCACATGCCATGCTTGTTTTGCAAGTAGAGTTTTGTGTCGAAATTGTGGCAAAAACCGCCACACATTGGCTAATAGTAGTACTAATGTTTTGTCTCTTCACAAATGAGAAAACAAAAAGCTTATACTAGGAGAAGATTGAAGTAAAGAGGAGGTGTTGAGTGGCAGAAGCAAATGGAGAAGGGAGAGGTTGTTATTAGTTGGTTAAAGTTGTTGAGGAAGTGGGACGTTGACCAGGGGAAGAGTTGACTGAGACACTTGGGTATAAATAGAGTATCTTGTAAAGAGTAGATCTTTTATCTCATTCCTTGTATCTGATTCAATTGTAATACGTTTGAGAGTAATAAAACGGTAGCGTTTGGAGAGAAAAGAGCAACAAAAGTCTAACACATGGGCGTCACCGTTTGAATTCGGTTTCTTGCAGAAGCCAAGAGCACCTTTAAGTATACTCGATAACGTCGTCAACGGTTTTTTCGCTGTTGATATTATTATCACATTCTTTCTTGCCTTTCTTGACAAGACAACTTACCTCCTTGTTGATGATCCAAAGAGAATCGCTTGGAGATATGTCTCCACTTGGTTTACTTTTGATGTCATATCCACTTTTCCTTACGAAATTTTTGGTAGCTTATTACATGAGAGTATTCAAGGATATGGAATTTTTAGTATGCTACGTCTATGGCGTCTTCGCAGGGTTAGTAATTGTTTCGCCAGGTCAGTTTAGAGTAATCTCTATAGTTAGGACACACTATTCTCTATGGTGTGTAAAGATATTGAGCTCTTCTTTTTCAGGTTAGAGAAAGATAGGAAATACAGCTACTTTTGGGTTCGATGTCTACTCGATTCTACGCACTTTTTTTTACCAAAACTGTTGTGGTATTTTTGGAAACAAAACTTGAAATTGTCGTATTCTAGGGGATTTCTCTTATTTATTGATTTGGTGATGCAGGTTACTCTTTTTGTGATTCATTGTGGTGCATGCTTTCTATATTCCATTGCCTCACATTACCCGGACCCTTCCAAGACATTTATGGCATTAACCGATGAAAATTGGAAACAGTCTCCTCTTGCTGTGCGGTATAACACGGCAATGTATTGGTCAATAACTACTTTCTCCACAACAGGTTATGGAGACATACATGGTGTTAATTCAAGAGAAATGACATTCATTCTTTGCTACATGGTCTTTAACCTTGGATTGTCCGCATATATAATTGGTAATATGACCAACTTGGTAGTTCACGTGACCAGTCGCACCAGAAAATTCGTAAGTTCTATTTGTTGTTGTAAGCTTCAAATAGCTTGGAGAATAAGTTAAGTATATTTAGGAGGATCTAAATATATGTGAGTTTTCCTTTTGTGTTTAGGAAATATGAGAATAGGGTTTTTGGAGTTATGTTTTCCCTATATAAGGAGGTGCTAATATGTGGCACAACTTATGAGATTATGTGTTAAGGGTTTTGAGTGATTTTCCCTTTGAATAAGAGAGTTATTCTTATTTGAGTTCTACACGTGGTATCAGAGCTTGATCAAAGCTTAAAGGAGAAGAGAAACAAAGATGACAAAAAGAGACGAGGAAGAAAAGGCATCAACGATGTCAAATACGAAAGATGGGATAGGATCCTCATCCATCAAGTGTCCAATGCTAACCTCAAGCAACTATACGGTGTGGTCGATCAGAATGAAAGTTTTGCTTAAAGTTCACAAGGCATGGGAAGTGGTTGAAAAAGGATTGGTTGATGAGACCAAGAACGATATGGCGATGGCACTGCTGTTTCAATCTATCCCTGAAACTCTTATTCTCCAACTCGGAGAACTAGAAACAGTTAAAGAAGTCTGGGACGCCATTAAATCAAGATATCTAGGAGCTGACAGGGTTAAGGAGGCGAGACTACAAACCCTAATGGCAGAGTTTGATCGACTCAGGATGAAAGATACCGAGAGTATTGATGATTTTGGTGGGAAACTATCAGAAATATCTTCAAAAACAATTGCTTTAGGGGAAGAGATCGAAGAGCCTAAGATGGTTAAGAAGTTCTTGTCGAGTCTGCCAAAGAAATACATTCACATCGTCGCGTCTCTTGAGCAAGTTTTGGACTTGAAAACCACGAGTTTTGAAGATATAATTGGTCGGCTAAAGGCATATGAAGAAAGAGTTAACGGAGAAGAAGAACAGAATAACGAGGAGCAAGGAAAACTTATGTACGCCAACATGGACTCATCTCATCAGTCCTCCCAAATTCGCTATGGAGGCTATAGAGGAAGAGGACGAGGAGGTCGCTCTTCATGGAGAGGTAGAGGACGTGGTCGATTCAATAATCAATTCAATAATCAATACAGAAACAGAGAATACAAATCACGAATCACATGTTTTCGATGTGATAAATTGGGCCATTATGCTCAGGATTGTCTTGACAGACTTCTGAAGCTTCAAGAGGTTATGGAGAAGAATGAAGAAGAAGATAAAGATACTCAGTCAGCCGATGGACTCATGATGCACGAGGTAGTATATCTACAAGAAGATAAAGTGAAACCAAGTAACTTTGAAGCTGAACAAGACACTAAGAACATATGGTATCTCGATAATGGTGCGAGCAACCATATGAGTGGAGTTAAAGAATTCTTCCATGATCTTGATGAAAGTATTACAGGAAAAGTTAGATTTGGGGATGATTCTCGTGTCGATATAAGAGGAAAAGGCTCGATAAGATTTGTATTCAAGGATGGTGTGAAGAAAGTCTTGAGCAACGTATACTACATCCCAGATTTGAGAAGTAATATCGTGAGTTTGGGTCAAGCCACTGAGGTTGGGTGTGAAGTCAGAATGAGAGAGGATCGGCTAATGCTTTATGATCGCTTTGGCAAGCTACTTGTCATGACAACAAGGTCCCGAAATCGGTTATACAAGGTTCAGTTGGAAGTCGAAAGCATTAAGTGTCTACAAGTAACGAGTATATCGGAGTCAACCAAATGGCACGCACGGTTAGGTCACATCAATCCAGATACAATGAGGTCGATGATCAGCAAGGATTTGGTAGTTGGCATCCCGAAGATGAAAATAGACAGAGAAGTGTGTACGTCATGTTTGCTCGGAAAACAATCTAGACACCCATTCCCACAAGCAACCACGTTTAGAGCCTCACAAGCTCTTGAACTCATCCATGGTGACCTTTGTGGACCCATCACACCTCCGACATTGTCTAAGAAGAGGTATGTATTCGTGATATCGATGATTTCTCACGCTATATGTGGACAATCCTGTTAAGAGAAAAGGGTGAAGCATTTGAAAAGTTCAAGAAATTCAAGATTTTCACTGAGCAAGAAATAGGGACTGCGATCAAAAGCTTCAGAACAGATAGGGGTGGGGAGTTTATCTCTCACGAGTTTCAGGTCTACTGTGAAAAACATGGAATCAAAAGACAATTGACTGCACCCTACTCCCCTCAGCAAAACGGAGTTGTTGAAAGGCGAAATAGAACTCTTTTGGAGATGTCGAGAAGTATTTTGAAACATATGGAGTTACCAAACTATCTTTGGGGTGAAGCCATAAGACATTCCACATATTTGATTAATCGAGTTGCTACAAGATCTTTGACTGCAAAGACTCCGTATGAAGTACTAAAAGGAAGAAAACCAAATCTCGATCATCTAAGAGTATTTGGGTGCCTTGGTTTTGCTAGAACAGAATCGATTAGAAGGAGAAAGCTAGATGACAGATCGAGAGTTCTGGTTCATCTAGGAACTGAGCCCGGTTCTAAAGCCTACCGATTGCTGGACCCCTCAACACACAAGATAATAGTGAGCAAAGATGTGAAGTTTGACGAGAGAAAGGGCTGGAGCTGGAAGAAAACCGAAGAAGAGAGTATCAAAGGAGATGAAATATTCTCGATCGATATTGGAGAATTTGGGAACAAAGGTATAAGAGAAGAACGTGAATCAGAGGAAAGCAGAGGAGCACGCGAAACAGAGGAAAGCAGAGAAGCACGCGACACTCTAGGAACCACACCTCTGTTGCCGTCGATCGACAGACAAAGAGCGTCAATCGATGCTAGCACCCCTGTTGATATCCCGTCGATCGACACACAAGGAGCGTCGATCGACGCAAGCACCTCTGTTGATATCGATCTGTTTCGAGAAGAGAGACAAGAAGAAGAAGCTCAACCTCTGATACGTCATTCGACGAGACCTCGTCATCAACCACCTTATCTAAGCGACTACATCTTACTTGCGGAGATGGAAGGAGAACAACTACTACTCTTGTTAAACGAAGAACCGTGGGATTTTGATGAAGCCAAGGAATCAAAGTATTGGATGATGGCGTGTGAGGATGAGATAAATTCCATAATCAAGAACGAAACTTGGGACCTAGTTGATTTACCGATTGGAGCCAAAGCGATCGGGTTGAAGTGGGTGTTCAAATTAAAGCGAAATTTTGATGGTAGCATCAATAAACACAAAGCAAGAGTTGTCGCAAAAGGGTACGTGCAGAGACATGGTATTGATTTTGAAGAGGTATTTGCTCCTGTGGCTCGTATTGAGACTATTCGCTTTATAATCTCTCTTGCTGCCTCTAATGATTGGGAGGTACATCACCTTGATGTAAAGACCCCTTTCTTGAATGGAGAATTGAAGGAAGAAGTATACGTTACTCAACCAGAAGGTTTTGAGATCAAAGGAAGTGAGGACAAGGTATACAAGCTAAAGAAAGCACTTTATGGTCTAAAGCAAGCACCAAGAGCATGGAATGAGAAATTGAACAAGATTCTCAAAGAGTTGAACTTTAGTAAGTGTTCAAAGGAACACTCACTCTATCGCAAGGAAGAGAAAGGACATCTTATCGTTGTTGTTGTCTATGTAGATGATCTTTTGGTTACGGGAGCTTGCTTGCAGATGATAACTGAGTTTAAAAGGGAAATGGCAACCAAGTTTGAGATGAGTGATCTTGGGAGATTGACCTACTATCTTGGCATCGAAGTGCGTCAAAGGAAGGATGGTATAACACTAACACAAGCGAGATATGCATCTAAAATCCTAAAAGAGGCTGGTATGAACGAGTGTAATGCATCTCAAGTTCCAATGGATCAAAGTGTGAAGCTGTCAAAGAATGCAAAAGAGGGCCGTATTGACGAGACGATTTATAGACGAACCATTGGGTGTCTTCGATATCTTCTTCACACTCGGTCGGATCTCTCTTACAGTGTTGGTATGCTCAGCCGGTATATGCAAGAGCCGAAGGAGTCTCACGGAGCAGCATTAAAGCAAGTACTAAGGTATTTACAAGGAACCTTGTCTCATGGTCTAGTGTTTGAAAGATCCAATGGTGCAGGATTGGTAGGTTATTGTGATAGCAGTCATAATGTTGATGAGGATGATGGAAAGAGCACGACTGGTCATGTTTTCTATTTCAATGAGTGTCCTATCACTTGGTATTCACAAAAGCAAGAGACTGTAGCGTTATCATCATGTGAAGCAGAATTTATGGCAGCAACAGAAGCAGCAAAGCAAGCAATTTGGCTTCAAGAACTTTTCTCCAAAGTCTTTGGGAAAGAATGTGAAAGGGTGACAATTCGTGTTGACAACAAATCGGCGATTGCACTCACTAAGAATCCAGTTTTCCATGGTCGTAGCAAGCATATACATAGAAGATGTCATTTTATTCGGGAATGTGTTGAGAATGGTCAAGTGGAGGTAGAACATGTTCCGGGTAACAAACAAAAGGCGGATATCTTGACAAAAGCACTTGGAAGGATTAAGTTCAAAGAAATGAGAAGTCTTATTGGAGTTAAAGATGTGAAAGAAGTTGGGTTCAAGCTTAAGGGGGAGAATGTTGTTGTAAGCTTGAAATAGCTTGGAGAATAAGTTAAGTATATTTAGGAGGATCTAAATATATGTGAGTTTTCCTTTTGTGTTTAGGAAATATGAGAATAGGGTTTTTGGAGTTATGTTTTCCCTATATAAGGAGGTGCTAATATGTGGCACAACTTATGAGATTATGTGTTAAGGGTTTTGAGTGATTTTCCCTTTGAATAAGAGAGTTATTCTTATTTGAGTTCTACACTATTTACTTTTGTATGTTTTATTGTCAATACTGTGGAGATTCATTATTCTTGTGCATTTGCCATTATTTCAGAGAGATACCATCCAAGCCGCTTCAGGGTTTGGCTAGAGGAACAATTTACCAGTGCGGTTGCAAGATCAGATGGTAGCTCATTTGTGTTTGAGGTACAGAACTGATTCAGAAGGCTTACAGCAGCAAGAAATCATTGAGTCCCTTCCGAAAGCTATTCGCTCTAGCATATCGCATTATCTGTTCTACGAAGTTGTTGATAAAATTTACTTGTTCCACGGAATATCCAACGATCTTCTTTTCCAGTTGGTATGTTTTTAGCCACGCAGACACTCAATTGTCTATAATGTAACATTGGCCACATTTAGTTACTGTATTTTTGTAGGTCACCGAAATGAAAGCAGAGTATTTTCCTCCCAAAGAAGACGTGATTTTGCAGAACGAAGCGCCAACAGATTTTTACATATTGGTGACAGGAGCTGTTGTAAGTGTTTCACATATTCAGCTATAGGAATCTTTCTCTGATTTTACACAAGCATATATGCATCAACTTCTTGTATTATTCCTTACACATTCCTTTTCCTTCAGGACATAATTGCGCGTGTAAATGGTGTGGAGCAGGCAAGTCTAATTGTCATTATATACCATTTAAAATCTCTTAAGATCTGATTGTGTTTTTCATTAACTCCGTTGCAATTGGAAAACTCAAAAAATATTTTAGGTAGTTAAGGAAGCACAGAGAGGAAATGTTTTTGGTGAAGTTGGGGTGCTATGTTACAGACCACAATTGTTTACTGTTCGTACCAAGCGATTGAGTCAGTTGCTTCGTCTGAACCGTACAACACTCTTAAATCTTGTTCAGGCAAACGTAGGAGATGGAGCAATCATCATGAATAATCTTCTTCAGGTATATATGAATTCTCTCTTTCTTTTTTATTTTTGTTAAATCTTTTTTTTTTCTCATCTTATGGTTGATGCAGCATTTAAAAGAGTCGGAAGATCCAGTGATGAAAGGCATTTTGGCTGATACAGAACACATGTTGGCTCAAGGGAAAATGGATTTACCTCTCAGCTTGTGTTTTGCTGCAGCTAGAGGAGATGATTTATTGCTGCATCAGTTACTAAGACGAGGCTCAAGCCCTAATGAAATGGATAAAAACGGGCGAACCGCGCTGGTAAGCCGAAAAAATACTCTGTCTATACCATCATCCTCCTTTTAATCCCGAAACCAAAATTGCTTACTCTTTTTATATGTCTCTCAGCATATAGCAGCATCAAAAGGAAGCCATTATTGCGTCGTTTTACTTCTTGAACATGGAGCAGATCCTAACATTAAAGGTAAATTAAGCGATTGGCAATGAGTGAATTGGCTCATGTCCCTTATAAATTAGCTCATATTATTTTTCACTTTCGATGTGGAATAATATATTTCACACAAGAATGAATCTAATTTATGGGTGGCTCATACAGATTCGGAAGGTAATGTTCCGTTGTGGGAAGCAATCATAGGGAGACATGGAGGAATAGCTAAACTCCTTGCAGAAAATGGGGCAAAGTTGAGCGTAGACTCAGTCGGCTACTTTGCGTGCTTAACTGTTGAAAAGAACAGCTTAGAGGCACTGAAAGACATCATCAAATACGGTGGTGACATCACACTCCCTGACGGAAACGGAACCACGGCCTTACACAGAGCAGTCTCAGAAGGACATTTGGAGATGGTCAACTTCTTACTAGGCCGAGGTGCTGATTTGGACATGCCAGACGGTTACGGTTGGACTCCTCGAGCCCTTGCGGAGCATCAAGGGCATGAAGATATCAAAAGCTTGTTCCATAATCATAGGCCGGTGGAGAAGAGACCGAAATCTGTCCCTGGAACACCCGACATTCCCGTTACAGGAAAGCCGTTGATGAAGTATAGCAGTGAGCCTACAATGCCACATTCTGGAGAATTACCTCTTCTCCAAGAAGGAGGCCAGCTTGTAGTTTCTCAGAGACGCAAACTCAGTAACTTTAGAAACTCGCTCTTCGGATTTATTTCAGCCGCAAATACCGGTAAATCACCTCTCCATTTGTTTTTTTTAAAATACTAAGAGGTTCTGGGCCTAGGTCCGTACATCTCTCATGTCAGAGACCAGAGCATTTTCTATGGTCCTCTCTTTGGGCTTTATATGACGTAATTTACCAGTTGAGCTAATGACTCTTGGTTTAATTTTCGGTTTTTTACAGGTGAGGATGGAGGAGAGGCTTCAAGAAGCGCAGCAGTTCGAGGAGGAGGAAGAGGAGGAGTGTTTTATCCGGCAAGAGTGACAATTAGTTCGTCGGAAAACGATGGAAAAATGATAATGTTACCAAAATCTATGGAAGAGCTATTAGAAATTGGTGAAAGAAAAATGGGTTTCGTCCCAACTAAAGTACTTACAAGAGAAGGAGCCGAAATTGACGACATCACTCTTATCAGAGATGGTGATTTTCTCTTTCTTGCAGGAGATCCTTGATTCACACGCAACTCTTCTTTTCGTTTTTATTTTATTTAACTCAAAAGAAACAACAAATCTAATTTTGTTTTACACGACTCGCAAACCTCACTTGTTTTTTTTTTTATGGGATTGACACAATTTTTAGATTTTTGTTCGTCTGTATATATTCACTCTTAGACTCTTGTTTACATGTACATATTATATACCTTGTTGGCAATGTCTCAAAAACGAAAATTGATCTAATAATCTCACTATTTAATGTCAGAATCTAGAGAAAATCTCATAATAAAGCAGTTAATTTGTGTTTCAATTATTGGCATTACAATTCTCTAGTGAAGCTATGAGAAAAAACTTCAAGATTAGCCAAGCTTACAATCAAAACACAAGTGGAACTCGAAGAAGGAATTTGAAGGCTCTCTTTACCTTTAAAAGGAGAAAAGCAAACATTTGCCAACACAATTGCCAAAAGAACTTGTTGTTGTTGTAAGAGGTTAATAAAAGAGTGCTCACAAAATTCAGAAAAGCACACAAGTGAAAGATAGAAAAAAATAAGTTGTCCATCATCACTATGTAAACACAATAACTTTTGCTTTTTACTTCTAGTAACAACTAATTTGTTTAATTGTAACCATAACTTCCAACTCAATTACATAAGTAATAAAATATTTCTAACTTCTCTTTAATTATATTTTCAGGATCTTCCTCTTCTTATGAGCATAATTTTTTTTTTTTTTTGTCTTTATTTATATTTGTCATATGATAAATTTTACCTGTTATTATAACACTTGTCTTAATATTTACTTTACAATTCTACAATGTTTCTCATTCTTATTGGGCACCAATTGTTGAGAATGAGACACTCATTTGTAGTTCAAGTTTGAGGGAAATTATGTTTACAAAAAAAATAACAAAAAATGCAGCATATATTGTCCAAACCGGTTTCAATTATAAATCTAGCTCGGTTTAGTTTTTATTCAATGGTTTCTGGTTTGATACTGGTCGCAAGTGAATCCCATTCCCTCTCCATCTCTCGCCGCCGTCGAATCGGACTTTAGAGATCAGAAGTGAAAGACAAAAGATCATCAGAACACTAAAACGATGTCGTTTTTGTCTCCCGTGCTTCCATCTCCTTCTTCCTTGTCTCCTAAGCTCAAATCTTTCCATGGCTACCGAAAATTCCATCGTTATCTCGTTCGAGCTTCTTCCGATGTTCCCGATTTCCTCTCTGCTGATTGGTACGCCCTAATTACCTTTCCATTTCATCAATTCTGAATCCAATCAGCTAAACATTCGATATTCGAGCCATAGTAGCTTCGCTTATGTTGTTGGATTGTTAATTTTCGCTGGTTTATAGGTTGGAGAGTCGTAGGAAACTTCCTTTTGGTCCCAGACTTGATGTAAGCCACTAGTAACATAATATATTGCTTTGTCTCTGTTGTGGTGTGTATTGATCCAAGTTTTAGATTGTTTGTAATAGTTTAGTGCGGAAGAAGCTGTTCAGCATCAGCTTGATGCATTGAAGTATAATGACCATCCTCGTGATGATTATGGCGTCGAGGTCATGTATCGGGTAAACAACTTCGTTACGAATCCCCTTCCTTGATGCTTCGTTCGGTTTCTTACAAGTTTTTTGTTCGGGTTTTGTCGAAATAACAGTTTGCTGGATTCGATCCGTTTGAGAGATCCACATATTTTGGTCCTTTCTTTGATCTTGGACAGGTTTGCTTTTAAATCTTTCTTTTGATGATCATTTTGTTCTTAGCTACTACTAGCTAAGGTTCTCATTGGTTGGTTCAGTTTGAAAGATTTAGGCGTATATTTCACCACTCGTCCTACCGTGTGTTGCTTGGTCACAAGGACAGAAAAATCTTAAGCAGTTTGTTCGTGGAGGAGGTATCGTCATCTCTTTTGAACATGTTACAATCATTTCAAAGCTCGTTCTTGTTCTTGATGGTGATATTCTCTTTTTGGATATTTACAGAATCGGTACAAGCAGAGGATTTGGATTGAAGGAACTAGACCTGACGAAGAAGAGATATTTGAATTCACATTGGTTCAGGTTGATTCTTATGGCACTATAATAAGATGTCGATGTTGTGATGTGCAATGATGATGCTGGTTTTGATTAAACAAGAAATCGAATGTGTATTGCAGCGGATAGGCGGCTCATGGGACGGTTATTGGTTGACAGAGAGCTTGCTTCATGACGGAGATGTGTTTTCAGGAGGGGTGGCTTACTGATTCAAAGCCTGAGCTTCATCTCTTTGTCAAGCTACCAATTTGTTCGGTCCAATTCGTAAATGTTGGGACAGGGTCTTGTAAGTTTATGTTAATATTACACGCGATTAGATTATACGTTGATATCTTTTATATGCAGTGTTGTGAATATAACGAGCAGAGATTGCTTCATATGAATGTCATTTGTATATTGATATTATCCAGGTTTGTTTGTTACTTGCATACAGTGGTACTTAGTTTTGCCTTTATAACTCATAAGAGAAAATGAAAGAATACAAACATGTAGGTCTCTCCTTGTCACTTATTCACAAGTTTGAACATTACCAAAACATTGGGATTCAAAGAGAAACTCAGTCACACATGGTTTTTCTTCTACATGAACAGATATAACAACGAAGGAGATAAACAAATAAAGATGTGTAATTCTTCCTGGACCAGTTTGTAAATTTATTTAGTAGGCCATGTCGCTTGCGCGGACATAATGATCCCTACGATAACTCCAAATAACCCGAGTGCACTCCCAAAGATCTCGATCACAAGAATCTTGACAAAGAGCGTTGAGTTTTGAGCATCAGATAACGCGCAACTGCTTCCAATGATTCCTACACATAATCTGCAAAAGCCTACAGTGAGGTTTCCGGTTTACAAAAGCCTGCAAGAGAGGATGAAGAAGAAACTTACCCGCATACAAGGTTAGCGAATCCGACGATGATTCCAGAGGCAAAGATTGCATAACCAGCTCTTAGAGACTCAGCATCATACATCTTTGATGATGGCACACTCTCCAACTTTGTTTGTAGTATGATTGCAACAATAACACCATATATAGCTACCGCTTCGCAAAAGATCACACTAACAAAACAAAATGAAAACCCTTGTTCATTATGATAATATCATAAAAGCCAATTTGAAGAATCCTAAGTCAACCTTACTTACCTGATGAGATTTTTGGAAGTGATACGAGGAGCTTCTATGGCCGCACCGATCAAACTACTTCCGGTAATGTAAATTCCCCTAAACCCAGAGATTCGCGTAAACACAAATGCATCGAGAAGCAATTCAATTGGGAAGGAGTAAGGAATTATTATTACCAGGCGGCACCAAGAACGGAGACGCCGATGGAGATTGCGATTCCGATGGCGGAGAAAGTGTACGGAGATATTCTCACCAGAGCCGCACCCCATGAACTCGCATGAATAGCCGCCACACCGGACATTCTCTCAATTGATCTGCTTCGTCTCTTTCTCGTTGTGGAGAAGAAAAAAAAAAAACTAACAGAGAGAGAGAGATGATGATCTGAGATTGAGCAAGTGTAAATCACGCGCTGGGGGTATGCGCGTGAGTTTGGTTTTAGTTGTACAAGATTGATTCACAAAACAATTTTCTCATTTTTAGATTAAGCAAAACAAATGTAAGAAATTATTGTATGCCGCCTCATGTTTATAACTTACTCAAATTGCAACAATTTATAACAGAAACAAAACTTCCAAAACCAAAAAAACTATAGAATTGTAACAAAACATATATCAGTCATTCACCACCAACCTCATGTCCCCCACCAATTAGGACCCCAAGCCATCCAGGTAACTCTGTACATCTTTTAAACCCTCCGCAGAGAAGCTCCGGTGAACCCTCGACCTCGGTGCAACCAAGTTCAAAGGCGGCTGTGGCTGAAGACAAACGACCACCGCAGTCACATTATCCCCACTCTTCCTCTTCAAAGCCTCCTCAACCAACTCTTTACTACACATGACCGGGTCATTGTGCTCCTGCAATCTCCTTCTAGCAAAATCTATAGCATTCTGGCTCATGAACACATCCCAAACCCCATCGCATCCGATGATGAGAAACTCATCTTCTTCAGTTAGTTTCGTTGTCATGACCTCAGGCTCTGCAATGAGAGGTCCCCCGTTCGAGCCGTCTTTCTTCTTCTTCATACCTTCCATATGAAAGTCCCCGAGCGCACGAGCAACATTAAGTTGTCCGTTTAGATAGCCGTCGTATACATAACCACCCGATGCCTCGATGCGTCTTTTCTCTTTACTGCTCATTGGTTTGTGGTCTTTTGACATTTCAATAGCTTTGCCCTGACGGGACAGGACTGCTCTACAATCTCCAGCGTTTGCCACCACCAACAACCTGTTACCACGAAAAACCAGAATGAAAATGAGGAGCATACAAAAGACTATAAGACCATAACTTGTATTTGAACATCGATATACAAACTTCAATAAAGGTAGCAATGTAAAACTGAGACAATAACTACAGTAAAGCAGCAGTCAATACGGGCAGAGAGTAAAAACTACTAGCGAAATCATGGTACAGGATTGTTTACCAACATGAGGTAGAGAACAACTAATATGGGAGTCAACATTCAGAATACTACTTTTGCTACCTATGCAGTCTTTCTTACGTAGTTGTCATTTTTGATACTTAGAGTTTAGGTTAAACGTAACTGAAAGACAATGAGAGTTGAATCAACAAACCTCCCAAAAAGAATAGCTGCCAAAGCAGTAGTTCCTGAAGCAAGGCTGGCGTCCAATGCACAAGCCTCTGAGAAGGCAGTGTCTGTTTGAAGAAATGCTGAAGAAATCACCTTGTTGATCTCACTAGGAAACTCTTCATCTTCAACAATGTACCTTGGTATATGGTGACATGCAAAATCAGCGGCATGCTTCCCTCCATGTCCATCAAACACCTAACATAAACAAATTAGAAAAGAGATTCAGATATTTGCTTTGCTTAATCTATCACATCAATTTGTTTGTTCAAGCCGGAATCAAATGGGCAACATTTTCAATATCATAACTAATGGCTACATGAATATCAATTTAACATCAATATCAATTTTGCTTTCCAACTGCGGCAACAACAAAACAGCGACAAATCAAGATACGCGAAGAAAGAACTTACCCCGTAAAAGGCACTAGGTCCACCCCCAGAATTCTTGAGGCCATAAGTATCCATGAAATTGTCGACACATAGATAAGCATCTTCCATGGTTGACCTGGAGCCAACATCAGACCATGCTCCAGAACGCATAGCAGGAACAAACTCAAGCTTATTCTTCTCTAAAATGAACTCATTCTCAATATCTGACACCTTTGACTTCACCTACGAAAAACAAACCAGTCAGAAACCTCAAGCATGGATTGCATTATACAAAGACGCTTCAAGCATCTCCAATTACAAAATTGAAGATCCCAGATTCACCATACATCCAAAAACGTCAAAGGCATTGAATGGAGATGATGTCGCATTAACTAATTCTGCTATATTGAATTCCATAAAGTCTGAATTATCCAAAATCAAGCTCAAAGAAAGGAATCTTACGAGAGATGGGTGTCGAACCAGAGACTTTTTGTTACACGGCGCCAACAAACGGTCGCCGTCCAAGCTCTGCCTGTAGGCAGCGGCGGAGGAAGATGAAGAAGAGAAGGAGAGAGGATTCGGAGGTTTCCCGCCGTAACTCGAACTCCCATTCTCCGGATCACAAATCCTTCTAGTTTCCTCCATTTTTCACCATCATCGCATCTCGCGTAAGGAAAATCAAAACCGACATATAATTCTACAGTAATGAGCGAGTCAACCCACACCGAGTCAGCGACCCAGAGAGTTGATTAACGAGTCGAATAAAAAACGATTCCCCGATTAGGTACGAGATTCTCAAACAATGGCTTTAGAATCAACAACAAAATTGAAGCAATTGTTCCGAGGGTCACACAAATTTAGGGTTTAAGAAAAATTAGGGTTTTGTGGCAGAGATCGAGAGAGAGAGAGACTGATCGCCGGCGGAGGCGAGAAATACGAATCCGACGGGTTAAAGGAAGCGCAACGCTGAAACTCGAAAACGACGTCGTATTAGCTCTTATTGAGATTTTTCATTTTGCTTTTTGCTTTTTTTCTTTTTGTCCTTTTTCCGTTCTGAGTTTTTTTTTTTTTTTCCTTTTTTAGAAGAAATTAAGAATTAGTCTCGTAATGGTAGTTGTTAGGAAAATATTGGAATATTATTTCGCCGTTGGGAACTTTTTGTGTAGATTTTTACCTGAAAACGATGGTTAGTCTCATATTAATAAAATGGACCGACACAAAGCTGGTTGACGTGTGAGCATGTGATGACACATGATAATTGGCTATCGTTATCAAATCAAATTATATAATTTTCACTACGCATTTATACGTGTACGTTTATATATGTAATACTATTATTTAGAGGTAGCAAACATATTCACGACTTTGTTCAATTTGTCTTTATATGCACCTAAGATTTTCCCGGCAAAAAAATGTGAAAAATATGCACCCACGATTTCCAATGCTATTGAGTTGAATCCTAGGGTTGGCATTTGTCTTAAGATGCACCAAAGATTTCCATACTGTTCACTTGAATCTTAAACCATGAACAATGGTGAGTTTTAATGGATTTCTAAATACTTATTCTACTATATAATAGTTAATAGTTGTCTAGCATCCTCCAGAGTGTGATACATGTCTGCTCTATATAGTCGACACATGAGATGCTCTATTTGATCTCCACCCACTCAAGAAATCAATTCATGTCTTCTCATATTCCTCTAAGGGTTTTTGAATCTCCGTTCACAATTAATGACTCAAACCCTTCACAAAATCTTTTAAATATGCCGCATCGTTCGTGACTAGAAAAAACCTCCCACCTCCCTTCTGTGACTTTTCGACTCACGTACAATACTCTGCTCCTTCTCTAGGGTTTCACCGCCAAAAACCTATCATCAGCCTCCCTCATGGTCAGCCACAGCGATGCATGACATGCCAGACTATTGATATATCCCCTTTTTAATCAAATGATTTGAGATCGAGATGGTCGTATTTCCGAGAACGATGCTACAAAGTTCTTACATTAGTTTTTACAAAATTGTTAATTTTCAATACTCAGAAAAGGCCAAGTTTAATATCCAAGTGTTACAAACTTTAGGAATTATAGGCCTAACACCAAGCCGTTAGTCTAACTAATGCCTTAACCAAAAATGAGGAGGCTTAAAAACCTATCACAAAACAGAGGTGAAAGAAACACTCTCATTCTCAAAATCTATGTACAAAATATAAAGTGACTTCTTTATGCGTTTCCCCCTCACAAAATTGAAAATTATGGCTATAATTAGCTAAAATACACAAGAGCCTCTTCTGTTTTTTTCTTTTCAAAATCTTAAATCCCGTTAATTCTCTGCTTACTCACTTGCCACGGCGGCGATGGCTGTTATCTCTGAAATCCCCGACGATCAAACCAAGAAACCGCAAGAAGACGAAGAGAAAGAGAAACAAATCGTGAAACCGAAACCAGCACAGAATCGTCCGATTTCTTTGTCAATTGAAGAGGAAAGGTTCATCCAGGGATCTCATAACCCGACGCCCGGCTACTTATTTCTCCATCTAATCGCTTCGCCGGGAATTTACGACGGAGATGTCATAACTACCGAACGTCTTAGTCGCCATGGGCCGTTAACTTTTGCACTCGTCGGATTCCCTACTCAGAATCCCCCAAATTGGTACATTCTCCTCCTTCGTGAATCCCCCAAATTGATTCCGAACGAGACTCCTTTAGCATTGTACAGACTCGATTTACCTTCTTCCATGCCTATTGGATCTGCTGTGGTCACAATCGGGTCGGCGATGTATCTATTCGGTGGACGCACATCGCGTGTTTTTCTCCTCGATTCCAATTCAGACGGTCACAAGTGGCAAGAGCTCCCCAGTATGACAAGGAATCGCTACCGAGCAGCCGCCGGAGTAATCGACGGGAATGTTTACGTTATCGGAGGCTGCCAGATACAACCGGATTTGATCGAAGTGTTCGATGTCAAGAATCAGGTTTGGGATGAGCCTGTGCATGGTTCATACCCTTACGCTAGTGGGACTGGAGAGTTTTTGACATATGTGGTTATGGAAGACAAGATTTACGTTTAGGATTATGATTCTTGCTTTTCTTACCAACCAAAGAAGCGTAAATGGGAATCATGGCTTGGTGTGACTGGATTGAGGAGTTTGTGGCAAGGTTGTTCTTGTGTGGTAGATGATATGATGTATACCATTGATCCTAGGCGTACTCGTCGACATCGAATTGTGGTATATGATCCAGAGGAGGAAGATTGGAAAGGTGTATATTTGGGGGACACTGGAAGAAGATTGCCTAAACTCTTTTACTACACCTCCAAAATGGCGAATTTGAGTGGAAAGTTGGTGATTTTGAGCTGTAAGCAGTGCATGTATACTGAACCGGAGAGAGAGATCTGGTGTATAATGATCGCTTTGGAAAGAGGTGAAAGAGGTGAGATATCGGGGAAGGTCGAATCAGTCAATCCTGTGCTTACATCCACAAAATTGCCTTACATCGAGCTTTGTCGTACTGCTACGATTTGATGTTTCGTGGGATGGTTTCTTGCAGGCATGTTTATGTCCTTGTTTGTTGATGAATTATCCATCTTCTTTAGCATCAAGACTATGGAATATTGATGATGTTTACACTTACTTAGACTTACTTGAGACTTTTCATGAACTTTCAGGTGAAGGAAAGATCTCTTTATTACTTATACCATTTCAGCAGAGCATATATGAAGCAAAATGGCTCTGAACCTGTGTATCTGACACCTCAAGAGTAAACAAGTCTTTCTTTACATTTGTGAATACTATTACAGAATTAGACCATTCATTTAGCTGCCTTTATACAAAAATAGTAAACTAGACATTTCTTAAGCTGTAAAAATATTAGGCTGTTCTTTTAGCTGCCTTTATACAAAACTTGTTGAAATGGTTTTTGTGGAGTTAGCTGCCTTTCAGTTTGCTTTTAGATATATATATATATAGTTCCTCTGTAAGTAATCACAACCAGATATAGCAAATCCTTGTTTAGAGATGAAGCCAAATAAAACGGTTTAGTTAACCGGTGGTTGAAATTACAATATCAAATGCAGGAAATTCAAAGAATCAACCTATTGTATATAAAAGAAAATATTATTGTATTAACATTTTGTATCTACCATATATCAGACGCTTTCGATTTTGGTGTTTGGAATTCTGGTTTTGGATTCTAACCATTTTGTGGATTATATGGTACATCTAGAAAAAAAAATGAATGATAAGCTGTTCCGTAATATCGATTTACCGCCACTTGATATCCTCACCCTTGCTAGGAAAAAATCATTATATTGGTTCTTAACTAACACTCTCCCGGAGGAGAAAACTATTAAGAAGATATATATGAATCAATCATAAGAGACTACTTGTGCAATTTTCACCCATCTTTTTGATGGTTCATGAAAAGATGGAGGACCCATGAGTGGGACAAGGTGGATATTGGAACTACAAAATGGAACTACCGATCTAGTCGGTATCAAAGGAATGAGCCAGACCATATCCCACTGCATACGAAAATGCATGGTCTACTTCAAATTATATCAAGTTTGCTGAAGAAACAACGATATTGTTCTTTGCTTGTGACTGGCTCAAAAGAGTTGTTCCTCATATTACCATGCCCGTACGAGTGACCAAACTTCCAAATGGAGCTAGTAGAGTTTAAAGAGCTAAGAAGGTCTTATTCGAACTTTACACTATTCCATCAATCCCGCGACAAGAATACCAAAGCCGACCTATTTGCTAGGAAACGCGCTTAAGAAAATTTGTTTTCTCTACTTTAGGCTTCCTTATTGTTTGCTAATGCACAAAATGTTTTTGGACGTTTAATGAGTTAGGTCAGTCAAGTGTGTTTGTGTATAAAAAAACATTCAAATTCAAACAAATACCGAACCCAAAAAAAAAAAGAAATAATTTATCTAGCCTTACATAATGAATCCTTTCTTTGCTATGTAAAAAAAAATCCTCTAATTGCAATTACAAATTCGATTTTTTTGCCAAGAATAAGGATAACATCGCACTTTTCAAACTAGTGACTAATAAAAATAAACTTAATTTTACCATTAAAACATATTACTTTAGAAATATAACTTGATATCCTAAACCATGCGATAAATGAGTGTAAAGTTTGGAATGAGATGCAAATAATGACTGTGGCACAACAATCATTCAATATACGATGTCAGGTATGGTTCATGCAGGGTCGTGCCTCCCATGTAAAAAAAAAGGCATTTGCCTTAGGCCCCCACTTCATATCCTAATTTTGAGGGCCCCTAATTTCACATAATTAGTTTACTTAGTAAAATTTGGATACATACTATTTATTTTAGTTTGAATTTTGGTAATAATATCATACAAATTGATTTGAGTTAATATGTTCCATATGAGGATTCAATTTTTAAATACTCAATCATTCTAGTTTTTGTTACATTTTCTTTCACATTTTTTTCTTAGCTCATTCAATATTATATTTTTGGGTTACTATATATATATATATATAACTTTATATTTTTAATTAATCTATTTTTTAATCAACAAGGTTAGAGGAATAAAAGCACACAATATTAATAACATTTTTTTAATATCAAATGGTTCTTATTTTATATTTGATCTAGTAAACTATTTTGAATATCAACTATTAAATACAACTTTCTCTTATATTAAATATCATTTTTTATATAAAAAATATATTTAAATTTTATATGTAAATAATTTTTTTTTTTTAAATATCGCCTTAGGCCCCCAAAAAGCTAAGCACGGCACTAGGTTCATAGAAGGAGATAGATCCAACCATCGGGGTAGGGTGGTCTTGCCACCAAGAAGATCAAACTATGCTATTAGTCCTAAAATCGTTTTGAACTTTAAAACGTTACGAAAGATCAAAAGACCTAAATTAGTACAAAGGAGAAAATGATGTACAATAACTTTAAAACTTTCGGTAGTTATGGTGTGTTTTTGGTGGTTTACTTGGGTTATTAAGATTACGAGGCGTAAAGAAAATTCAAAGTTGAGGAATGAGGAGTGATACAGACTTGGGCTTTGCTATAGGCCGATAATGGACCGAGTCATTTTAGTAGGAAGTACTTTTGTACTACATGTATGTACTGCTTTCTCTCATCGCACATCCAATAGAGTACTACTCCAACACACAAAAGCTGAAAACACCAGAAATTATGATAGAAAAACAGACAAGATTAAAAGGGCCCGACGAAAACAAATCCCGCAAACAGAAATGTCGTTGAATTCGTCCTTGGTCTTTTTAATCATACTCTAAGAGCATGATTATGTATAGTAATAATAGGGGTTATAGGATTCTAAAATATTAATAAACAATTTAAAGGTTCTAAAAAATGAAAAGAGAAAGTTCTAAAGTATGTAATTTAAAATTTTTTGAAGTGTGATAATTTTTAAAACCTCCCATTTTAAATTATTATTACTCATTTTTTAAATATATTTATAGAACATCTCCTAGAAACCATGTTTTTACTTATTCAACATTAATATCCTTTTTAACACTAAAAAAAACTTTAATTTATTTACAACAGTTTTTGTATACGACAATTTACACCTGCCTAACATTTAGGCGTACACGTAATTATGATACTTCCAATTTACATGGAGAAACAACCACCCCTGTTAACACGTGTCATCACCGCACCGACCGGCGGCGCGTCACCTTTAGCAAGTCCGGCTAACTCCAAACGCCGATGACCCGACGGACGTGGAAGATTCTCCGGTACGATGGTCTCGAGTGAGTTCTGAAGCCAAGGTGGACACGTCCTCTTGTCACTCCACCTCCGCGGCGGTACCGAACCAACCGCTACCTCTTTAACCGTCGATTCCATAACCGCCGCTTCCACCATCGCCACGTCAGCTAAATGAACCGTACCGATCATAATAGTCGCTGCCACGCCCAAGACAAGAGAACAACGCTTCTTTTTCCGTGGCTCCGTTTCGTTTTCCGTTCTCCTCCTAAATGAAATATTTAATTGAACAACTGTTAATTGATAAATCAAGAATGAAATGTTTTTAAGATTAGTATCGAACGAAAGATATACCCAAATAAAAAAAAAGGATATACCAAGAGATTTGTGACGTAGTCTTGAGTGGTGGTGGAGATGAGGATTGTGCAGAGTTGGAATTTAGGAGAGGAAGATTCAGACCGCAGCTTATTCTCCCTGCCATTGTAATTCCTCTGTTTCTTTTAGAATCCACCAACTGCAAATTTCTATATATATATAACTCAAATCCTGGTTTGGATCCGGTTTAGTGAACTATTCCGGTTGGAGTCGGTTTAAACTTCCTATCTCTCTCTTTAGGGTTTTCTTCTTCATCACTATAACACCGCCCACTCGTTAGTCATCTTCACTTGTCTCTGGATAATAATAATAATAAGGAATACAGTCATGCTCGCTCCAGATCTCTCTTCCAATCGCCGCCTCTGATCTCTGCTTCCGTTATCGGATTAGGTATGCACCTGAACCATTTTTAGGTTTTTAACATTCACTCTTTTTCAATCGATCCGATTCAATCAACGGAGTGAAACTTTTGATGAATACTTTCTATCTGTTTTGATAATACTTGAATTCACGCCTATATTCAAAATAGCTCCATTGAAATCGCCTCTCATTTTTCATATTGCAGCTTTTTTTTGTTTTTGATTGTGCTTGCGTGCTATGTCGAACAATCTCTTGCCGCAGGCTTTCCCTGTGAGTACACAGGCAAGCATGCAAATGAGTCATCGTATGAATATACCTCCTCCAGAGCTGATTTCTAAACCGGAGGTGAAATTGTCACAACCAATCTCCGGTTATCAAGAATCACCTGCACTGCCACTAAGATCTGGGTCTATGTCAGTTAACATGGATACCACATCAGTACTTGGTAAGCGGAAATCACCGGTGCAGCCTGTGTTTAGTGGGACTGCTCCTCCTCAGATGTTGCCTGTGCAGAATAAACGGATGGTCCGCTTGGAACACGGATCATGTGTGTCCGAGCTAAATAAAGGCCCCGTGCTAATGAAGCAGTCGTCTTCTGTTTCCCGTGGAACACAGTATTTGCCTGCATCGTTTTGTAAGAATGCTCCTGCCTCTGGGAAGCAAACTGCTGCAAGAAAACAAATTACACAGAAACCCCATAACGAATACTTCGAGTCTGTGAGGTCTAAAATGAGAGAATCGTTGGCTGGTGCACTGGCAATGGTACAGTGCCAAATGGAAGCTCCCAAGGAGTCGAAAAGGTTACATTGTGAGACTGCAGCGAATCCTCTCCAAGGTCATGTTAGTGAGCCAGTGTCAGCTGCTTCTGGAGTTGATGCTATGGTATCTAATGGGATCCTCACTGATCCTGTCTCTGTTCAGACAGTGTTACCGGAGATATTGACTATCACCAGAGAAAGTGATGTCAAAGAAGTTCTTGTCCAAAAACCGTTTCTGCATGACAGTTTTTCATATAGTGACATTGTCTTTTCAGAAGATGATCTTTTGCAAGGGAATGACCTTTCTTGGGCACTCGAGTCGGATATAGCTTTTACAGACGGTTGTCAAAATGAAATGATTGGAGCAGTGGCTAATGATGGAAGCCAGGAAAGATCCAAGGAAAAGATTTTACTGGATCCACAAGTTTTGGCATTTAAAGTAGAGGCAGAACTCTTCAGGTTGTTTTGTGGTGTGAATAAGAAGTATAAAGAGAAAGGAAGGTCTCTCTTATTCAATTTGAAAGATAGAAACAATCCTAAACTCAGAGAAAAAGTTATGTTTGGTGAAATTCCAGCTGAGCGATTGTGTTCCATGTCAGCAGAGGAACTTGCTTCAAAGGAATTGGCAGAGTGGCGACAAGCAAAAGCAGAAGAGATGGCACAAATGGTTGTCCTGCAGGACACACAGGTAGATATCAGAAACCTGGTAAGGAAAACACACAAAGGGGAGTTTCAAGTGGAAGTCGAACCAATAGATAGGGGCTCAGTGGAGGTCTCTGTTGGTATGAGTTCGCTTAACTGGTCTCGGCCAAAGAATATTAAGAAGAAACCCCCTTCCATCACTAAACCACTTGGAATCAAGAATGAATTGAATGACTCTAATGAGGGTACTGGCCTAATTAACGGAGTCACAATAGACGATGAGATGCAGGCTGCCACTGGATCTCTTCCTGCCATTGTCTCTCTTGATGAATTCATGTTATCCGTAGATTCAGAATCTCCATCTGACTCTTCGTCATCAGATATTGTCAAAAGACCAAATGTTTCAGATAACGCAGAGGCTGTTATAATTTTGACATCACCCAAAGAAAGTGCTAATATTGATATTGGTACATCACCAGTTAATGCTGAGGCAACACCTGTTAAGGTTGATGCATCACCAGTTAAGGTTGAGAATGGTGACATAGTATCGTTGAAGCCTTGTTCTGATTTAAAATCTGAAATGACTTCTGATTTCATACCTGTGGGTGAACGTGTATGGGAAGGTGCGCTCCAGCTGAGTGCTTCTTCTGTGAGCTCTGTCATCGGCATTCTAAGAAGGTTTGTGATCAATGGCACCTTGAGTGGTAGCAAACTTATCTCAGTATTTCTTATTCCGTTTTACATTTCCAAGTTTGATTTGTATACTATAAAAGTTGTCTTTATGCTGATCGGTCAAAGCCCCTTAATATGTTCTCTTCCCTCTTATTTAAGCTACTCTAGTGTCTATCAGCTGCATGGGAGATGTTTTGAATGGAACTGACTTAAATTAAAAGCTTTTCTGAATTTATAAGCTTCTCTTTGGTTTTATGCCATACATAGATAATCCATTTGCATTATAGTACACTTGATTTATGTCAAAGTCTGTAAATTTACTGATACCGCTTTGACTGACCTGATTTTTGTTCTTGACAGTGGCGAAAAGACTACTACAAAAGAGTGGCCTATGTTGCTTGATATCAAGGGTAGAGTCAGATTAGATGCATTTGAGAAATTTGTTCGTGAACTCCCAAATTCCAGGAGCCGTGCTGTAATGGTATCATTTTACACGTTGATCTCTATCATTAATTTTACTGCCTATGACTCTTTTCGTGCATTCATTGCTTGCAATTTTCACATCCATGGAAAGTTGACTGTTTGGCTAATAAGTCCCTGTTGTGTCTGATAATTATTCAAGAGTTATACATTCTTTGTTTGAGCCCCTTCAAAAGCTATTAACAAGTGCGGTGGTTAACCGAGCTAAATTGCATGCACTTAGGTCTCCAATAGTTGCTTGACTCCGTATGGTCAATGTTTTGAAATCCCAAGCATCTAAAAAGAAGTATTAAGAAAAGAAGAACATGATACATTTAATAACGGCTGATACTGATTTGTGATTAGTGTAGAAATATGCCTCTTCAGGATTGTGAATGATGAAAAAAAATACCTCCTGTGAATCATGATGGAATTCCATATGCCAAAACGTTCTCATGAAAAAAATACCTTTTATTCTTGATTGTCTACGTATGTGATGAACTCGTTCTCATGTGTACTTATAAATCTTGATTTTGTGTTACAGGTTATGTGTTTCGTCTGCAAAGAAGAGTGCTCCAAGACAGAACAAGAAAACATTTCCGAGGTATGAGCTTCGGTTGATAACTAAGATTTTGGAAATGTGTGTGCTATCTGAATAAACTAGTTCTAAACTGAATTGAAATTACCTATTGGAAAACTGAACCAAGTGTTAATATTGGTTTACTTTTTCTACTTCCGAAACCAAATCCAAACCCAAAAAACCTAAAGTACTGTATATTTAAGTAAAATGTGAACCCAGATAGAAACGAAATCTGTATAAACCGTTCCACAGTAGTATAGGTTAATTTGGTTACTATGGTTCATACACTGGAACCCGAATTGAACACATGAAATTTTTGTAGTATAGCTGCTTCATATTCTTTACTGGTTTTGTTTTGTTTTATAAAAGCTTTACTGGTTTTGTTTTGTTTTGTTCTAATGTCTTCTTTAGTAACAATTTTGGGAAATGTGGTTTTGTTATCATACAGGTGGTGGATACGTACTCAAGAGATGAGAGGGTGGGTTACGCTGAACCGGCTTCAGGAGTTGAGCTTTACCTTTGCCCAACCCGTGGCAGAACTGCCGAGATTCTAAACAAGATTGTTCCGAGAAACCAACTCGATTTGTTGAAATCTTTAGATGATGGTCTTATAGGTCTTGTTGTATGGAGAAGACCACAATTAAAAAACCAACAAGTATCTAATTTTCACAAGAACCACCGTGAAATTAGTTCATTAACCACACATAATACATCTCGTTACAGTAACATGGTACAGGTCAGCCATGATGATGGTGGTGACGTCCCTCCAGGGTTTGGTCCAATGGCCATAGCTCAGGATGATGATGACTTGCCTGAATTTAATTATTGTTCTGGTAGGAATGTTGTTATGAACCGGACGGAATCTGTAAGAGAGCTTATTCATAAATATGGAAAATCTGAACCGTTGTGGAATCAACAAGGTTTTAATGATGCTGACAATGAAATACTACCAGAGTGGCAGCCGAAACTAATACATCAGTCTGTTGTGTCTAATAACGTAAATGGTGGTCCGATGGTTAGACCACGTAGTGATTGGTGGCCTCATCAGGCTGGAGGAAGATATTAATTGTGGTTTTTGTTTCACTTTTGAAAAAAATTTGTTTTGTTTGTTTTTTTTTTGTAGTATGCATTGGCATAAAAGCTATTCAAAATTGAGTTACTTGTTTTCAACTTACTCATTATGGCTAAACTCTGTTAATTAATATAACCCGGATATTCTGGAAAGACCCTCCAAATCCTTAATTGACCATGATCCGGTTTTGTTGAACCGGTTGTGTTACAGTTTAAGAGAACTTTCCTAACGCATACAATTATTTTTGTGCTTCTGTAGATGTTAAATAGATTTTGGTGAGGATTTCAAGAGAAAAATGACGATGGAGATTGGTTTATGTGATGCATTATTAGTTTATTTTCATCGTTAACACTTTACTAACGTGTTGAAGTATATTGCCATTATCACTAAAGTAAAAATGTAATGCATGATATATTAACTTCCAGATAGGAGGAACAAGCATGATGATCGAGGTTTCCATAAAGAAATCTACAATAGCCATGTCCGTTGTTGGATATAAAATTCAGTAATCAATGAACTGGCGGACCATTTTATATTACCTAACGATAAGCATTTACAAAGTAATATTACATTTATAACCACAAAAAGGCCAACAGAAGCGAACAAAGTAAAACATGACCAATAAAATAATTTGAATGACCAAACCCTGCATCCCCCCAAATGCACTTCCTATGCTGAAACTATAAGGGCTTCTTAGTCTTGTGATGTAGCAGAGTATTCAAAAAGCAAACGTTTTGATGGTGCAGATTGAAGGAGGACACGCAAGCGACTTGTGAGCTGATAGATCAGTGTCCATTGCATCGCCATCTCAGAATCTTTCATCTGCCTTACCACAGAGGCCTGTAAAAAGAAAAAGAGCAAGAAACCGGTGGTTCTTATTTTGGTGAGGTTTTGAAAGAAGTGTGGCTTTTAATTATTTGCCAAATGGAAAAAAAAACGAAGATTCTAATGTTTATGCCTGACCTGAAGGCGTTTTCCGAGCTGCACTTCAACTTCCGTTCCAAATGAGATATTGCTTGCTAGAGACTTGAGAGGATCAACAGTTGGATCAACCGAGAGTAAACTGGGGATCTGCGGGGAATACACCAACCTCCATCTCGCCTGACCAAACTCTCCTTTTCCTTCGATCCTTGGCATTATGGTTTCAAGAGTTGCAGTTGCAAGTTTTTTGAAAGCAAGTTGTCCATCTCCTTCTAATATGGATTCTGCTAATTGGCTCTCAAACACCTTTGCGGCCTAGGAAAGTGAGATGATTATAAATAGAGATTTTCATCAAGAAGAAAAATACAACATTTCAAAATTTCAGTTAGTGTTTTGACTACAAATTTACCTCGGAAGGTGAGAGAGCATCCTGTTCCACAGAACGAGTTGAAGTAACCACAAGTTTGTCCTGCCAATTGCTCGCTCGACTTTGGATCCTAAACTGCCATTCCGAACCAACTAAAGCTAAATCTAGCAGAGGGTCTAGTCCATGTTCAGGCTCAAACTTTGCAACGTTGAGATGCTCCCTTTTCAGGCGTACCTGTGTTTAGAAAACAAATACATGTTGATTACTCGAGGAGAACTTGTGTCAATCTATGCAAGAAAATGATGGAATATGTTTGCCACAGAAAATCAAATTAGAGATTTAGACAAAACCTGAGTAGCCACAAGATTGACATCTCCATTCTCAAATGTTAGGATACCCTTTGGTTTGATATATTTGGGATGAGCCATGCCATCAAGCTCAAGCTCACCGCTAACAGCAAAATTAAGAATTAAAGGATAAACTATCCTCAACTCTGGTCCTAAAACAAGTTTCAGATCACTCAGACGAATATCCATATTTGGTTTCATTTTCACTTCTTCAATCTCCTTTTCAACAGCATTTGATTCACCTGTTGCAGGTCAAACAAGCAGCAGAGTTCATTACACAGTTTTATCTACACAGTCCAAATACTAAAAAAAGTCAAATTCATAGAATGTTTGCTAGTGGAGAAAAAAATTACCAGCTGATTGAGAGAATTTCATCCTTGAAGAAGCCGGTTCTGTACCAAAAAATCGAGCAAAATATCGTGAAGCAACTGCTTGAGAAGCACCTGGAATCCTAGATTGATTGGCTGCCAATCTATTGAAAGGGGCAGCTCCGCCACTCTTATCATGGGGCAGATAAGCTTCTCCGTGGCTTAATTTAATATTTCCTGATATAGTTGGCTGCAACATTGATCCAGTAATTTGCAGCTGAGTATCAACCTGACCACTGATTTGCCAACACGAGAACTTTCATCAGGAATCAGAAAATGTAAGAAGCTCAGTAACATGAGCTTACTGAGCTTAAAAGAAAAGAATGGAAGAAACCTAGACGAGACAATATCTTAGCATGTGGTCTAGCAGAAAAGCAAAGAACATCAATTAACCAAAACTGATCCAGCATAAAGTACGCACTCGTCAAGATATATCAACAGTTAAAGTAAGAAGAAAACGACAAATCAAATTATCTACCACAGGCTCAAAATGACAGCAGATTTGATCGCAGAGTGTACCTTAAAAAATTCTTAGCTCGTACTTCTAGAACTTCACATTTGAGCTCTATTTTATCACCAACATAAGCTTCATTTGATCTAAGGGGAAGATTTCCTTTAACAACCAGCTTTCCCCTTCTACTTACTCTGCTTTCCAATGAGGTGATGCACAACCTGTTTGATTTAACATGTAAGGTCCCACCGAAGTTTGTGAGAGGTTTACGGAGCACAGGTGAAGATATAGATGCCCTGTGGAATGATGCAGACCCATCAAGCACGGGATGCTCCACTGTACCTCCAACCTGCTCAGCAAGTAGGATGAATTTAGTTCGACCTTCTATAATATATAAGGACATGGACAGATCAATTTAACTATCTTATGATGTAAAGATAAGTTAGCAAGGGCACAAGCAAATATTTTTGGCCAACCTGAAGCCTGATATCAGCATTGCCTTGTAGCCAATTCGCATAAGGAGATATGGCTGTCAACAATGTCATTCCCCCATCCTTGATGTCTGCCTCCAATCTAACCTCTCCTGCATCTAAAATACTCCAGTTTAAACCCTTGAGACTCTCAGCTAGCTGGCTGTCCCATCCCTCTTCGCTCCTATCCCTTGAGCTTCTCTTCTCATCATCCTCTTTTTCTTTTGCCCAGCTAGGGATTTCCACTGCACCACCTCTATCAGTTTCTCTGTCTTCTCCTTCAGAGATATTTTTCTGCGAAAAGCTAACTGGAACACTTCCTTGTATATGCACATGACCATTTTGGACAAATGGTTCAAAGTTAGAGTTGAAAAGAAAGCGACTGTTGGATGTCAGAGAAGCAAAAACCTCAGCTCGCCCAAGGTCTATACCACCAACTGCGCCATCCAATAATCTAACTTGTACATCACATTCTGGTTTTTCAAGACTCCCTCTAAGATCTCCTTCCATGTGCAAAATGCCTTTGATTGGTGACAATAGTTGCCTCAAAGAGCGAACAAGATCACTAGCTGATGATTCAACAACCTCAATTAAGGTAGGTATTAAACTAACAGGGAAATTCAGAACAGCAAAATGGAGATTTGTTTTTGGCCCCAATAATGTCCCATCTGCATGCAGTGTAGCGTTTCCCTTTTGAATAAGCATCTCCTTAAGGCGTAAACCATCATCATTGCTATATGAGCCAGTAGCTAGAACACGTTGAGTTTTGTAAGTTCCCCACTCCCAGTCATCTCCATGGAAGTCAAATTCAGCCTGATATAAGATGTAAGAGGGAAAACTTTTAATCAAGAGCATCACTGAAAAATCTCACAAAATTATTACAGTCATACAAAAAATTTTCCTTTCGAAAGACGAATTCATAAGTCCCCTTGGACTGGAAAGCTTATAAAACCCAATTTGGAGTCTCCTAAAATGATGACAATCTACCCTTCCATTTTATAAACTATGACATTTTTTTTTCATACCAAGGTGTCTCCATTGCCTCCACCACTAGCATCCAGCGAACCATGCCAATGACCTTTCAGTTCAGCTAAACCTGGAAGACTTATATCTTCAAGAAGGACTTCACTTGCTGGAGTATAATACCCACGTATCTCCTGATTTCAAGTAATTATGAAATTTAGAATAGGAGAAAGAAAGAAGATATTAATGGTATCTACACAGTTTTTCCGTCTCATATTATAGAATCCGCTTTCTATGTCAGAAGCCCCTTTGTTACTTTCAAATGGAAGAAAGGAACCTTATTTGGTACACTACCTCAAGCAAGTCTCGAAGATTGTCAGCCTGTAGACAGAGATTTTGCACACTTTGAATGAAGAGATCCTGCCATACCAACCAAGAAACCGCATAATAAGAGGAATCCAACTCAAAGAGGAGATGACAACATATGTTTGAATACACGTAAATGACATGCTCATGCAGGTTGAATTTTTTTACACCAACATTTTTGACCAAGGGTACTCACTATATAAGCATGTGATTTAGCAAAAACTTAGCCAACCTTTGATCTTGAGTGAACAGCTGGATCTGTGCTTCTTGAAAGAAGCCTCGCAAGAGGAAGCATCTCAGCGACCTCTGCCTTAGGCACTTCAAGTCTCATTCTCCATCTTCCCATGGAAGATATAACACTTCCTAGATGACCAGTCATGGCTCTCATTAAAAAACTGCCAGCTTCCTTCTGACCAAGGTCTCGATCCCGGGAACCTGGTAATACATATTCACCTTGAAGCTCATACCGGCTATTGCTTTGTTCAAGGATAGTTTTCTCGACAGTAATCTTCAGGAAGACAGATGAAAAGGTAAGCAGAAAATTATCATCAGGCACATTCTCATATTGCCTTCACTGCTTAAAGAATTTATCAATTAGACACTGTTTAATCTCACTATAAACTTTAGTCCTCCGAATAACATGCTAAAACAAGGTATACAGCATGGAGATGAAAAAGGCTTGATTTAGTTATGGTCATTTATATGATGGCAAATGATGTACTACGAAATTATTAAACTAGACCACCAGTTGTGATTACTCTCTAGATTTCTTAGAAAAGTAAACCAAAAACACAGGGACTTGTACGTTTGTACTACATACCACATCACCGCTCCATCTTACTGCAACATCTAAAGCTTCACCTAGCACTCCACTAAACTTTGGCCGAATGACAGACAACAGGCCATGTCCCCTTCGCTTCTGAAGATTTAGTTGAATCTCTGCCTGCAAGTAAAATGAAAAGTAAGATATTATTGATAATTTTAATGAACTCTCCAGTTGTTTCTGAAAAGCTGGGTTTCTAAGTTAAGACTAAACTCATAGCATCCCACAATTCTGCTTTGACATAATACTAATGAACGTTCTGATAAGTGAGCTAATCTTGATTGACACTGTTGTGAACATGCAAACAAAAAATCCTGGAAAGACTTTCAAGCTAATGATACCTTTAGTACTGTTCTATTTCTGAACCTTCACTTGGTACTACCACAGAATTAATTACTCATATGAATGTGCTTACCCTTTGAATCACCCCTCTCAGTGAGGCCAACTCCATCTCATCAAGTGGAAAATGGCGTATCTGCAACCAGATATGGCGACAATGTAAACCATCTGCTGCCGATTCTCAATTTTGCTTCAAATAATCAAATAAAACCAAATATTCACACAAGAGAAAGCACTACCTCCAAAGTAGCGGACTGTTGTGGTTGATAACAAGCGTTAGCTTTTAGTTGTCCCTTTTGTAGAGAAATAGAGAGCAACTTTCCACTTTGTACATTTTCATCAGAATTAGGCTGCAGTGGGCCTACAAAGTCTAGTGTAAGACTTTCGTCTGGCCGGCCCACGGCATCAAGCTAGATATGCAACAATACTAAAAAATGTAAATATAAACATCATGGGTTACCATCTGTCTAGTTATAAATCTGTTTAGAACACTGTTCAAATCAGATATATGAGACATACTGACACACTTTTGACAAAATATAAATTGAAAAAAGCTTCAACAGTTAGAAATCTTGTATCAATCACAATTTTTTTACTGCCAGGCCAAAAGGTCTGTTTTAACCATAATTAAGAACCACCACCGCAAAAGATAGCTACTACTAGTGCTTTGTGTTACTGATCCCGATGAACAATTCACGAAAGAAGCAAGAAATAAGTACATTACCTTAACATGATCTCGGGAAACGCTCAAAAGTCCAGCCAGTTGAGGGGCCAATATCAACTGATTCAGCTTGAGACTTGAGATGGAAATTTCACCAACAAGGCTTGAAATTGCTGCTGCATCTTTACATTTGTCTGACTCAACGTCACCATCTTTTGTAGAGCTGTGTCGTTTTATTTTCCCCAGAAATTTAATCCTTCCAGTTGCTTTTAAATGTGTAGGTCTTGGCGAATCAAATGGATAGGAAGACACCAAGCTGAAAAACTCAAAATTACGCATACGTAAATCCAAATCAAGCCCCTCAACAACAAATGGCATCGCCTCTCCTTGAGTGAAGTCTTCGTGAGACAAGAACTGGTCTTGGTAAGAGGTATCTAATTTTGTGTATAGATCGAAAGCAACAGATGATGAATTCACGATGATATTATCATGTGATATCACAATATCTCCCCGAGCATCAGTTAAGGAGCCATCAGCTTTAGGTGCGGCCCATTTGATGTCAAATCTTCTGCACTCAAAATTCAGAAGGAGCAAATAAGACAAGAACAGACACCAGTGACAATAAATATATCCCAACAGAAAGGTAAGGAATTTTACGGTTTCAAGAGGGCCCCAGAAAGTTTTGTCTCCCCAGTTAAATCACCTAACTTCAGCGGCCCAGGATTAAGATGTTCAGGTATATATCGATGCAAAACCTTATCGAAAGATATATTTCCTGAAAAGTTTACATCCAGTGCTGTATCATCTACCTCCCCCTGTAAACACATATACAATTTCAGCATCGAAAAGAAAAACAGAATCACAGAACGAAAACCAGTACTTTATAACATACAAATTGCTAAATAAGGGATGACCAAAAGATATCAGATTATGAGATGTTATACATATTGTCCCTCAGATTAACCTTATAAAAAACCAAGTCAAGTGAGCTAGTGAAAATATTATTCAAGGAAATTAGCAATCAGATGGGGGCTAGATAAAACCAAATAGAGCCAGGTGGAAAAGGCTGGTCTTTGTAACACAACCATTCTATGACGGAAAGCATACCATATGCTCCATTCAGAAGGGAAAAAAAAGCCTAAATTTCAGAAACAGCTACCACCATATATACACAGATACTATGCATTCTTGATGTGAAACACAAAATAACAACCATTTATTTGCATGAAAGATGGGACTGATGCAGGCAATTTATAAACGGGCTAATCATTAAATCAGCTGGAAAGAGTAAGCATGCATCTGCAGACCCCTCAGGAGAAAACTCAACATTGAACCACATAACTTAGTGGTGTCCTGTTTTCCATCACCCAAGTCCTCCCCAAACCCCGATAAATTAATGATGCAAGGTCATTTACCGTACGATACAAGGAAAGGTAGGGAAGTACATACAACATACCTCTTGACAGATCCAAGCATTCCCAGCTCCACGAATCTCCCCTCCATCAACAAGGGTAGCTCTAATACCATATAAATCAGCAACCTATCACATGAAATAATTTAATTTGGATGGATAAGTCATACATTAACAGACTACCTCATGTAGGTGGAAATAGACAAAGAAAATACTTACACAGTTGTCAGTGTTAAATGTGAAATTAGCCGAAAGATATGAAAATGGAACACGGTCAAATGCTGCAACTGCACCAGCCTCCTTGTTTTTCAGCATGGCCTCATATGCCACAGATGCAGGAAGTTCTGGAGAGAGATAAGCTATCTTCCTAGAGACCATGCAACTCCCCACGAAAACAGGAGCATCAAGCGGGCCTTGACAGTTGAATACAGCTGTCACAGAACCAGCTAGCTGCAGTGCAAGATGAAAGAATGAAATGGGACAAGATAAGTAAGTCGCTAAGAAGCAGAAAAAAAATTGAAAATGCATCAAGGGCAAAATCAGTGGTAGAATTTTAACAGAACATGCACAAGGCAGTATAAATCATACCGGGAAAAACAAGGGCTTCATCTTGAACGTTTTCATCAAAGCATTAATTTCCACATACGGAACCTGAAACAAAATAGGGACAATCAGCAATTTGATGGGAAAAACAAACAAATCAGACATTAAGATCAAGAAAGTCAATGTAGCTATAAATATTGGCCCACGTAAAACAATTCGGTTTTGTCTTTGACTGGTAATCTAGATATTACCATCTAAATCCGGGGTTCACATAACAAATCTTACCTGACACATCAGATGAAACTCCCCCTCATCAGGATTAATACCAAAATCTCCAGAAGCCTCCAAAGGTACCTTTCCAAACCAACCACTAGCATTATGAAGGAAAATGCGCTGGCCGCGGAAGGACAGGCTGGCTGAGACATCCTGCAAAACAAATGAGATTATATGAGCCAAAAGGTAAACGAGCAGAGAAAACCTTGAGCTGGCATCCTGGGTTTGTAGCTAAAAGATAACGACAGGAGAAGCATTATAGCTGAACAATTACATGGAAAGCATACACCTCTATGACAAATATAGATCTCCTAACGCACAGGAAATATATTATAAAGACATGAGAAGGCATTTTCAAGAAAGCTATCAACTCAAGACTTACAGAGAATGAAGAAGGTGCATCATATATATGGAAGCCTAGTCCTGTGACATCAAGCTGGCCATGGAGATTTGGAAATATTTCCCCTCTAGACATACACAGGTGAACCTGCAATGCATTAGGCGATGACAGTCAGGGAAAGAAAACCCAATGGCAAACCAATATTTATATCAGAAATTTGCTCTCAATCAACTTGTAAACGAGAAAAAAAAAGAACTCCCATTACTTGACTTTAAAGATCTGTCACAATTTATCATACATATAAACTCCAACAATAAGGTGTTGACAAGACACCTTGGTGACACTGGAATGACTAACTACTAAGGGGTCTTTAAGCAGCAAGAGGATATATTGTACAACGAAACTACAACAGAATGTAAATGCTGACATAAACTGTAGACTATTAAAGCTCATCGAAAATGATAACAAAATTTAGTTCAATAAGAGAGCACACACAGTGGACATTAGAAAAGCACCTCACCAGTAGCTCTTCCCTTAAACCATTCAATTGGAATCTCTAGAATTCTTTCAAAAATCTGTAGAGATGTAGAAGAGAGATAAGTCAACCATAGGCAATTAATACCAAACATAAACTCATCTATTCCACCTGATACCTTACCGGGACAAAGAAGTTGGCGACCTTTAAGTTTGCATGCCAGTTCTGCTCCACAGTATCAACAAAAACATCAACGGACAAAAGTCCACCATCTTCAGATGTTACATCTGATCTCCACATATTACAGTTTCCACCAAGTTGCACGTACCCACGACCATAGTGATTCTGAAACTTAACATGTCCATGGACGTTCCTCATTTCTCTACACAATAAATGTTGTTTACAAAAATCAGTCACTTCATAAGAACTCTACTCCACCCAAAGAAAGCACCATACCGGTCTCATAATACAGGGTTTGATATCCACTTAAACCAACGCTAAAAGTAAAAAAATAATTGATGCTATAAATTTGATTCTTGAAAGTTGAAATTGGAGAGTAAAAGAAAGGGCATAGTAAATGTCTTCTTTGAACATTATAGTACATCTACAAAGATAGATGACCCTCACCTGGGCTCTGTATCGCCATAAGCTAATAGCATAAGTGTCCCACCTTTAAACTGCACAGAATCAAGCATAATTGGTAGTGTCTTCTCAGCATAAACAGCAGGCAGCTTCTCCAGTCCATCACTCAAGTGGGGAGCATTGTCAGCAGTATTCAAATCTGTCCCTCTTGTTAATTTCTTAGACGAACCAGTTAAAATATTATTAACCACTTCCTTCAATGGCCAAGTAGGACGCCAATGATTTGTTACCGGCTGATTCTCATGCTTTCTGAAAGTAAATTCACGAGGTTGGTTTCCAATTCGATTATCATGTGGAACATCGCCAGCATCCTGATTCACAACATTCATAGATATATCCCCTCTCTGACTGCTTACAGTCTCAGATTCAGTGGAATTCACAGTATCTTCAACACGTGAGCTTCCTTTAGTGTGTAAAAGTGTACAGAGTTTATCAACAGTCATAAGGAATGGATCACATGATACAGTGAACTTGTCTACCATTGTAGCCTTTTTTCCAGCGAGGAGCCATTTTTCCCTCTCTCGATAATCTTCCCCATCCAATTCATTACCTAATGATTTCTCACCATACGGCACATGATAATCATACTGATTACTGATTTCTTTGTCACCTTTCACTAATAACATATCCAAACTCAGCTCATCATAATTTGCAGATGACAGAGAAGGCTCGTCAGGTTTTTGGTGCGATAAACTGTGGAAGTAAGACATAACTGCTGAAGCACTGCGCTCAAGAATTCGCCTCTTGCCACTAATATCATACATTGAATTACGGTGTGATTTCGAATTCCACTTAAATCTGTACTTCCTCGGGCGCTTTAACATTTTGGACAAGAACTTGAGCCCTGAACCAGGAATTTTAATGCCAAATGATTTCTCCAATTCAGCATGCTTCACATCATAATCAACTCCTATGTCCATGCAATGTTGATCTGCTGAATGCATATTTCCATCCATGCAAATAAAGGAGTTGGCATTTGCTATATCAGTAAAACGCCTATCTTGCTTCTGCACATCATCTTTAGCATCAGAATAATTTTTACAAACAATATATCCCGTCTCTGCAGCTACTCTTGCATCATTATCCCGTTCACTATCCCAACGGATCCCTGCTTCCTCCCTGGAAATCCTTCGAGTTTTGGTACGAAAATCAATCCCTTCTTCAGAGGACAAATGACTTTGCAAACTAGCTTCAGATAAAGGTATCCCTAACCATGTAAAATCTTTCTTTTGTGCAACCAATACCGTTGGATTACTTAGAATCGCATCAACCACTATCTTTCCCCTCCTCAAACTCGCAAAAGGACGGACACAGAGTTTCATAGTCGGAACCTCACCACACGAAAACTCTTCAGCATGAGGCCCGATAGAGCTCGCTTCAAGCGTTATAGACATTGGTGAAACCCTTCTAACTTTTCCAAAATCAACCTCACGCTGGATACTCTCACTAATCATAGAGGAAACTGACGGCAAAAGCTTAGTCTCAACGAAAACCCGAGCTTTATTCTGTCCATACCACACTAATAAGCAAACACCAGAGATAACAGCAAAGAATACAGAACACCTCAGGAAAAACAAACCCTCTTCCCACACAGGAGCTAAAGGCCTAACCAATTCCCTACTTCGTACAAAAGGCTCTTTCAAGCATTTTACCTCCATTCTACTCCTAGAATCAAGAGACTTTCTCAGAATTTGTACATTTTTCCCACAAAATCGAGAAAATTTCGCTAACCAATCATTTTGCTTCTCTGAGTATACACGCTTGCTGCGGAAAGCTCTTCTCCTCCGTCCATCAAAACCATTGTTTCTGTAATCTCTTGGATTGAACGAAGTGTGAAGAAGAGGAGTACCGAGAAAATGGCTTTGCAATCTCAGGCTCATTATTCGCCACTCATCTGTTGGGGACCAAGAAATGTTGCTCTTAGTCCCCGAATGCTTCAGAATTCAACAGAATCCACTCTCCGGTATCCTGACATGAAAGTGAATGGTTTTGAGCAGAGAACCCAGAAACTAGGGTTTTCGACCACCTCGCCACTAATCTAGGTCAAGATTTTACGATAAGGGAGACAAAGAGGATTTATTCAATGGAGGAAATTCGAAGAAGTTTACGAGTTCCAGAGAGAGAGAAAGAGGCACAGAGATAGAAAGAACAAAACGCAAGCTACCTATCAAAGTTAGCCTCCTGCGGAACGGCGTTATCAAACAATAAAACGCAAACTTTTTTGCGTTTTGGTTTTTACAATATGGTTATTCTTAGGCTGGGCATTTTAACCGAACCGAACCAAACCAAACCGATCCAACCGAACCAAGCCATAATCCAATTTTTTTTTTTTTAATAAGTTTATGATATTAAAGATGTTTATAAAAATATAGATTCACTTTTGATTTTGTATTTTTTTTTTCAATATAAATGATTTATATGTTTGAGATTTATAATGTGTTTTAGTTTCCCATGATTTGGTACTAAGGTGCTTAATCTCAATAACTAATATCATAATTTTATTGGTCATAGTTTTTTTTACGAATTAAGTTAACCGAATTATAACCCAACCAATGTATAACCAAACCAAACTTAACTCGAACCAAACTAAACCGAAGCAAACTAACTTCGGTTGAGTAAAATTCTAACCCGAACAAACTGAACCCGAACAAACCGAACTTATTCACTTATTCTCAAAGATCCCTTTTTTTTTGTTATCTGTTTTATGAGGGTGATCCAATTTCTGATAAATAATTACACTTAGGGACACTTTATGTTAAAATAATTTATGTGTGGACATTTATGGAATGTGACACACTATATCCTTCTTTTGGTGATATAATAAGACCAAAATACCCTGAAGAAAGCTAAATCTGTTTGGTTTTTACTGATATTTTATTTCTAATCTCAGCTGTCTATTTACATTAACATTTAATTACAACGTTCAGTGAGGATGCTTCTCATTTATGACAGCGCGTGTATGAGAGCAAAAACACGTGTATGAGACCAAAAGCTCATTTATGATACCTTTTTTAGATGTGTGTTTGATGATTTCTTTTTTTTTAATGAACGGCTTGGATTGTTTTGTAAAGTAGAGTACATAGTACACTTACATCTGTGAGCTACTAATGAATTTCGTAGGTAATTCGAGTTCGGTAAAAAATAGAGGTTACTCGTGGACGTGTTTCTGTGGTCAACAACACAATCATATTAGAATGCAAAACTCTGAAATTTCGGTAAATCTGAATTATGTGGTCAACAAAACACAACCATATGCTTACTTGATGGTTAAGAATTTTGTCAATATTTCCATCTAGACTAGCACACAACTTAGTGGTTAACAATAGTTATGTATCATTCTTCGTGTCCACGTAAGCGTGTCCACTGCTGCAAGTTAATCAACTCACCTTCTTCGTGTCCACATAAGCGAGTCCACTACACCAGTCACACTTTTTCTTTCTTTTGGAATTTTCCCCACAAAACACCCAAATCTCATCTAAGCAAATAACAATCAGTTTTTCGTCGCCGTCGCCATCATGACAAAACCATGGTGGTTGAGAGTTGTTGGACGTAGCGGTGAGTTGGAGCAGAAGCAGAAAAAGGTTTGATAAAGTCGTTAAATGACGGTAAACGTAGTTGAAATGAGGATGAAATCGGTGTGGAGAACTCTAAGCTAAGAGAAGTTTAGATCTGGAAAATTGTTGTTAGATCTGAGAACTCGAAAGTGCAGCTAGAATTGTACGTAGAAAATAGAAAGTGGAAAATGATTTGTTTGGGTAATGGATAAGTTAAAAATAAGTTGGTAAGTTTGGATGTAGTAATGAGTTAAAAATAAGTTGAATAAGTTAAAAAACATATTCAATGGTTTGAGGGTATATAAATAATTGTAGATCTAATAAGTGTGTCACATCCCATAATTCAAATAGGCATCACTTTGGAACATTAGGCAACAAAACCTTGAACTTGATTTTATCTGTTCAATATCTCGACTATTTACCATCCCTGGACAAGGCAAGAATTAAAACGTAGGAAATTCAACCAAAACATAAGACAATAATAATAACATCAAGCCATACACAAGAAGATAATTGCAGAAATCATTGCACCTAAAAAGGTCTGAGATTGAAAAACAAAAAGTGTTTAAATGAAATGAAGAGAGAAGTTTTGCCTTTAGCCTGTTCATCATCATAAGACTAGAAAAAAGGATTCAATGTCTTTTAACTCTAATAATCCAGACCCTTCAATAGATTTATTAAAGCAGAGAAACTCATATGAACAATATACGGCGAAATACATGTTCATATTCGTATTTTCCATCACGATCAAAATGGTATTGATTCAGGGATCTACCTCACAGGCTGTTGGTTATAGTGGTTCTTCTCCTTCTTCTTTGCTGCAGCTAGCTTTGCACGTCTTGCAGCTGCCTCCTGCGCAGCTGTTTTCGCTGCAGCATCCAACTCTTTGTTTGATTTCTTCTTCTTCATGGATGCAATCTTTTTCAGCCTTTCTTTGACATCAACTGAAGATTCTTCCTCGGTCGGCTCAGACCCAGCAGCAGCTCCATCTACAGCCTCTGGTGTGCTATTATTTGCTTGTTGTTCTTGAGACTCTTTTAACTCCTTCTGTTTATCCTTCTTCTTCTTCTTTTTCGATGCCTTTGACTCCCCACCTGCTGCATTCTCTTTCTTCTCTCCCTCTCCATTCAGCTCTTCTTTCTTTTCTTGTTTAGCCTCTGTAAATGTACACACACAGTATTATTTCAGATGGAACTTCTATCGGCATTAGCAAAATACTAGACAGATCAAAATAAACTGATTTTCCCAAAGTAAATCACAAAAGCAAGAAGCGGACCATCAAAAAATCAAATGCGGCAATACGAGCAGAGTTTTATGGAATACAAATGATCAGTACTATTAAAGATGTCAGAATTGAAAACAAAAGTACCTTGAGAGTCTACTTGGCCATTGTTCTCCTTGGGGGCAACTCCAAAATCTGCTAACAAAGCCTCAAGCTCAGCAAGTTCCTTCTTTTTCCTCTCTTTCTTGGAAAGTTGCCTCTCTGCTTCTTTAGGAGGTGCAGGAACTTCAGGAGCCTTCTTCACCTCAGGCTCTGGTTCTGGATGAACCTGTACCTCTGTTTCCTGTTCGTGGTCTTCCTCCACATCATCATCACCTTCATCAAGAACATCTTCCTCACTTTCACTTTCCTATCAATCAAAGCAAGTAAAATCCCATCAGAAATCCCATCAACAAGTAATCAACCTTAACAAAACTTTAAAAACATAAAAAGTAGACACCCAATCCTATATATAAGACATGGCTACAACATGCAACATCTTATCAGATCAATAAAGACAGGAGAAAGCAACTAGCTTCACTGGAACAACATGTGCTACAATAACAATTCCCTTTCTCAAAGCCAATACTACCATCAAAACACAAACTGATACACTTGTGACAAAAAGGAACCCTTAAGCAATAGAGAATACCAGAGAGACAATTCAGGCAATCATTGAAGCACAAAGCCAAAACATATTGGTTTGAAGTCTGACCTCAACGTGAGTGTCTTTGGCATCAGTATGTGATGGCTGAGAAGTGCTCCAGCCAGACTGAGGAGGAGCAGAGGTGGCGTAATACTCATCGTCATCATCATCATCATCAATATCAGCCCAAGACTTAACTTTGAGAGGCGTAGGTTGCCAGAAGACCTGTGGCTCAGGCTCCTTCTCTGGCTCTTGTCGTGAAGATGACTTAGAGGAAGAAGAGCCTTTGCCCTTACCAGCCTTGTCAGATTTCTTCTTCTTCTTACGAGTGTCCAAAGCCGCAAACAAATTGGTGCTCTGGATCGTAATCGATCCTTCGTCTCTCTTGTTTCCACCTCCAAACATCTTCTTACGATTTCAGATCAAACTTCTTCGGACAAAAAAAGGCAGTTTTTGATTTCACCTACAAACGAACAGACCTAAAAAAGATAAACCAACAAAAACAGAGAATCTGGGTCGATTTCTAACGCAATAACAAAACTTTACATGAAATTCCTTGACTGTTCACTAACCACTGATTACCCAGAAGAAGATGAGTAATAATCCGATCAGGGTTCGAGATGAGAAATGATGAATCCGGATTTGAAACGGAAGCGAGCTAGAGAAGAGGAAAAAGTGTTGTTATTTTAAGGGATAGAGAATGGAATTAGGGTTTTTCTTGTTCCATGTAAAGGATGAGGAAATCTAGGTGGGTGTAGCAGCCGTATAGGTTAGGGCTAAAGGCGAGAGAAGGAGATAACGCCAGGAGAAGCCATTAAAAAGCTCGTCTCCCTGAGTTTATTAAATTTACAATTTGGTACCTAATGAGTAATGAGTTTTCGTTTGTTATTTTGCTCAATGTGTTTACACATATTTTTGGGTTTACACAGTTTAGCCCAAAAAATTCAGAGGATAAAACACACATAAACTACGATAAAAGTTTAAATGGATCGATGAAAACTTTGTAGTAAAGTGCTTAGAAAAATGATATACTGTTACAAAAGAACGAGAATTTATCATGAAAATTACTATAAATGAATATAAAAAATTTATACCCGATAATAAATATAAGAGATAAAACACTCTCATACTCTGATCTTTCTTTTTTTTGTGAATGAGTGAGGGTAATCCCTCATACTTTGATCTTATCAAAATGTTGCGATGATTTTACTAACATTTCAATACATCCTTTTATATAAAAGTAAAAAGTGAAAGTTATTGACTTGCGTATGTTTCTAACCTTTGCAAGCCTTTTTTTTAAGGTTATTTAGCTTAATATACATGGAAAGATACGAAATTAGGTGGGTGACAAAAAAAATTTTAAAACTAAGATTTACTTACAGTTTTGTGTGGCCAATGATATGTTTCACCTTGAAACACCGACAACCCCAAATCACGAGTCCACTTCCGGCTCCGGCTCTAGCTCCGGCTCCGGTTCCTCTGACAACCCCAAATCACCGTGGTGGTTACGGAGAGACGTAACGGTGGTGGTGGTGGTTATACGGTGGAGAGAGAGACGAGTCCACCTCCGGCTTCTTCAATCACCGGCACCGGGAATAACAGTCCACCTCCAGCTCCCCTTCAATCACCGGCACCGGGAAGAATAGTCCACCTCCGACTCCCCTTCTTCAATCTCCGCTTCCGGCTCCAGCTCCGGCTCCAACAACCCAAATCACCATGGTGGTTACAGAGAGCCGTAACGATGGTGGTGGTTATGGAGGTGGTGGTGGTGGATGATACGGTGGAGAGAGAGAGAGATAAAGAGGATAATACGGTGGTGAGAGAGAAATAAAGAGAAGAGGAGAGAGAGAGAGAGAAAGAGAAAGCTAATACAACTATTTAAAAAAATTGAATAGTAGCTTTGTCATAGAGCTAATTTTCGCAACTTCTTCTATTGGAGCCGCCAAATCCTTTTTTTATTGATTTTCGTAACATAAACAAATTTAACATGATAAACATTTTTTCTAAATTTTTAGATTCTTTCCAAGGATAGATTTTAACATGACTCTCAAAATTTATTTTAACAACTTCTTATATGAAGTTTCCATGATGTTCTAGAAAATTGTGGAAAAGTAACATATAGTGGAAAAGTAAATCTTCATTTCGTGTTATTTCCATGATGTTCTAGAAAATTGTTAAAAAAAATTCAAAGTAGAATCTTGATTAGACAATGGTTTTAGGCATGCCATATAAGATAACAACTTCATTTTTAAACAAACAAGCAATTTGTGATGCAATGCGAGCTTTTGCACAAGGTATATACAAACTTTGAGAAATGATCAACAACCATTAAGACATAATATTTTTCTTCTTTAGTTCGAAGCAAACCTAAAACGGAATCCATAGAATTTGCTTTCTTATAAGTTATAACTAATGCTACAAACAAAGTAAATATTGATGTTTCTTGTGTGTCTCAGGAGAGGAGACCCAAGTACTTGTTGAGAAGCCAGTCATGCTTACTTTCTATTTCAAGCCAGAATCAAAAGAAATCAAACTTTATAGTTATTACATTGCATTGTAGTAGCAATATGCAGTTCAATGAAGTTTTGAACTCTTTATTTTCAGGTATATTCACAAGAAAAGCCATTCGAAAACATAGAAAATGAAAAGAAGGATGATCCAACGAAGAAGACCTTCAAGGATGTTCATCGGAACCTCGGTTTCCGTCTGATTGCAACGGAATAAGGCCGCTTGGCTTGACCCTACCGTAGTTCCTCATCCACAAAACCACATACAAAGCAATCCCAGCCACAAAGCCTAAGGCAGCATTTGAGCCTAAAGACACAGCAGTGCATATAAGCATCACAAATGCATCTCCCTTTGTATTCATATCCCTAGCAGCCATTGCAAGCTCTATCCCCGCAAATAACAACAACGCCCCAAGCACACCAACCGGAAACTTCTCCATTATACCCACCAATGAACCTCCTAATACCAATCCTAGCACCAATTTAGCTACTCCCAACATTGCCACACACCCACCACTCCTCCCTCCAAACTTGTACTGCCCGGCTAACCCACCGGCTCCATGGCAAGTAGGCATCGCCCCAAACCAACATCCCACCATATTCATCAACCCAACCGTCATCGAAACAGACGTAGCCGAGAACTTCTTCTCAGGGAAAAGATCATACGACAACTTACACACCGCCACAACGGAATTCAGAACAGACAGAGGTAACTGCGGGATCGTCCCTTTCAAAAACCCCTTTTTCCACGCTTTTTTATTCATTTTCACAACCTTAATCTTCGACGGCCCAAACTTGATGTCATGTAATATACTCGGCTTCCTTATGAACGCGAAAACAACACCCAACAAGAATACCAACAAAGCAGATGGCACATTAGCTATAACCTTCCTGATCGAAACCGAAACCCGTCTTCTTCTACTCAAACCATCTCTATCTTCTTCATCTTCCTCTTCTCCATCTCCATTCACAAGAACTATAAAGAGAACACAAGCCAAAGCCAATACCAAACCATCTAGTCCCAACCAGGGCCTATCACCAACACTCTTTGACTTTGAAAAACTCTGTTCCTTCCTAATATATTTAACTGCAGACATAGCAAACGCAAAGCCTTGTGATAATTGAATTCCTCTAACAACCGATAAAGGAATTATATTGAACACAAACTGCATCAAACCAGAGATCCCTAACACGAACAAGGTCCCTCCGGTGCATATACCGGCGGCCATGATCTCCGGTATACCGAAATCCTCCGCAGTCGATGAAATCGCCACGGCTGCGATCGATTTCATCGGTTGGACCGGCATGGGGACACCGTAAACCGCTCCGGTTATGGCGTTGTAAATACCGGTGAATATCAGAGTTGTGCCTAAATCCAAATCCTTTGCGAGAGTTAAGGCTAGGACGATCGGTATGTAAGTGCCGAGATCACCCATTGCACCGTTTATTTCGGCTAGTTTTGACCGGAAAGCCAGATTTGTCCTCAGTTTGTGGAACAGAGAACGCTTTGGGGCTTCGGGTTGACTTGTTTGAGACTGAGACTCCATTATTTATGTTTGAGGAATGCAACAGTTTTCAGAGTTTTGTTATATCGAAACAGAGCAATGCGCATCTCTTTATATCAAAAGCATTGACCACTAAATAACAAAAGGTTCGATAGTGACCGTATCTGATTCTTATTTTGAGGTAAACAAAATTTTCTTTATTTTTATTTTTTGTTTTGTTTAGGATTTTATATAGGAGAGATCCCTTTTAATACCGTTCACTGATTTTTTATGAATTTAGTGCTGACATAAATTAATATAGTCAAATCATACTCTTGGCGTGTTGCAGGTGTTCTAAAAATGTTAGCAAAATATAACATGAATCATAAATATCAAAAGGTCAACGCTCAACATCCAAAATTAGGTGTGTATTTATTATTTGACAATGGGATTTGAAATCTTGGGGAAAATATTGAAGAACATATCATCAATATACCTAAATAAAATAGTGAAAATATATAAGGAGAGGGACATATATACAGAGGCAACCCAAGAATGGGAGTCATGTGACTCCTCCATAAATTATCAAATTAATTTAAGTTTATTTAGATTTAGTAAAATCATTGGTAAAGTTTACTTATTTATGATATATCATGGTTTTTACCCAGTTTAAGCCATGATATAAGTCCAATATATAGAGTCTTTGTTGTGTTTTGTGTTGGTTTTAGAGTCTTTACAGGTACTAGGACGATTGGAGCTTAAAAGATGTTTACTGGAAGTTTTGGAGCATTGCGGAACGAAGTGGCGAAGATCGAAGTGAAGAGTCGAAATCTGAAGATAGTGGCGATCGACACCCATGTCGACCAAGCCCAAAACTTAATCAAAAGAAGTCCGTTCGAAGCCCGAAAGTTCCAGATGTTTACTTTTAGGTTTCTAGTCGGTTTTGTACCTCTATATATACGTTTTTACAGCCATTGTTGAGGCTTACGCTTTATTCTATTGAATTCTTAGAGATATCTTTTAATAAAATCATGTTTTCTTCATTCGATATGTCTGAGTAATTCTCTTGTTAGGTTTAGGGATTTTCAAAGGTGTTTGATGAGTTGCTAGATCTGATTTAATTATTAGGATAATATCTTTAGAATGTTCTTCATCTTGACTTGTGTTTATTGCTGATTTTAGCGTCATGAACTGAAATCTGATCTAGGGTTAATTAATAGAAACGACAGTTTGATTGATTACCTGATCTAGTCTTTAATGAGCAAAATTCCTTTTCGCAAAGAAATTTGGTTTAAGATTTTGTGAACAATTGAACCTAAAATTAATGTTTGTTTAGATTCATAGGATTCACAAAGAAATTTGGTTTTCTAGGATTTATTCATAGATAACTTCTGCAACGAAAGTTGATTAGTTTTATATTCGTGTTCATGTTCAGGAACTGTGCTTTAATATTCTTATCAATTGATTTATCTGCAATTCTGATTCACTGGAGATTTTCCTGTACCTAGCGCTTTTACTTATTGAATTTACAACCGTTTTAATTGCTTGCTTTGATTTACTTGCATTAATATCATCCTGCCTAGCTTAGTCTGAATTTAATAATCTATTGTGTTTATCTGATTCCCTGAGGATTCGATCCCTAAATACTGCATCTGATCTCTTAATTTGAGAGAGTAGGTCTAGGGTAAATTTGACCATATCAAATTTTGGCGCCGTTGCCGGGGAGTCAATTACCATTAGATTACTATTATTAGGATTTTGTCTAGATTTTATTTTTGTTTTTATTTTTCCGCTAGTTTCGTCTTTGTCTTTTTGTTTTGCGGTTGAGGTACATGCCTGATACTAGAAGCAATCAAGACAAGGAGCTAGTTGGTTACAATCTCGAGGAGTTAGCATGTTTGGAACGTGAGAACAGGAGAGCAGTCCAAGAAGAAATGATGGCTGCTATACCACCCGTCATATTAGTTCCGGGAGATGATGGAGTTCTGCGTGATCCGACAGGTCTCAGATACAACGCCGAAGGGCAGAGGATCAACGACGATGGAACAGTGATCGTCGAGGAGAATTTAGCGATTCTGCCACAGGGTGTCGCTCGATACCCACCACCTGTCGAGTGACACGATGAAATACAAGGTGACGATCGACACCACCCCTTGGGTGTCGATCGACGCCTCCTCCAGAATCAGCCAAACATTTTGAAGAATGAGGAAAACGCTGCGCGAGGAAGAATGCTTGCGGACTACAACCGTCCTGATCAGTTCTATGCGAATCGAGCTGCGATTCGTCCTCCTGCTTTTCAAAGGAATGATTTCGAGCTGAAGCATGATTACTTCAGCCTAGCCGCACAGAACCCTTACCATGGTCTTCCTCATGAGCATCCCATATACCACATCGAGAATTTTGAAGACTTAGCTTCCAGCATCAAGGCCAATGGAGTGTCCAACGATTATCTCTTTTGCAAGTTATTCCCCTACTCTCTTAGTGGGGATGCTTCTTACTGGTTGAAGCAGCTTGAGCCTAGATTGCTGACTACTTGGGAGGACACCAAGAACGCGTTCCTAAATTACTTCTATGATGATGCGAGATCAGAGGACTTGAGAACGAAGATTACTACGTTTCGTCAAGGCCCAACAGAATCATTCAGGGCTGCGTAGGTGTGTCTAAAGTCTTATCAGAGAGATTATCCTCACCATGGTTTCACCGATGTTCAATTGTTAGGCATCTTCTACAGAGGAGTGAACTGGAGGTATCAGATGGCTTTGGATGCAACGAGCAGTGGTAACTTCAATACCAACTATCCAGAGAATGCAGTTGTACTCATCGAGAACTTGGCTTCTAGCAACAGTATGAAGAACACTGATTTTGAGAGGAAGCAGATGAGCGAGAACAAGGATGGTGGGAAGCACTTGGCTGAGATGAACGCGAAGCTGGATTCTATGAAAAATATCCTTGTGGGCAAGAAGTCTATTCAGTTCGCTCAGGAAGTTGAGACTGCAGAGGAAGATGTCAACTACATCAACCAAGCCGGATTTCAAAAGTATAGCAATCAACAAGGTTATGGTTTAAAGACATATCAGAGCAATTTCAACATGAATTATGGTTCGTCATCTTATCAGAAACCTCCTGAGCAAGACAATGAGGTGAAGAATATGCTGGAACAACTCCTAGAGGGCCAATAGAAGATGATTGTGACTTTCAATGGGAAGTTAGACTCTGTCTACCAGGATCTTAATGGAAAGTTTGAGCCTCTGAGTACACATGTCAAGGACTAGATACACAGGTGGCTCAAACTGCTGAATCGGTGAAGAGACAAGAGGGTTATCTTTCTGCAAAGACTGACATGAACCCCAAGCGAGCCTGTAACTCAATTCGGGTAGAGGAAGAGAACTACTTTGATGAATTCGATGCAATTTTCTGACCTGCAGAGCAAGTGTCGATCGACACTGATCAAGTGTGTCGATCGACACCTCCTGAAGAAACAGCATCGTTCGATGTTTATCTCAACGAGGAATTCGAGATTGAAAGTGGTGTCGAGCGACACCACTCTAGCATCGCTCGACACCTAGGCTCCATCGAGCTGAAACTTTGCGAGACGTCTCAATCAGACGATCTATGACGGTTTGACACCTTGCGCGTACACAGAAAGCCACTTTTCGGAAGTTTGCCGTTTTTTCCCAGAAGTTCCAGATGTTTACTTTTGTGATCTATGACGGTTTAGAACATGTATATATACATTTTCCAAGCCATTGTTTAGGCTTATGCTTTATTTTATCTTTGTTTAAGAGATATCTACAATTAATATAATGGTTTTTGCTTTGATTATGTCTGAGTAGTAACCTTGTTTTTTATTGCATAGGATTAATATCATTAGATTGTTCTTCATCTTGTCTTGTAATTAATGCTGATTTTAGATTCATGACCTGAAATCTGATCTTAGGATAATTAATAGAAACGACAGTTTGATTGATTTCCTGAACTAGACCTTGATGAGCAAAATTCCTTTTTCACAAAGAAATTTTGTTTAGGGTTTTGTGAACAATTGAACCTGAACATTAATGCTTGTTAAGATTGTTAGGATTCACAAAGAAATTTGGTCTTCTAGGATTTAAACATAGATAATATCTGCAGCGAAAGCTGATTGGTTTTATATTCGTGATTCATGTTCGTGAACTGTGCTTAATAATCCTATCTTTATTTATCATCTGCATATCTGATTCACCTAAGATATCCTTGTGCCTAGCGCTTTCTCTTTATTGATTTTCACAACTGTTTAATTACTTGCTTTGATTTACTTGCATTCATATCATCCTGCCTAGCTTAGTATGAACTTATTAATCTATTGTGTTTCATTGATTCTCTGTGGATTTCGATACCTAAAGTACTGCATTGATCTCTTAATTTGAGAGAATAGCTCTTAGGGTTAATTTGAGCATATCAAATTTTGGCGCCGTTGCCCGGGAATCATAACCATTAAATTCATATTATTAGGATTTCGTCTAGGTATTTTTATTTTTGTTTTTATTTTCTACTAGTTTTGTTCTTGTCTTTCTGTTTTGCTTTTCAGGTACATGCGAAACCGCAATACCAGAAGCAACAAAGATAAGGAGCTAGTAGAATACGATCTTCCAGGACTTGCACGCTTAGAACACGAGAATCGAAGAGCAGTGATGGCTGCTAGACAGATGCTTGTTCTGACTCCGGGAGAAGATGGAGTTCTGCGCGATCCGGCAGGTCTCAGATATAACGCCGAAGGGCAGAGGATCAATGACGATGGAATTGTAATCGTCGAGGAAGTTATCGAGCTGCCTGTGGACGACGCAGAAGATGGTGTCGCTCGACACCCTAATGAACTACAGATCGCTCGACACGATGAGCCAGTCACTCAACAAGGAGTAGAAGTTGGTGTCGCTCGACACCCTGTCCAGGACAGACCAAGAACACTTGCTGATTTCAATCGTCTAGACTAATTCTATGCGAATCGAGCTGCGATTCGTCCTCCTGCCTTCCAGAGGAACGACTTCGAGGTGAAGCCAACCTACTTCAACCTCGTAGCTCAAGACCCTTTCCATGGCCTTCCTCATGAGCACCCAATGGACCACTTCGAGAAGTTTGAAGATTTAGCCTCATGCATCAAGGCCAATGGTGTGTCAAACGACTACATCTTTTGCAAGCTGTTCCCATACTCGCTTGATGGAGATGCGTCTTACTGGTTGAGGACTCTTCCTCTAGGCTCATTGACTACTTGGGAGGACACAAAGAATGCTTTCCTCAACACATTCTTTGACGATGCGAGATCTGAGGAGCTAAGAATGAAGATAACAACGTTCAAGCAAGGATATACTGAGGCATTCAAGGCTGCGTAGCATCGGTTCAAAGGCTATCAGAGAGATTGTCCTCACCACGGGTTCACGAAGGTTCATCTTCTAGGAATCTTTTACAGAGGGATCGCGTTGACGTTTGCTACAACTTTGGATGCTGCGAGTAGTGGGAATTTCAATAAAAATTCTCCAGAGACTGCTTTGCGTTTAATCGAGAACATGGCTAACAACAATAGCACGAAGAATGTCGATTTCGAGGGAAGCCAGTTTGGGAAGAGCATCACCAACAACCAGCTCGCTGAGGTGACCAAGAAGCTGGATACAATGACTAGTCTTCTAGCTGGGAAGAAGGTTGTCCAGTTTGCTCAAGAAGTTGAAACTGCAGAGGATGTGAACTACATCAATGGTTTAGGATTTCAGAGGTTCAACAATCAGCAGGGATATGGATCGTCTTATCAAAAACCCTTCCAGAGCAACAATTACAACAGGAACTACGGTTCTTCGTCTTATCAGAAGCCTCCTGAGCAAGACAATGAGGTGAAGAATATGCTGGAACAACTCCTAGAGGGCCAACAGAAGATGACTGTGAGCTTCAATGGGAAGATGGATACTATGTATCAGGACCTTGATGGAAAAATTTATGCGCTAAGCACTCATGTCAAGAAGCTGGATGTTCAAGTAGCTCAGACTGCCAGTTCTATCAAGAGACAAGAGGGTTATCTGCCTGCGAAGACTGATTCTAACCCAAGGAGCACTTGCAATGCCATTCTGAGCACTCAAGAGGATTATTTCGCGGAGTTCGATGCAATTTTTGGTACTGCAGAGCAAGTGTCGATCGACACTGTACCTGATCATCGATCGACACCACTCAGGATGTCATCTGAGATCGCGAAAACAGAGGTAGTGTCGATCAACACTAAGGATAACATCGATCGACACCACATCCAGTCAGAGCTAGATCTTGCGTCAATAGCGATTTCTTCAGAGAAAAACGTCTACAAGCCTCCAGTCCCTTTTCCTAGAGCTAAAAGGTCTAGGCAGGAGGTTGAGGAGGAGATTTGCATGAGAATTATTGATAAGATCATGGTGGAAATGCCTCTTGTTGATGCGGTAAAGCTTTCTCCTGCGCTTAGTAGATATGTCAAGCGGCTTGCAGCGAATGGTATTAGTCCTGAGGAAGGCGCATTGCTGACCAGAGACATCAGAGCCATACTCTTGAACACGACTCCGGTTCCGAAAAAGAAGAAGAAGGACGTGGTAGTCACAGAGGAAGTAAGCGCCATGATTCAGAGCAGGATTCCAATCAAGCTTCCGGATCCAGGAAACTCCGTGCTTAATTGCTCAATTTCAACAGGGCAGTTTCCTCATTCTCTTTGTGATTTGGGGTCTGGTATTAACTTGATGTCATTATCTGTTGCTTTTAAACTGGGTATGACTGATTTTTGGGCCACTAGGATGTCTCTTCTCTTAGCTGATCGGTCCAGGAGATTCCCAAAAGGAATTTTAGAGGATGTTCCGATCAGGATTCAGGATTGCATTATCCCTGCTGATTTTGTGGTTTTGGAGTATGATGATGAGCCTGAAGATCCTTTGATCCTAGGAAGGTCATTCTTGGCTACTGCAGGCGCTCAAATAGACGTGAGGAAGGGAAAGATAAAGCTTGACTTAGGTGATATTGTCATGGATTTTGACATGAAGAACACCAGGAGAAAATCCACCATCGATGGTCAAACTTTTTCAGTAGAAATTCTAGAAGATGAAGACTCAATCAAGGAGCTGGAGTCTAGTCCTTCATCTGTTGCTGAGAACGTCATTCCACTTATCCCATCCCACGATCCTCCCATTGAGCAAAGGTGTGAACCTCCTGTACTTAATTCTATCTCTTCCAATTTCATTAAAGTTGAAACAGCGGTTACGCGCTCATGCAAGCAACGAGTTCCTCGAAAGCTTGGTTTTTCTTTACATGATTTTGCAGGGATATCTAAGGAGCGTTCAAGGATCTCAAAGCCGTTCGCCAAAATGCGCATTATCATTCCTCATGAGCTGAAAGAGAAAGGAGATGCAGCCGTTCTGGCAATGGTTCAAAAGACGCAGAAACTCTTTCCTGGAATCATTCCATGGAAGAGTGCAGATCTACCAGACATCTGATTCCTCAATACAGTCAAGCTAACAGACTGAAAACAAGCGCTTAGTGGGAGACAACCCACTGGTAAGTATTTATTTTCGTTTTTAAATTCATTTTATTACTAACTTTCGTTTTAGTTAAGTGTTTCAGGTTTTTGCGAAAAAAAAAAAAAAAATTTTTTGCGGATGAACAGTGGATTGATCTGTCTGATTGATCGGACCAGAATCATGGGTGTCGATCGACACCCTTGCTAGTGTCGATCGACGCCACTCCCCAACAGGTAAAAATTTCATCCGTTTTCAATTTATTTCGTTTATTATCTATTTCTTTCACCTTCTTCAGGCTTAATAACACTGGGGACAGTGTCGTTTAAGTCTGGGGGAGGTAGTTGCTAACTTTTGTGTTCTATTTTGAGTTTTTGAGTCAGTTTTTAAATTTTTTCGGGTCGAAACTCCCTTTTCTACTTGCTTTGAACAACACTCAAGGACCATTTCCAATGCAAGTTGGCTGGTTTTACTGAGGTGGGTTACGGGAAGTTGATCGGTTTAACAGAGCGAGTTCAGACTTCTGGAGAACGCCAGGAAGGATGTCAAAGATCCCGCCCTTAATGAACTCTAATTTCTTGTCAAGGGCGTTGAAAATCGCAAGACTTGATTCAGCTTCTAAACACTTGAAAGCGAGGATGGACCGCTCTTGAAACTTCTTCCCGAATGAGGAATACAACTGTCCTAGATCAAAAAGAAAAAGCCTCATGACCCTGTCTCCACAAGAACACCAGTAGTAAGCGCTGATCAAGTGATCATAGAGATGCCAAGGGAATATATAAAAAAAAACTATAGAAAAATGCAAGTCCAAAATCAGAAAAATCTTGAAGAAAAAGTTCAAAAATGGGCAGTGCATCTCTATGATATCCTTAATTGGATACAGTTTCAGAGGGAAGAGAGAGGGTGAAACGCAGGAAAGTGTTCAAGGAAGTGAAAGAATCTAGAAGGTCTAGTGATCAATATTCCCTCGATGAGACCGCACTTAATAAACTAAAGGGGTCTGCGACTGAAAGTCTCAGTTTCTCTAAGGAGTTTGGATTCAATCTGGAGGACTGCTATACTTCTAGGGAAACATCGAAGTATCACTGTTTTGCAATGGTATGTGGTTCCTAAAGGAGTGATAACACTGTTTTGCTTAGGGACAAGCAAAAAGCTAAGTCTGGGGGGGGGTTGATATATCATGGTTTTTACCTAGTTTAGACCATGATATAAGTCTAATATATAGAGTCTTTGTTGTGTTTTCCATTGGTTTTAGAGTCTTTACAGGTTTCTAGACGTTTGGAGCATAAAAGATGTTTACTGGGAGTTTTGGAGCATTACGGAAGAAGACGTCGAAAATGCAAGTGAAGAATTGATTTCAGAGACTGGTGTCGATCGACACCATACCTGGGTGTCGATCGAGACCCTGAGCGTACACAGAAAGCCACTTTTCGGAAGTTTGCCGTTTTTGCCCAGAAGTTCCAGATGTTTACTTTTGTGATCTATGACGGTCTAGAACATGTATATATACGTTTTCCAAGCTATTGTTTAGGTTTATGCTTTATTTTATCTTTGTTTAAGAGATATCTTCAATTAATATAATGGTTTTTGCTTCGATTATGTCTGAGTAGTAACCTTGTTAGGTTTAGGGATTTTCAAAGGTATTTGATGATTTGCTAGATCTGATTTTTATTGCATAGGATTAATATCATTAGATTGGTCTTCATCTTGTCTTGTGATTAATGCTGATTTTAGATTCATGACCTGAAATCTGATCTTAGGATAATTAATATAAACGACAGTTTGATTGATTTCCTGAACTAGACTTTGATGAGCAAAATTCATTTTCGCAACGAAATTTGGCTTAGGGGTTTTGTGAACAATTGAACCTGAACATTAATGCTTGTTAAGATTGTTAGGATTTTCAAAGAAATTTGGTCTTCTAGGATTTAAACATAGATAATCTCTGCAGCGAAAGCTGATTGGTTTTATATTCGTGATTCATGTTCGTGAACTGTGCTTAATAATCCTATCTTTATTTATCATCTGCATATCTGATTCACCTATGATTTCCCTGTGCCTAGCGGTTTCTCTTTATTGATTTTCACAACTGTTTAATTACTTGCTTTGATTTACTTGCATTCATATCATCTTGCCTAGCTTAGTCTGAACTTATTAATCTATTGTGTTTCATTGATTCCCTGTGGATTTCGATACCTAAAGTACTGCATTGATCTCTTAATTTGAGAGAGTAGCTCTTAGGGTTAATTTGAGCATATCATGAGTACCATCAGAAATATGGCTAACCTAATGCCGACATCTTCAGAACACACTGCTACTAAAGGACAAAGGTGGAAAATTCCCTACGGTAGGACGTTATAGGAGCGCCGCCACCAAGCGGGCCGAGAAGGATGAAGACCAGCAGAAACCACCCCAAGATAATTTTAATCCACCAAAATGAGATCGAGACGACCTTCACGAAGACAAGAAGGGTTCAACACCCAGGAAACGCATCAACATGATCATGGGTGGCTTGGAGGAGTGGAGCGACTCGGTGAGATTGATCCAACAATATGAGCGCTTGGCCGCCATGTCAGCCGTAACATTCGATGAACTCGACACCGAGGATCTGAACCGACCTCACAATGCTCCGTTAGTAATAAAGCTTATCATTAACTATTGCTAGGTCGGTAGGATCCTAATTGATACCGGCAGCTCGGTTGACCTGGTCTATGAAACGACATTTAAGAAACTCGGAGTGGATGAGGACGACATCAAATACTGTAACCGACCTTTGACGGGATTCACAAATGATACGATAATGACCATTGACACGTTTAAACTCCCCGTCTACATCGTAGGAATCACGTGAATGACCAAATTCATGGTTATCGATACCCCCTCGGTATACATGACCATCCTGGGAACCCCGTGGCTATATGCCATGAAAGGTGGAAGCTACACCATTAAAGGAATTCAAGAACAAGCTCGGCGCTGCTTTGGAATCAAGAAGAACATGAACCAAGCCGAGCTCATCCTCAACGAAAACAAAGACAACAAATCCTTTTCTCATTAGGAAAATAAAGCAAGGAAGATCGCCAAGGATTTCCTCGAAGAAACCGCTCGAATAGAGCACGCAACCGGGCTCTAGCAACAACACCAAGCTAAGAACAAAACATCATCCTATCTTTTTTTTTTAATAAAAAATTACCCATGTATGAACTACGAGTGACTTGATTCCCTTCTATGAGGGATACGTAGGCAGCTTTGTCGCCAAAGCACAGTCGCATAAACCATTTAATAAAAATTCTCTTCAAAAAAAGATTTTATCTAATCCAAAAGCGTATTCAGATGCATTTACTAAGATCGACACGACTAGTTTGTTCATCTCCATGACTTAAAACGTAGCAATCATTCACATTGTTACCCAGGCCAGGTATATGATATTCTTACGTACTTCTCGCTAAGTACAATGTGCTATTCACCCCACTTTAAAATAAAAGCCGAACCCATTTTTGCAACAAGTCTGAGTCATCGTATGTAAAATAAAAAGCCGATATTTCATCGCATACCTACGTGCTAACTTAGAACTGCTCCAACGATTTTAAGCGAAACAACTATCCACTTAAGTATCTACCCAAAGAGAATCTAAATCCCTAAACACGGACATAGCAAAAAGTAAAAGAAAAATACTAGCAATCTTAAACCAGAGTCACCGACTCTGCCAAAAAGCAAATAAATAAAACCCACAGAAGGGGCAATGTTTACAAAACCAAAACCCTAAAAAGGGACCTTGTTCAGAACATAAAATTAAAAAGGCCACAAGCGACCTTATTCTTCAGGGCAGAGATTGGTGTCGTACTGATCCAAACCCACTAGGGTCGGGACGGATGCATCAAGGGAAGGGGCAGAAGCAGGAGTAGAAGTCAACATATCCTCGGCAAGAGTCTCTACATTTGCAGCCTCTGCCTCGACTTTATACTTAGCTTCCTTAGCACGATACTACTCAAGCAGGCCAGCAGGAACTTCTTATTCTGCGGCCTCCATTTCTGTTAGGCACTGAGCAGCTCCTCAGGCAAAACAAAGCTGCATAACAGCTTGCTCAACAACATTGCGAGAGGCAAGATGTATGCGAATTACCTCCAGCCGAGCAGCATTTTTTGTTCTCAACCCCGAGTTAAAGCTCTCCATTTAACCGAAATGATGCCTCACATCATCACGCTCCCTCCGCAACCGATCCTCCTCCGACTTAGAATTCTCCAAAGCAGCTTCGAGGTCGGCTTCCTTCTTCTTCACTGCCTCCTCAATCTACAACCTCTCCTCTTTCAAGGCACCGACTCGCTTGTAGTATGACGTCAATTCCTGGTCATTGGTCATAGCCTTTAGTTCCTAGGTATCGGCTCGTTGTTTCTGACGCTCTGCCTTGGCCTAAGCCTCCTCGATCATCAGGCGATGGGCACAAGTGCGTGAATTCCCTTTGCTCCTTAAAACGGCCGCTTCATACTCGCTCACCAAGTGATTAAACGAGCTCGCCAGCTACAACCAAAGACAAAGGAAAGATAAATCTATGTAACTTGTATGGTTTGGTAACACGCCAGAATAAGAACCAAAGCATACCTTGATCAAGTCACGGGTGATAAAGTTGTATTCATTGGGCAGACCATGTTGTCGACCAACAAAAAGCGAACATTGGGTCCTCCGATATTTCATATGAGCGTAGTCTAATGAGCAAGCAGACCTAACATATGAGGAATATGAGGAGTACGGTGATGGAAGACGAAGCTATTGTCGTAATCAAAAGGGATCTGCAGCGGTGGATACGGGCCTTGTTCCCTCCTCGACCTTTTGGCCTTGTCAGACGGTCCATCGAGGGATCGTTTTGAACTCCTTCGCTTGTCAGTGAGAGTAGAAACAACGGCCTGACTTGGGGAAACCGAGTTGGAGGACATAATCCCTGACCTATTGGATGGGTTTGGAAATGAAATAACTGGTTGAACTGCCAGAGCTACATCAACAGAACCCTCTGGTCAAAGGACCACGGAGGGAGTGTTGTTTACTATCATTGGAGAATTGGAGACGGGGAGAGGATCAATATCGCCCAACATTTGATCAATAGACGCTTCAGGCGGCGGAGTCCTTCTCACTCCACCGATCTGGATAGGTTGGATCCCCCCTGCAACACGGTCGGCATTAGCTCGGCGACGAGCTCGTTTACCTTCTCTATATTTATCTTGGGGGAAAAAAATTCCCTTACATTTTGGGTTGGTAGCTTCATTAACCTCTTCATTAGAAGACGATTCTTTGCCAGATTTCTTAGACGGGGTCGCACCATCACCAAGCGGGTTCGCAGGGGGAACCTCTTGTTGACCCGATGTCACTGACCTAGTGACATGTCTGTAGGAACCGCAAAACCGAATTGAGAAATCCGAATGAAATAGAAACAAGAATTGAGAAGAAGAAGAAATTCTCGATTCAGGAAAACGAATACAGAGTCGAGATTACTCTCTTTCCTTAATTCAAAAAATTGCCCGTAGTGTGACGGTTTGATACGATTACGAATCCCAGGATAAAACCGTAAGGATAAAACGATTTGCAACACTCAAATCGTAGTCTGACGAACAGATTTTCTATGAATACTCTCGAGACTTACTGGTTGATCGAAGAAGATGGAGGCGCGCTGGGTTTAAAGAACCAAAAGGTTGCGTTTCAGTCACACCAGTTCGGCAAACATGAACAAATACAATGAATTAGAGTCGCGACTTTTCGGTCACCAGAACCGATTGGGTGCAAGTTTTAGTTAAAATTTTAATACAAATTTTAACCAAACCCAAACCCAAACCCGGCTCGGCTCGGCGGTGGTGGAGGTGGTGCGCGCGTGGGACTCCCTAGGTTCCTTCATGGTACATATGTGTTATTGACTTGTTTGAACACTTACACATGCTTAGCCTTATTTATACCACACCAAAATATTTCCAACTTTGGATGTGGGAAAAAATAAGTGTGCATTCATTAAACCAACACAAGAAGCTTTACCTCTTAGTCCAATGGCTTTCTTACATTTTACCTTCACATTTTAAACCCATTTTTCATACATAAATGTCTTATACTAAGCCCATTTAATAATGTATAAAATTGGTTCCATTAATCCCCCACATGAATAGAAATGACCTCTAAACATATGACGACTCGATAAACTCTAAGACTCTACTGATTAGACTAACTTATATGACTAGACAGACATACAGACTTTCGAGAGTATAACGAAAAATTACTGTATCTGAGGTGGTAGCAATTTTTCAGCTTTGAACCACTCGTAGTTAGTAGCTGTCGGATTTACTTGGCCAGGAGGTGGACATGATGCCTTGAACCACCCAAATTTTGATGTAAACCTGGACAACAGCTATAACACATATCATTTTCTCATAGAACCTTGTTCTCTATTGTGTTCATTTTGGCCTTGAACTAGCCTGGTTGTCATGAGTGAACTTGGAGAATATAGCCTTTCCTTCATTCTCCTAGAAACGGCCCCATTTCACACTCACAAGGTGATCTTCATTAGCTTAGTGTTAGAAGTATTCTGTAATAATATCTATTATAAGACTAAAGAATCATTAAAAGCCAGAAGCTTATCCTTATTCTATACCGATGTAACACTGTATGTCATCCTAGGAACTGGGTAGAGATATTTATCTCACAGTGTTCTTTTAGTTTAAGTTTGAATTTGTTTTCCCTTTGAACCTATTTCTTGGGATCTCCAGTCATGTAGGTGGGGTGTCCATCAAACTTCAACTTTATTCATAGGCTTGTAAACCCATTCCTCTTGATGATTTGACTACTTGATCTCTTGCCAAACCTTTAGTGAAGAGATTAGCTAGGTTATCGGCAGATTTGATATAATCTATCGTGAGTACTCCGGTGGAGATCAAGTTTCTAATGGTTTTATGTCGTCGTCGTATGTGACGAGACTTGCCATTATAATGATTATTCAGTACCCGAGAGATAGCCGATTTGCTATCACAGTGTACACGTAAAGCTGGCACTGGTTTCTCCCACATAGGAATATCTTCCAAAAACTTCCAAAGCCACTTTGCTTCTTGAGTAGTTTTGTCTAGAGCGACAAACTCAGATTCCATGGTCGATGTGGCTATCACGGTTTGTTTGGAAGATTTTCGGGACACTGCTGCACCTCCAAGGGTAAAGACATATTTCACTTGTTGATTTTGAGTTTTTGGAGTTCGCAATCCAGTTTGCGTCACTGTATCCTTCCAAAACTGCTGGTTCTTTACCATAGTGTAGTCCATAATTTTTGGTATAACGTAGGTAATTCAATACTTTAGTTATTGCTTTCTAATGTTTATGTCCTGGATTACTAGTATAACGACTTAGTATGTTTACTGCATGTGCTAAATCGGGTCTAGTACAATTTGTCAAGTACATCAGAATTCCGATTACTCGTGCATACTCAACCTGATAAACTGCATCACATGAGTTTTTAGTCAAATGAATATGAGGATCAACTGGAGTTTTTGCAGTCCCACTTAAATAGTTTTTGAATCTATCAAGTATCTTTTGAGCATAATGTGATTGTGATAAGATAATTCCTCCAGCATGTCTGTGAATCTTAATACCGAGAATGACATCTGCCAATCCCATATCTTTCATTTTAAAGTTACTATGAAGTAAGTTCTTTGTTTGATTAATCATGTCATTAGTGTTTCCAATAATGAGCATGTCATCAACATACAAACACAACAAAACATATCCGTGAGGGGTACATTTGATGTATATGCATTTATCACATTCGTTAATGCTGAAACCATTTGACATCATCACACTATCAAATTTTTCATGCCATTTGTTTGGAGCTTGCTTCAGTCCGTACAATGATTTGACAAGTCTACAAACTTTGTGTTCTTGTCCGGGGACAACAAAACCAGGTTGTTTCATATAGATTTCTTCTTCTAAATCTCCATGAATAAAAGCGGTTTTAATATCCATCTGGTGTATTTCTAGGCCTCTTAATGCAGCGATACTAACCAAAAGTCTTATAGAGGTTATTCGCGTTACTGGAGAATATATGTCAAAGAAATCCAGACCTTCTTTTTGTCGGAATCCTTGAGCCACAAGCCTAGCCTTATACTTATCCACAGAACCATTGGTTTTCATTTTTGTTGTGAAAATCCATTTACTCCCTAGTGCTTTAGACCTTTTGGGTAGATCGGTAATCTCATATGTATGATGTTGCAATATAGAATCGATATCACTTTTAACAACTTCTTTCCAATAGGCTGCTTCTGGGGTAGACATGGCTTCTGAGTAAGTTTGTGGTATGTTCTCTGTGAGAAACACCATCATGAAATCATCACCAAAAGATTTTTCCTTACAAGCTCGTTTGCTTCGTCGAGGTTCATCTGCTACGTCTTCCACATTATGTGTTGAGATTCTGGAAGTGCTTGCCTCATTTGTTGAGAAGCTTGTTTCCCGTTGTTCAAGGGTCCTCTTTTGACCTTGTTTTTCTTTACAAGGGAAAACTTGTTCAAAGAAAGACGCATTTCGTGATTCCATTACTGTATTCACATGAATATCGGGTATCTCTGATTTGTGAACCAGAAACCGATAAGCACTACTGTTGTGTCCATATCCTATGAAAATACAGTCCACTATTTTAGGTCCAATTGTGACCTTTTTCGAAGGTGGTACTGCAACTTTAGCAAGGCACCCCCACACTTTGAGGTATTTGTACGAAGGTAAAACACCTTTCAAAAGTTCATATGGCGTTTTGCCAGTAACTTTATGTGGTATTTTATTAAGAATATAGTTCGTAGTAAGCAAAGCTTCCCCCCACATTGACTGGGGTAACCCAGATTCCTATAACATAGCATTCATCATCTCTTTGAGAGTTTGATTTTTCCATTCTGCAACTCCGTTAGACTCAGGGGAATAGAGAGTTGTGGTTTGATGTATGATGCCATTTTATTGACAAAACTCATTAAACGGACCATCATACTCGCCTCCTCTATGACTTCAAACTACTTTAATAGTTTTACCTAGTTGGTTTTCAACTTCAAGCTTATACTCTTTGAATTTTGACAAGGCTTCATCTTTGCTACGTAACAAGTATACATAACAATATTTTGTATTATCATCGATAAACATCACAAAATACTTTTTATCACCTCTAGTTTGTATAAATTTCTGATCGCATAAATCTATGTGTATTAAACTAAGAGGTTCAGTAGTTCTTTGAACTTGGGGAGAAGGAGTTTTTGTGAGTTTGGCCTGTATGCACACTTCACATTTGTCCTTATTTACTTTGTATTTCGGAATTAGGTTCAAATTCATTAATCTTTGCATAGATTTATAGTTGACATGTCCTAAACATTCATGCCAAATATTAAAAGACTCAACCAAATAAGCAACAGACTTATTATTAAATGAATTGTCAGAAATTACAACATTAGCGTTATTAATCTGATCAAAACGAAGGAATGTCGAAACACACAACTTGACAAGTCCTCCTTTTTCATAACCCTTTCCCAAATACATCCCATTCTTCCTAAGTACCAATTTATCAGCTTCGAAGGTGACTCCGAATCCTGCCTTGCTCAAAAGAGTTCCTGAAACCAAATTTTTCCTCATGTCTGGCACATGTTTCACATTGTTGAGTGTGAGTTCACGTCCTGAAGTCAGCTTCAGAACCACTTTGCTGCGACCTTCAATCTTTGATAAAGCCGTGTTTCCCATGAACAGTTGTTCCTCCGATTTGATCTTTTGATAAGTGGTTAACATTGACTTATCAGTGCAGATATGGGTGGTTGCTCCTTTGTCATACCACCATTCATTGGGTTGTCATCGACCATGTTTTCTTCATTGATGACAGCGCACTTATCCTCTTTAGTGAGGTTAGCTTCAGCCGTTTTGTTACCCTTGGGTTGGCTCCTGCATACATCAGATTTGTGGCCTATCTTGCCTCACTTGTGGCACATTCCTTTGAACTTCTGTCCTAGTTTTGTAACCTTCTTGAAGTTCATTGTGGATGTCGGTTTTAGAGACTTTTGCGGAAATGTCTGATTCCCTTTACCCTTGCCCTTGTGCTCAGCCATATTGACATTGTGTTCCTCTGGAGGAGAGAAATTAGCACGGTTCCTGTCTTCTATTTGAAGCCTTGTGATGATATCAGAGAGTGACATATGCTTCTTCTTGTACTTGAGATAGTTCTTGAAGCTTAGCCAACTCGGGGGAAGTTTTTCAATGAAACAATTGACAGTGAAGATCTCACAGATTTGCATCCCCTTGCCCGCTATCTCATGGCACAGCAAACTCAATGCATCGACTTGTTCCATGATGGGCTTGGAGTCGACCATTTTGAAGTCTAGAAACTTCGCAACAACAAATTTCTGACAACCAGCATCGTCAGACTTGTACTATTTCTCCAAGGCCATCTAGAGTTCCTTAGAGGTTCATGCTTCCTGACTGTATACTTGATACAGTGGATCAATGAGGCGGCCTAAGATCCAGCCTCGACACACAAAGTCTGCATGTTTCCATGCTTCAACAGCAGCGAGAAGATGAGCATCCTTGTTTCCGAATGGAACAATCGGGGGATCCTCCTTCAGAAACTTCTCGCAGTTTAAGTTACTCATGTAGAAGAGCATCTTGTTTTGCCATGTTTTAAAGCCTTTGTCGTCAAACTTTTCTAGCATTAGCCCGTGCGTCATGGCTGCGGGTAATTGAGACATCATCTGATAGTTATCTTGTGGAACACTCGTCGGGAGACGAACTCCGAATAGATCTCGGGCCACCGAGTCCACAGGCGTTTCAGCCTGTCCATCAGATGACTTGTTCCCAGTCATATCGACATCAACATCATCGATTGCCATTTTCTGTTAACAGAAAACAAAATGATATCAGAATATTATAAATGTTTCGCAAACTCGCTTATAGAAAACGTTCACGGAAACAGAAATGATAACGTTACCAAACGTTTGTATAAGAAAAACTGATTCGCAGAAATTTTTTAAAAATAGTCGCAAATCCTTGAAATTTATCAAAAACGTTTCGCGGAAAAATTTTAAAAAATTAATCGCAAACTTCGTTACTGATTTTTGGAGGGAAAGAAAAAGAAATTTTTGAAATTTTTTTTCGCGGAAACGTTAAACGAATCGCGAACAAAAATTGACAGAATCTCAATCCGACTAAGCGATAAGCAAAGAACGGATTTTTTCGAATTAAGATTGTAGGAACGGCAAAACCGAATTGAGAAATCCGAATGAAATAGAAACAAGAATTGAGAAGAAGAAGAAATTCTCGATTCAGGAAAATGAATACGGAGTCAAGATTACTCTCTTTCCTTAATTCGTAAAATCGCCCGTAGTGTGACGGTTTGATACGATTACGAATCCCAGGATAAAACCGTAAGGTTAAAACGATTTGCAACACTCAAATCGTAGTCTGACGAACAAATTTTCTATGAATACTCTCGAGACTTACTTTATGGAGGATCGAAGTTTTTCGCAGAGGAAAAATTCGCAGAAAAAGATTGATCGAAGAAGATGAAGGCGCGCTGGTTTTAAAGAACCGAAAGGTTGCGTTTCAGTCGCACCAGTTCGGCGAACATGAACGAATACAATGAATTTGAGTCGCGACTTTTCGTTCACCAGAACCGAATGGGTGCAATTTTTTGTTAAAATTTTAATACAATTTTTCCCCAAAAAGAATAGTCTTTAATGGACCTACAGTCCAAACCCAAACCCAAACCCAAACCCAAACCCAAACCCGGCTCAGCGGCGGTGGTGGTGGTGCGCGCGTGGGACTCCCCAGGTTCCTTCATGGTACATATGTGTTCTTGACTTGTTTGAATACTTACACATGCTTAGCCTTATTTATACCACACCAAAATGTTTCCAACTTTGGATGTGGGACAAAATAAGTGTGCATTCATTAAACCAACACAAGAGGCTTTACCTCTTAGCCCAATGGCTTTCTTACATTTCACCTTCACATTTTAAACCCATTTTTCATACATAAATGTCTTATACTAAGCCCATTTTATAATGTATTAAATTGGTTCCAACAATGTCGACGAATAAGAGGGGTTTCATCGACTGTTTCCTCAGAATCGGGAATCACGACGGCCTCAGATGCATCCCTTCCCGCTATGACTAGCGCTCAAACTTTTCTCCTTGGCGGGATCGCCGGAGTCTTGAAATTGGGAATCTTTTAGAAATCTTTATCTTCTTCGACCAGTAGTCGCAATCCCAAATGTCTGGAAAATGAAAGAATAAGGGAAAAGAAAAAGAAGGGGTAACTCAGGAGCATTTGAATGTGAAGGCATGCGTACCCAAAGTGTGTCGTACTCTCTGAACTCTGGCAGTCGTAATCTGTGAGGGATCCAAAGGGCGCTTGCCTCTTAAGACCACTACTTGCCTCCAGACGGGAAGCTGATGGATGGGGCCTGTGGTTGGATGAAGGACTAAAAGACAAAACGTGCAAGTAGTTAGAAGATGATAGGCGAACGTGAAAAGAATAGTCTATATACATGCATATGAACAATGGTCATCTACCCAGCTCGGGATTTCACTCAGATCAGTACGCCCTGGTTACGTTGTGAACCGAGGCAAAGTTATTTCTCGCAAAGAAAAACTGGTCCGACCAATTGGAGACTTGCTCTTTAGGTTAACAATCTTACAGCCTGCCTTCATGCTGCTGTAGAATTTTCCCAGCGCTGTTACCTTTACCGAGGAAATCTGCTCGTACATCTCGACCGAGAAGCTGATGCCTTTTCTTGGCTCCCACCATCATCAAGGCAACGAGGTTGGTTGCCCCAACATAGGTTATCAAAGAAAAGGCGATGTTCCTCCGTTCGCAGTATCTGACGAACTGGTATGAAAGGGGGAACCATAAACGGCTCTCCGTGAACATATGCTAGGTAACTATATCCAGGAGGGCAATCCCAGGTGCATTAGTCGGGAGCAGGAACAAGGAATTCTAGGTCAGAGGACATGGTACATGAGCATCGCTTGCCCTCGAGGGATCTCTCGAAAATGATTGAATCACAGACCTCGAAAACATTAAACTGGTTCGCAACGGCGACTTCATTCGACACTCTGATTGGAGCATTGGCATTGAGAGCAGCATGGCTATCAGTTTCATGAGGAGTTCAAAAATCCTCGTCAACGGGAGATGTCAGGGTATCAACAGGAGTTGTCTAGTAGGACAAGAATTCGCCTTGGTTACGGAGGGTCATCGGCGGGCCAGAAGGGGCCAGAAGAGGAGTATTTACGTCATCCCGGGTCACCAAGGGATCTGTTGAGGGGTCGTTAGAAGAATGCATTTTGGAAATATGAGATTTGCAGATGCATAGAAAAATTATGCAGAGAAAAGAGAATGCAGATCTAGAAAATGGAAAGAAGGTTACCTTTTCGGCTGAAGAATAAAAAGGGGAAGTGGAAAGGTTTAGTAATACTTATATCCGAAGCAGATATCGAGGGTAATGATTAAAACCCTAGGCGGCAGACGCGAGTGAACTGAGGCACCTTTTGGACGTCCTTTCAAAAAGCAACGGTTGGATACGAGACACGTGGAGGATAACCAAACAGATGCATCGGATCAATCCTATGTCAAATCAACTTCTTTAACACATTTCGTCTGATCCTTGACGCCATCAGAAATCGAACTCGAGGGGGGGGGGGGGGGGGGGAGGGGACTTATTGGTGGTACCGGGTTTGACACCCTTTACCAGACCTGACTTAAGATTGATCCGACCCGGGTATCCAACAGATAATGACAAGTTGGGCCTCAGATCAAGATAGCAAGCCCATTATGGAGACCGAAAACCTCTATTTCGTTAAGGTTGCCGACCTAGGATTACTTGGAGAATAAGTAGGAAATATATGAGAATATTGTCTAAATCTTCTCAGTTAGGATATTTTCCATACATTTCTAGGGTTTATTCTCTACGGTAATCTAAGTATAAATATGTAACTCATTTTGCCCTAAAGGGAGATCCGAAACTCTTTGAATAATACATATCTCTTGGAAACACTCCTAATTTCTCTGAGCTTTTCTTGTTATTTGCCCTTCAAATCTAAAACCCTACATATTTGGGGATATTGAGTTCGTTCTCGCAAACCCAGTACTTCCAATTGTCACTATTACCTATCTTTCCTACTGTATACTGTTGGGTGGATATTTCAAAATGGATGATAAACCATTCTACTGGATATGGTTTCACTACATTACACTTTGGAAGTATCCATGCGAGTCTGTCTTAATATAACAACTAGTTTAATGACCCACCTCGGTGTTTTGTTTAGCAAGTTAAAGTATTCGATGGTACAGTTTTCGCGGGTGCCCGATGGGACGAAGGTTAAGTTACTTGATACACTGAGTAACTCTTTAGGAACTAAGATAACAGAGTCCACATGCTTGAGAATAGGGCCTGATTTACCTATGCAACAAGGAGTTTAAGTATAACTCAATTGAGCAAGTGGAATTGCTTGTGGATCACGTTAGCTTGGGGTCAACGATAATTTTGGTTATTTTCACAAAGTGATAATAATGGTAATGCGGAAGGTCAGGATCGTTTCCTTAATATGAAGGTTGACATGACAATGACATTGAATAAGCAGTGAAGAGGCCATACGCATTTTTGCGTTTTTGTTCACACGAGCCGTGAAATCGGTGATAATATAGTTTTTTTTTCTGTGTGTAGATAATTAGCATGAATAACCAACTTAACTATAATTAGAAAAATTACCAAATGCCTGTTGACCAAAAAAAAAAAAAAAAAAAAGTTACCAAATGCCCTAATTTTAGTGGTTATCATTTTTTTTACATAATGCAATTTTGGTTAGTATCTTAATTATTATTACGTCAAAAAAAAAAAATCTTAATTATTATTATTTTTTTAATTATTTTGCTAATTGACCCAAAGAAAATCGAAAAACCGATCCGTTCAGAGCTAACGAGCTAGACTAAATTGAAAGCCATGGAAGTCCTTTAAAATCCTGTAAAAAGCCTTTAAAATCCATTGCTTATCGAAATCTCACACGTTCAACACCCCCTCCTAAAAGAAAAAAAACTTGGGTCGGTCCATTTGGTTCTCATCGAAAGCCCAAGCCGACTTGATGTTCTAAACTGCTATATTTTGTGAATTAATTATTTTTTTTTTGACCTAATATATTATCTTGAGGAGTAGTCTAGGTCTTTTGGCCGCTCGCAGAAACAACAATCCCTCTTCTCTTTTCCTCACATCTTCTCCATCGGAAAGTCTAATAAGAAATCATCTACGGTGGATTTGATGGAAGGTAAGAGAGAGCCAGAAAGAGATTTGGAGACCAAAATCGATATGAAGAAACAGAAGAAAGACGAGACAGATCTACATGCTACTTTGATCTCAGACAAGGCCAATATTGAATCATCTTCTGATGAGAAACCTGGTACAAGTGCCAAGCCAGCTTCTAAAGATTCTTCATCCTCTGAGGATGAACCTGCTTCAAGTTCCAAGGCAGCTGCTAAAGATGTTCCATCCTCTAAAGATGATAATACGATAATCGTTAAAGGATTGGACACTTCCCTTCCTAAATATGATATTAAGAACGTATTGACAAAATATTTCAGTTCATGTGGAGAGATTACAAGCGTTATTGTTCCAACAGACAGTGCAACTGGTGCGGTCATAGGATGTGCTTACATTCATCTAAAGGAAGGTGTAGAGAAGGCGTTGAAACTTAGTGGAAGTGACATGGGAGGACGGAGTCTTGTAGTTGAAAAGGCTACACTCATAAGTGACTTTGGTGGCCGTCCTAGTCCTTCTTGGCCTCATCCCTACCGTTGTCACGGTTACCTCCGTTGTGCCACCTGTTGAGGTTTTGGTGGCGGTGAAAGATACTTTTCTATAGGTAAGAAGACTTCTTTCTTGTAGTGTACCTTCAAAGATTTTTTGCTTGAACTTGTGATACAATGCAACACTTTTTATCCGTCTTTCGTATCAGTTTTCTTTATCTTCTTTAGTTAAGTTTATGGGACAATGTTAAAGTAAGCTTTATTTTGAATCCGTTTGGTGTTTAAGATATCTTTTTTTTATTGTGAAAATAGAGAAACAAAGACAAAGTTAAGTATCACGGAACTAACCAGACCTTTAATTTCACAAGTCTGAAATAACGCAATTTCTTTATTTCCTCAAGTACAAGCAGCAATATGGTTCTTAGGACCTAATGATGTCTTCCTTGAGACAAGAATTGTTTCAGAACCACAAACATATCATTTTCAACACTTAAGATTCATTCTTCTTGAGATAAACTTGAGAACATCCATAACTGAACCAAACTCTGCCTTAACCTTCACCAGTGGATTCGCCAATCTACAAACCATCTCTTTTATGTTCTTGGAATGATAATTAATATTAATCTGTGTAAATATCAATCCTTAAGCCGTTCATACTCTTTGATAACTCCAGATTTCCTCAGCTTCACCAAAGCCGTCAATGCAACACCCGTATGTGGAATCAACAAGAACTGTTCCGTAGCTTCTTCAACTAAATTCCATTAGGTTTCTTCAGCGCATACACATACATTTAAGACAAAGCCTTCAATTCAGTTTTTGTGTTTGATATTCTTTCTAAATATAAGGGAACAAATTAAATATATTGAAAACGTAACTATTTTTTTATGTACTAGAAAGAGACCCGTGCTATGCACGGGATAAACTAATTCGTAAGTATTTCTAAAACTAAAAAATGTATTTTTATATGGTTGACCAAACTATGAAACTGTATAATATATTACATATTAGAAACTAACTAAATAATCATAACTAACTAAATATGGTAAAATGCGAACTTGGCAAATCACATTAAATCTATTTTCTATTATTTGGTTACCTTATTTGATTTTATCTTTATCTTCCTCATATGAATCTAATCAAACAATTTTTTTTGGTAATAATAACCTAAATTTTGGGAATTACAATTTAATTTTCCTTGTAATTAATGATAATATTTGAAACATAGAAAAAAGGAACAATTGAACACGTTAGAATTTCTATTAATTATCAAAAAGTCAAGATTCAATTATATATGGATGGTCAGGAGAAGGATAAGCAGAAGAGTGGAGTAGGTGATGGAGATGGTCAGGAGAAGGAGAAGAGTGGAGCAGGTGATGGAGATGGTCAGGAGAAGGAGAAGGAGAAGAGTGGAGCAGGTGATGGAGATGGTCAGGAGAAGGAGAAGGAGAAGAGTGGAGCAGGTGATGGAGATGGTTAGGAGAAGGAGAAGGAGAAGGATAAGCAGGAGAGTGGAGATGGTCAGGAGAAGGAGAAGGATAAGCAGAAGAATAAGGAGATGGTAATAGATGGGGATCCGACAGATGGTGAGGAAGAATTTGAATCATGTGATGAGGATGATGACATGGAGGATGGGAATGATGTTGAGGTGGGTGAGAAGAGGATTAGAAAACCATTTGCGGCCTCCAAGTCTCCTTACGTCTTAATGATGCCCAAAAATAAGAGAAACAAGGCAGTGGATAAGAAGGATTGAATGAGCATCGTCCAAGTCTCTATTTACCAACTAATCTATCTATCTATTTTGAAACTTTGCTTAGTTTGTGTTTTATTTTTGGTGTGTTTAAAATTTGAAAACTTTGCTTGTTTGTGTTTTGTAAGGATAATGTTCTGAACTGAACTACTAGTCATTTTAGGTACTACTATGACTGAACTACTGGTTACTTTAGGTATTACTAAGACAGAATATGTTCAGTATTGGTAGATTAAGACATAACAAAACAACATAGTTTGATTCCAAACAACATAAGATGTTATCAAGTTTTAAGAAGAAAATAAACAACATAGTTTAGGAGTTCAAAAACACAAGCATAAGTTAGGGATCGACAAGAACAAAGTAGAGGGAAACCGCAAGAACACAAACAAGGGCTCCAAGGACAGCAACGTTAAGCTTCAACTCTTTCTCTCCATACACCTTGGTTTGAAGTTTGCTAACAACTTCCTTTAGATCAGCTGCTTCCTTCTTAGTCTTCTCGACTTTCTCAACCGTCTCGGTAAGTTTCTTTTTCTCTTCCTCACAGCTATGGAGCAAGTCCCACATGACTTCCGGTGACATGTGACCAGGATCTCCAATCCATTCTCCAAGGCGATCTTCTACGGCACTCACTTTGTTCTTCAATAACGCAATATCCTCCATGATTGCCTCGTCCCACAATTTCCACACATGGTGTTCATTAGTCTAATGTTCAAGCAAACGGAATTCCAATCAAACAATTACATTTAAAACCCGAAAAACGCAACAAAAAAAATCAATAATTGAAATAAAATCTTAAACCAAACCATGAATTGAAGGAATTTGAAAGAACTTACGTTTTTATCTTTCTCGCAACTGTAAAATTTTCGTTGAATGTGCTCGGGATACCCGATATGAGTCTTGAGGATAGGTAGTTGTCCGCAAACACATCGGGTCGGAATCCCTGGTGCAAATTCTGGAAAGTTATATTCTCCTTCATAGTTTATCCGCCATCTGGTCTCTCCGTCCGAAGATGAGTCGCTGGGTGCTGAAACCATAGTTCCTCTCGGCCGGAAATGAGCAAACTAATCGGTCGGAATTGAGTGAAATCGGCCGGAATGTCTTTGTCTCTCTCTCCCCGACAAACCCTAATTTTCCAATTTTGGGGAAGAATGTTTTTTTTGTATCAAACCGCAAATCAGAAAAACAATAAAAGAAGGAATCCAATAATAAAGCATAATAGAACAAAAACTACAAACACACGTGCGCCGTAATAGAGGACATGTGCGCTTTGTTTTTTAGATTTTTAACACATAGTAGTTCCTAGTTCTGGAGTTGTACCAAATTGTTCATAGTTGTCTGAAATGGGTTTTTGCTATTTTGTTAGTTGTTCAAGGGTTTAAAAGAAACAATTTTTTAGTTGTCCACTTCATTTTTGGAAGTTTTGCCACATTTCCAATGTCTCTATGAAATAATGTGTCCTATAACACATTTTCTATGAAGATTTGCATTTTGGTAGCTAACACTATGAAACTCAACTTATAAGTGTATGGTGGTTTATGAAAGATAAACAAGTTTTGTGTTATAATTGATAAAACTTGTTTTCTATTTTTTAAATTTAATTTAGGGAAAGATAAATATCAATTACAATGGTAACTCTTTTTTTTTTTTTATATAAATTTTGATTACTTAATAATTTTTTTGAAAAACTTTTAAGATTTATTATTAAAAATGTAATTAAAATACGATTAATTCTAAAAAATTTATTTTAGTTATTTAAAATGCATATAAATATATTACCAAACTTCAAACGCAATTCACGATGAATAGTTCAAATAAAAACCAAATTATAAAACCCACATATAACATAGTACTTAGTAGTACAAATACAAGAAGCAGTAGTTCTTAGTTGTCCAGCAGAATGTAAGAAACAAAATACATAACATTTATGGCAGAACACTTGGCCCACCATGTTCCACACTACTAGAGCTCATATTCCTTCTAGGGGTCAATTTTAAAGTCCTTGTAGAAGTCCCTTGAGGAGTCCCTTGAGGAGTCCCTTGAGGAGTCCCATGAGGAGTCCCATGAGGAGTCCCTTGAGGAGTCCCATGAGGAGTTCCTTTAGGACCTTTAGGAGTCCCTTTACGTGTCCTTTTAGGCCTTCCTTTTGGGGTATTCAGTTGGGTACCTTCTTGGCTCTCAAGGTCAGACATCTTATCTTTTTTCTTCGGTGTTTTTGGATGGGGTTCTCCTTGTGATGGAAATCTTCATACTCGTCTTCTTCCCCTTCTGTTTTTGTATTCTGGAGGTAAAACACACTTTTCTTCTATGTGTGGTGGAACTAGCCAATCAGAATGATGCGGGACAAGATAAATGATCTTCTCATAGGCCGATTTCCAATACTCAACCTTGTACTTGTCATCACACAAATCATGTATCTCAAAGCTCTCCGTCCTCGATTCTTGCATCATGAGTGCGTTACGTGCGGACAATGCATGGACACAAGGATATTTGTCAATATCAAAGGTCTTACAAGTACAACTTTTGCTTCGCAAGTTGACCGTATACAATTTCCCATATTTTCCAACAACACTATATTCAAGCCTCAATGAGTTCAGCTCGGTCGCAACCAAAAAATATGCCTCCGCACATCTCTTGTGCAATTCGTCATCCACGGTGGGCACTAACCACTTATCGTAACCAACGGTCTCCTTTCTATGTTTGTTGAACCATTCGGAAATCTTCCCCACAATCGCATCTATCATGGGTAGCAAATTGTAATGTCTTGCTTGCTCAAGCACATCATTAAGAGATTCAACTGAATTTGTTGTATCAATGTGGTACCTTGCTCCGGGAAAGTAGCACTTCGCCCATTTTTCAACCGCTATACTATCATTTAGATACACTCCTGTTTTAGGATATCTTGTCCTAAAATCATGGTACCTTCTCTCGAACTCAGGAACTGAATAAATCTGAGCAACTTCCCGAAATGTCTCTGCAACTATTTCTCTGTTTGTGGCAACTTGCATTTTCACATTTTGGGACAAATGATATATACAAAACCCATGCAAAGCATCCTTGTACACCACTTCTACAACCTTTATGAGGCTGTAATTTCTATCACTCACAAAAACAAGATCAGAACTGTCCGGTATAACTGACTTCAGTGTTTCAAAAAACCATTGCCAACTTAAATTATTTTCACTGTCCACTACAGCAAATGCAACCGGATAAGTGTGTCGATTCGGATCTTGAGCTGTAGCAATCAATAGCACACCACCGTATCCAGACTTAAGAAAAGTTGCATCGACAATGAGAACTTTTCTCATTGAGGAATTGAATCCTTCTATGCAAGCTCCTAATGCGATGAATAGAAAATGGAACCTTCCTTGGTCATCTAACACCACTTCTGTTTTTGTGCCACAATTCACCTTCTCTAACATATGTAAATAAGAGTACAACCTCTTGTATCCTTCAATTGGATCACCACGCACAACGTTAATAGCTTCATTCTTTCCCCTCCAACAAGTAGAATATAACGGTGGCACGCCATACTTTCTTTGAACCAAACCCATCAAAGCTTTAGGTGTTGGCGTTTGCAATAATCCTGAATAATCTTCTTTCAATAAACTAGCGACTAATCCTGGTGTTGCTCTGTTTCTACACTCGTTGCTTTCACTTGCAGTAGCCCAAGTGTTGTTGTAAACCGCAACACGAAACCGAGTAGATCTATTAATCTTTGCAGCATGAAAGTACCATTGACACCCTTTCTTCCAAAGACGACATTTTAGCATATATCTCGTTGTATCGCTTTTCTTTGTGTAGAAGGCAAAAGATGCTTTATGTGCACTTTTCTCCATAAACAATTTCACTTCCTTCTTGTTGTTGAACTCTCTTCCAACCTCCAAATCAATTTGATATTCCCATCCTTTCTTCGACTGATTTATTTCTTCTTCAATTGGAGGCTCGTAAAACAGATTTTCTTCTTCTTCAACAAACTCATTCAACTGATTTTGTTCTTCTTCCTCTCCAATCCTATCTGAACCCTCATCCGAACCACTGCCTTCAGTCTCATTCCCCTCACCACTGTCCCATTCATTCTCATTACTCTCCCAATCTTTATTAGGTTCATAAAGAGTAAGAGCATTACAAGGAATATCCTCGGAAGGAATATCATCTTTCTCGTAATTCAACCCAACCGAACTTCCTTGGTCTCCTCTTGAAACTACAACATTTGCCTTTTCCAACTCTTTTCTTCTTGAGGATACACCTTTCCCCAACTGTTTTTTTTCAACCTCCACATGCAATACACTTCTAGGATTATTTGTATCCTTTGACATTAGATACACATAAACATCATCATCATCGCATATATTTGCTTGTCTCAAAGGTGTTGTGTCCAATGCTATGAAACTCAGTTTCAGCTTTGTACTTGCAGAATCAATCCCAAGCTTCTTGCATATACCATCCAATAGCATCGAATAACTAATTTCCTCCGCGGAAAATCTCTTGAACAATAGTGGGTACATTTTCTCTTCACTTGAAATCCATTCATACCCATCTCCGTTCTTCGCATAATGTCCTCCATAATCAAAATAGAGGGTTGTGCTCATTGTATCCTGAAAAAAAAAACAGAAAACGTCATTAAACCTACTGAAATACCATCATGAAAACATGTAGTTCAAAGTATTTAGTCATAGTAGTACCTAGTATTCCTAGTAATACACAGTGTTCACCATAATACTTAACCTTCACAGTAATACCCAATGTTACTAGTAATACCAGTGGTCCAAGTAATACCCAGTTTTCATCAATGTGCATATTTCAATTCAATTCCAAAAAATTTGGTTTTTTACGATTGCCACTACGATTCAAATACTTTCTCATCACATTACTTACCAATGCAAATTTCTATTCGACCCAATTACAGCAGAACAATGACCATGCATAGATATAAAAATCTAATTCAAGCACATCAATTTTGGTATTTTTGTTTTTCATTCGAACAATTGGTTAAATCACTAACTATCTACTTCGATTAGAGCTGCCATTAAGATAAATCACCTCAATTAAGCTTCAATGACCTCAAATGGAGCTACAATCCGAGCTTCAATGGAGGATGAGATTCGATTTGAGATTTTTGTCGGGGAAGAAGAAGGCTTGTGATTGGTTGGAATTAATGTTTTTGTTTTTTTTTATTTTTTAATTCAGTTAAACTGGTTTTTTCGTCTTTTCACCACCCCTTAATGGCACAAGGAAAGAAGGTGACTTGGTTGTGGCATTTCGGAATTCATGAAGGTTTTGTGATTTGGTTTTCACAGATTATGGCAAAAAAGATTTTGATTCGGCTTCCCCGGCTCGGGTAATGCCAGCATCGGCGTACTAGTCAGCATCTCCTTGAGCCTCACAAAGCTCTCCTCCCTCTCCGGTGACCAAACAAACGGAACCTCCTTACCAGTCAACTTCGTCATCGGCTGCGCCATACTCACAAAGCTCTTGACGAATCTCTGATAATATCCTGCTAAACCCAGAAAACTCCTGATCTTGGTAGCACTACTTGGTCTTGGGCAATCTCGAATCGCCTCAATCTTAGCCGGATCCACAGAAACTCCTTCTGCAGACACAATATGACCCAGAAAACCCATCTGCCTCTGCCAAAAACTGCACTTTCTCAACTTTGCATAAAGCTTCTGCTCCTGAAGCTTCTCTAAGACTAACCGCAAATGAGCCTCGTGCTCCTCGGGACTCCTCGACTAGACCAAGATATCATCAATAAAAATGATCACGAACACGTCCAAATACTCCTTGAATATGTTGTTCATTAATCTCATGAATGCCGCAGGCGCATTCGTCAAACCAGAAGGCATAACTAAGAACTCGAAATGCCCAGATCTCGTCCTGAATGCCGTCTTGCGAACATCTGCCTCATCAATTGGAATCTGATGATACCCTGAAGCCAAGTATATCTTGGAGAACCAGGTCGCACCCCTCAACTGATCCAACAACTCATCAATCCTCGAAAGAGGGTACCTGTTCTTCACAGTAACTCGGTTAATTCCTCAGTAATCGATACACAACCGGAAACTCCCATCCTCCTTCTTCACAAAGAACACTGGCGCTCCCCATGGTGAAACACTCGGACAAATAAAATCCTTCTCCAGAAGGTCCTCTAACTGCTTCTTCAACTCCGCTAACTCTGCTGGAGCCATCCTGTAAGGAGCCTTAGATATCAGAGTTGTCCCGGGCTCTAATTCAATCGTGAAAGGGTCGGACCGAGATGGTGGTAATCCCTTCAACGATCGAAAAACAACCTCGAAGTCCTGAACAACTCAAATATCCTCAAAAGCAACCTTACTACTACCCTCTGACATCACGATCGTCACAAGATACGCCTCGCAATCTCGCTCTAACATCTGCTCCGCCTGAATAGCTAAAATCACTAGGCTACTGGAAGTCGGTCTCAAGCCCTGAAACACCAACTTCTCTCCAGCACGCTCGTAGACCACTATGCCCCGATAGCAATCCAAGTGAACCCGGTAGAAAGACAACCAGTCCATACCAAGAATCATATCATACAACGCTACTAGACTAATCACCAAGTCCGCTGGCATCGAATGCCCCGCGATCTGAACATCCACTGCCCTAGCACGGCCCGAAGTAGCCAGGAAACCTCCTCCAGCCACCTTGACCATGCTTGCGCGCTCACCAGCGCTGCTCTGAATGCCACTACTCTCGGCACACTCCGGAGTAATATAGCAGTGCGATGCTCCCGAATCAAACATCACGTGGGACTCAAAACCGCCCACTAACAAGGTCCCTACACAATTTTATATGCGTTGAGAACCCTGACGACTCGACCACAAGTAAAATAAAAGAACACCACACAACAACAACAAATTCTACCGCTAGGAATTTACGAAGTTGGGTCTAGAATTTTACCTGTGATCTGACCAGCGTTACTGTTCTGGGCAAACTCTGCTGGTGAAAACACTCTCGGTGCCGGCCCGATCTAGCTAATCAGCTGCTGCACTGCCGCAATCTGATCCCTCGGCTGCACCTCAACTGGCTGAATCGCGGCTACAGTCGCCGGCTGTAATCTGGGATACATCGTCCGGATATACCTTGGCTCCCTGCAGTGAAAACACACTCTCAAATCCCGCTGCTGCGACTGCGGCTGGGACTGCGGCTGCTCCTACAAAACCTGCTGGTGGTCGCTCTTGCGGGGGCAACTCGACAAACGATGCTCCAAACTCCAACATCAATAACAGGCTCCGCCCCTTTGAATGGACCAGGAAGCACCATCCCATTTCTATTTCTGGCCCTGCGCGCAGGCTTGCCGCCTTTGCCGAAACCAAAACTGGAACTACTCTGCTACTGTTGATGCTATCTCCTCGGCTGAACAGCAGGAACAACCGACACGGGTACGGCCGCTGGAACGGCTACCACTAACTGACCTCTTAGATCCTCCTCGATGCCTGCAACCATCTCAACCAGCTTCGCCCTCGAGGCATACTCTAAAATCCTGCAGCGAATCCTCAAATCTGCACAAAGTCCCCTCAGGAACCTCTGAACATGAGTCCGCTCGTCTTCCATGCCACGATCCGCATAGACAAGCAACCTTCACACTAACAAAGGTCCCTACACACTTTTATATGCGTTGAGAACCCTGACGACTCGACTCGAACACTTTTATATGTTCTTTTCTAGAAAAATATAATATTCGGGTTATGAGAATTTAGAAAGTAGAGACTTTGATACACCACACAACAACAACAAATTCTACTGCTAGGAATTTATGAAGTTTGGTCTAGAATTTTACCTGTGATCTGCCCGGCATTACTGTTCTAGCCAAACTCTGCTGGCGAAAACACTCTCAGTGCCGGCCCGATCTGGCCAATCGGCTGCTGCACTACCGCAATCTGATCCCTCGGCTGCACCTTAACTGGCTGAATCGCGGCTACAGTCGCCGGCAACAATCTGGGACACATCGTCCGGATATGCCCTGGCTCCCTACAGTGGAAACACACTCTCAAATCCCGCTGCTACGACTGCGGCTGGGACTGCGGCTGCTGCTGCAAAACCTGCTGGTGGTTGCCCTTGCGGGGGTAACTCGAGAAACGATGCTAAAGACTCCCACATCCATAACAGGCTCCGCCCCTTTGACTGGACCAGGAAGCACCATCCCATTTCTGTTTCTGGCCCTGCGCGCAGGCTTGCCGCCTTTACCAGAACCAAAACTGGAACTACTCTGCTACTACTGCTGTTGTCTCCTCGGCTGAACAGTAGGAGCAACCGACACGGGTACGGCCGCTGGAACGGCTACCACTAACTGACCTCTTAGATCCTCCTCGATGCCTGCAGCCATCTCAACCAGCTTCGCCCTCGAGGCATACTCTGAAATCCTACAGCGAATCCTCAAATCTGCACGAAGTCCCCTCAGGAACCTCTGAACATGCGTCCGCTCGTCCTCCATGCCACGATCCGCATAGACAAGCAACCTGCTGAACTCGGCATCATACTCTCGCACAGTAGGATCACCCTGAACCAGCTCTACGAACCTCGTCCCGAGATGATATAAAGCCTCCTGAGGAAAGTACTTGGCGTTGAACTCAACCACGAACTCTCCCTAGGTCCACACAGCACCAGGCCTCCTAGCCTCAATTGCTCTCCACCATAAATGAGCATCCCCAGCCAGATAATGGATAGCTATCTCCACACGATAATCCTCCGGACATCAAATCGAACAGAAGTTGCGTTCTATGCGCATGCGCCACTCGTCTGCCTCCTTTGGCCCAACACCGTACAGGCTCTGAAACCAAAATGTAACACTAGCATTTTTTTTAAAGTAATTAAACATTATTAATTAGGTGAACAACAAACGGAAATAACCAACAGAATATTCAAATCCAATTCCAATATTAAATAACCAACAAATACCAATTTCAGGAATTAACAAGTCTAACAAATTCCATAATCACTAGCAACCTAACATGCTACTAAAAATCCAACAATCACAAAGTAAAAGACATCCTATCATCCCTTGTCCTTGCCTCGATTCCACGATCACATTTTTCCTTTACCTGCAACTCAAAAAAAACCGGGAGTTGCGTGAGTATTATCATAAATACTCAGTGAAGCGGTCATCCCGCAAAAGATTAAACATAAATTAACATTTACCAATTTATCACACATATTTAACCACAATTCCATTTTCACAATTTTTTTACAACATTCAAATTTCTTAAAAATTAAGCCAGGCGTCGATCGACACACCACAGTGGTGTCGATCGACACAATTTACTCGAGTACAGAAAACTGCACTGAGTGTCGATCGACACTACCACTAGGTGTCGATCGACACTCGCAACCACCGAGTATCAAATTTAAGGTGGTGTCGATCGACACTACCACTAGGTGTCAATCGACACCTCGATTCAGAAACCAGAGCCGAGTGTCTCCTCTCACGACTCGGCCTGGAATCGATACAAACGATGAAAGCGATCACAATACACGATTAACCAACATCAATCAACATCAAACATCACGGAAAACAACCAATAAACACGAATCATACAACTATAAACGGATAAACGCTAATCAAATAAATAAACTCCGCGATCACGCACTCACCTCGCGAAACGAGGATGAGCGATGGATTTGATCATGGAAATGAACCAGTCGCAGCCTCTGCAATGCCTAGCCTCATTGATTCTTGTTGGAAAACTGCACTAACTCGCACCACGAACGATCCAAGGAAGCAAACGAACGAAAACTCGAGACAACGCAACGATTCACGCTCAAAATCACTCTCTTCTCCTTTCTTCACGGTTTCTAACACTCAAATTCGATCCCCTTTCATGACTGCGCAACCCAAAACTTAAAAGTCACGATCTCCAGGGTTTTCCTCAACCCAAACCGCGTGAAAATCGCGGTTTAAATCAAAACAAATCGGTTATGCAGCTTTAGTGTCGATCGACACCTCCCAATGGTGTCGATCGACACCACTCGAATTTGGTTATTACGAGTTACGGTCGTTACAAGTGTAATTTATCGTCTTCGGATGATGAATCAGAAGAGGATCCACAAATTCCGATGTAATGGATATTTTTAATTTCATATAATATTAAGGTTAATAAGTTTATTCATTTTGAATGATTACAATTTTAAGTTGCAATTTGTCAATTAAGTAAGTTAAATTGTTTATGTAAGTGAAATTAAAATTAAGTTTATCAATTTTAAATTAAAATTAAGTAAATCAATTAAAATTAATTTGGCAATGATTACAATTTTAAAGTTGCAATTTCTCAATCAAGTAAATTAAAATTGTTCAATAATTTCAAGTTTTTAAATTAATTGGGTTTTCAAATTAATTGGGGTTTCACCCTAAAAATTTGGGCTTTTGAGATGAGAAACCCAAAATTTTATTTCTTTCCAAACACCCTAATCTCTTTTACTCTCTCTTCAACTGCGGCCACAAATCCCCGATCTCTCGATCTCTCTTCAACTCTCTCTTCATCCCCGATATCTCGATCTCTCTTCAAATCTCTCTCGCTCACCGACTCACCGTCTTCTTCTCTTCTTTGAATCACACCATGGCTGGACCATAAGGAGGACGAAAGAGAGCAACCCTTCCCAACGTTTCTCAGAGAGCCACTACATCGAAAAGACCTAGCTCTCTACTGACGCAATACGACTTTACTCCGGCTGACCCAATTCCCTCGACTCAGTCACCACAAGAGCTACTCCGTGTTTTACCCCAACAGCCAACGCCACGAGCACCACATTTACGAGATTTTCCACCGCCACAAACGCTTTTCCAGAACTCCCCTAACCACCAACGTCAAGACCATGAACTTGAAGCGGATTCTCATGTTCAGAACAATCCGCAGAATCAATCGAGTCCACTTGATAACTCTCAGGTGGCGCATAGTTATCCATCTTCTCAAGGAAACAACTTCGGGGAGGATTCTGATGAAGCAATTCCAGAACTTCGAGAGGATTCACTGAGGGATCTAAATGCTCTGTTGACGATGCCAGGCCGTGATAAGTTTGTCACGGTTCTCTCTCCCACACCAACGCTGAAGTCCAAGTGGTATAAACTCATATAAACTCTATATTTGATCTTGATTTCTAAACAGATGTGGCTATTTGATTTAGGGACTATAAGAGATCATGGTTTTCTGATTTTTGATTTCTAAACAAATCTGGCTATTTGATTTAAGGACTATAAGGGATAACAATCCTACATTGGTTATTCAAAGCAATTTTGGTTGAAACTTTCATTTTACAACTTTCTGTTAATGGATTCAATGTATTCTTTCTCCACTTGCAGTTTTACTCGCGACAAAGGATCACAACTGGTTAGGAAGATTACTAAAGTTTTTACAAACAAATTCGATGGTCCCTTCTATAGCTGGAGTTGTGTGCCTCAGGATAAAAGAGAAAGAATGTTCCTCGAATTCGCGGTACCGTTTTCTGTCCTCTACCCTTCTTAACATATAGGTTTACTTATGTTGTTTTCACTAAAATCTTTCTAATCTCTTTGTTTTGTAGAAAACCCACATTTGGGATCCTTTGATTACAGGGACAGTTCAGCTCTATTTTGAGAGTATCTGTCAACGGCGGATGAAAGACATGGTAAGCAACGTCAGGACTCCACGAGAACGCCCTACATGAATCGGCAAAACTCTTTAGAAAACGATGGTTGCCCATTGGGATACTGAAGAAGCACAACAGAAGAGTATCACCTATTCCAAATGTCGTATGTCTCAACGTAATGGTCTCGGTCCTCATATCCACTTATCAGGGCCAACATCGTTTCAAGAAAGAAAAGAAAATATGGTTAGTAACTTCTATATATTTGTTGTATATTTTCTTTTTCCTTTGCAACTTTAATTTTTCATAATCCTTGTTTTTTTTATCATTGCAGGCTGAAGAATTAAGAAGACCGGTTAGTTTTGGTGAGGTTTTCGTTAAGACACATACAAAACCAGATGGTACATTTATTGATCGCAAGGCGGAGAAAATTGCTCAAACTTATGAGAAGAACGTGGAAGACAAATTGGCTGAGATCCAGGTTGAGCCTTCATGTGTTTTAGACTGCGCTTCATGACCTCGGGAGCTCACAACATATGAGTATACATCCATCTTTCTTCAGGTAAAGTAACATTCTTCACAATCCACGGTTACATAGTCTTGCTTTTTATTTACTGTTATTCTCTTTTTTTTTACAGTCCACTGAAAAGGATTCGCGAGGCATTCCTTATGGAGTTGGAAGCATCAATCTTGACAATGTTGTAAGTGGCAATCAACCAGGAGACTTTGTGGCGTTTGTGACATTGGAAGAGAAACTGAAGGCAACAATCGATGCGCAGGCACGACGTGAAGCAGAGCATTCCCAAATTGTTGCTCAGCATAAGGACAAGCTCGAGCACTTGTCCTTGGTGGAAGAGTATTTGCGCAAAACTAATCCGGCCTTTTTAGACTTTTTGGCGACTCGTTCAGCTCAAGCAAGCACACCGCCTCTCTCAACCTCTCCAGCAACAACTCAACCTTCGAGTCCACATGCTTCTTAGGTTACTTATCAATCCCTCTCCACTTGTTAACTATCATAAACTTGTCACTTTTAGTATGAATGTGTGTGTACAAGCTCTCTGACTTTTTGTTTGTGTTAAGACTTGTAAGAATGTACTTTGTTTTATATTTAAATTCAGTGGTCTTTGTTTTAATTGCATTAGGATTGTATTTCTTTTTTCAAAATGAGAAACAAAACAAATTGCAGACAGGCACGAAATGGATACCATATATGTAGGTCCTTCAAAATCTTAGTCGCAAAATAGTCGTTATTCAGTCACAAAATAATCGTAACGTAAACGCAAATTAGTCACTAAATTTTATGACTATACTACGACTGCTGATATATCATGGTTTTTACCCGTTTTAGACCATGATATAAGTCACTTTTCTAGAGTCTTTTGGTGTTTTCGAGTCTTTTATGTTTTATCTTAGGTACAAGGACGCTTTGGACTCAATTGGTGTTTACTGGAGCAATTTGGAGCATAACAGAATGAGCAGTCAAAGTGGCAAGTTCGGAGTCAACATTCAGAGGCAGTGTCGAGCGACAATGATGTTGGTGTCGCTCGATACCAACATTACAAGCGTCGAGCAACTGATTTATGGTGTCGCTCGACATGACCTTCGGACCAGGCCAGAATTCAAGTTTCGGAAGATTTCCGTTTTTGCGCCAGAAAGCCCAGATGTTTGAAATTGGGCCCATGCCGACTTTTGTACTTATAAATATGTATTTTCAACCATTGTTTAGGCTATGATTTATTTTCTATTAGATATTTTTATACAAAGGAATTATTATTCATGTCTATGACTGAGTAATTGCCTAGTTAGGTTTTAGGGATTTTCAAAGGATGAATAAAATTTGTTAGAATTTATTTACTATTGGGATTTGCATATCTTATTTATATTCTTCACCTTGATTGCTTTAAATTCTGATTTAGGCCTGAATTAGATATCCTAGGTTGTTTAGTAGATGCGACATCATTATTGTATTTCCTGAATTGAATCATAGGTGAGCAAAGATTCGATTCGCAATGATAGTTAGCTTTGGATCTTTGTAAACAATCGAACCTGAATTTATTGGTTGTTTAGATCAATCTGATTTTGCAACGACAATTGGTTTTCTAGGTTTTAAACAGAGATAGTATTTGCAACGCCAGTTGATTTACTTTACAACAGTGTTTCGAATTCTAGAATTGTGCATCATAATTTTTCCCGATAGTAACTTTATTCTTCAACTTTGAATCATTCATGCGAATTCCCTAAAGCTTAGCGCTTGTCTTATTATTGAATTTAAAGCAATGCAATCATCTCTGTTTACTATCTCTGCAATCGTTTTTATTACAACTTTATTCTTCTTAGTTTAATATGAAAGTTTAAATCTATTGTGTAACCTGATTCCTTGTGGATTCGATAACCTTACGTGCTATAATTGATCTCTTAATTTGAGAGAGTAGTTCAAAGGAATTATCAACTGCCCCAACACCAACTTTGTTTAATCGTATATTTGTCGTAAGTTGGTCGTATATTTTATGCTTCTACTTGACGACTCTGTTACGACTACTGATAATAGTCGTAACATAGTCGTAAATTAGCGACTACTACGACTATGGTCTTTAGCGACTAAGGATTTACGACTGCACTTATTAGTCGTAAAACAGTCGTAACTCTTGATTTAGCGACTACTTTTCGACCAATGTTGCAGTCGTAAAAACCCTGTTTTCTTGTAGTGTATCCTAAAAACTAATAAAAAAACTTAAATTTAATGACTATGATTAGGACACCTAAGAGGATTTTGGTCAGTTTGTAAATTATAATTTTTTCCAAAGTTATACACCTAATTAACCTTTCTTATAAATTTATTTTTTAGGGACAACTGAAAAAATACCACTCTAAAATTACTTTTTACAAACATGTTATTTTTGAATATTTTTTTTACCAACATACCATTTATAAATTCGTTTCAAAAATTTGTATTTCAAAATTCTTAATCTTGAATTTTTTAGAGATATTTACAAAAATGTCACTTTTCAAATATGTCACTCTTAAATTATTTTCTTACCAACATGTCACTTATAAATCCATTTCAAAATCTTATATCTCAAAATTCTCAATTTAGAAAAATGTTTTAATCTCTAACGAACTTTACGCCAAAAAAACTAAACATTGATATAACATATTTAACCCAAACATAAATAATTTAAAAGTTTGGAAAAAATGATAGTAGCATTTTTAAAAAATAGCATATCAAAAGTGGCATATCTTAAAATTTGTAACATCTGCGAACCAAATATCAAAGTTTTGGTGGTCGTGTCGAACGACACGAGGGTTGTGTCGCGCTACACGATTTCTTTTGGCATAACCAGATTAAGTTTTAATCGCGGTTTTGACTCGGTTTAATGCGGTTTAGGGATTTCTGAACCCTAGGTATATAAAGGGCTCATGTGCAACCTTTTTTTGGCGTTAGAAATCAGAAAGAATTGAGAGAGAAAGAGGTGATTCATGTGTTCTTGTGTGTTGGTGAATTGTGAGAATGAGGCAATATTTTTTTCCTTGTATTGGAGAAGAGATGTAAAACCCGGTCTATTTTTTTTTTAATGCGGAAATTCCCATACCAATAATAACCAACGACTCAATCCAATTCCAGGGAAATAATAAAATCTAACAACCTATCCGGGTTCACTAAAACATAGCAAAAGCAGCAAACCAAAACGATCCTAATCATCCTCTCCCTAAAGCCATGATCCTGCGGTCTCACTTTTCCTTTTCCTTTACCTGTAACACAATTGAGAAAAATGAGTTGCGTAAGTTTTAGTGAGACGGTCTTCCCGTCTATAGATATATGAACAATCAAATAACAATTAATTTAAAAATATCTAATTCAGAAAACATGGGTGTCGATCGACACATCGCACGGTGTCGATCGACACTTGATTTACCTTGGTGTCGATCGATACACCATAAGGTGTCGATCGACACTAGGTTTCTTCTCCGAAACCGAATGGCACAAAACACACAAAAGTCACGATTTCAACAATTTCTAGCCGATTCTAACACAGAATCATCACACAAACATCCACCATTCATTCTTAAACATCCAAAACTAATTCCTATTCGATAATCGACAAATCCAAACCAACGGTCGCGCACTCACCTCGAGAACGGTTTGAACAAGGAAAAACCCGACTGAAACAGAAGGGGATATCTCGCGACTCCCTTCACCAAATCAAGTTCTGAAAACTGATCTGGAAACTATACACCGAGATCTTTCCAACGGTTTATAGAACTCCTTCTAACTCACGCCAGATCGACGGCAAACCCGCCCGCAATCTTGCTAAACGAAACTGGAAAAACAGTAATTTCAGAACCGACTCCCTGAAATCAAACGAACACAGAGAACGAAGCTTACCTCCGAATCAGGATCCGAAACCTGATCTAGAAACTAGACAAAACTATCATTCCAACGGTATAAGGATCCTCTCCTGATTCTCACGGTTCGACGGGAATCCTCCCTTGAAGCAGACTGATCGCAGTTTCGAATCTGCAGAAACCTCTCTCACGAAAACAACGATAACTCAGCGAATACTCAACCAAACCACAAACGGTTTTCACCGGACTCAAGACCATGGATCAGAGAATTTACCCTTAAAATCTCGCTCCAATCCAATCACAACTCGACCGCCGTCGCCTCCCCCCAAAACCGATAGAAAAGCTTCTCAAACTCAAGAGAACCCTAGTTCTCTCTCAATTCTCTTTGATTCTTTTTCTCTCGACTAATCTGCATTTTTCTCTGATAGAAACGCGGCCACAATCACTCAAGGCTTAAATACTCGAGCCCTAGGTCATTCCCATAACCGAGCGAAAACCGAGAATCGATTCTTTTAAACCAAACCGAACTCAGAACCTGGTGTCGATCGACGCCCAGCACTGGTGTCGATCGACACCCTATACCAAAAATCACTATTTGGTTTTGGGATGTTACAATTTCCCCCACTAAACTGGATTCGTCCTCGAATCCTGCAAAAATACGTCCACACAGGACCACACTCTGGCCCGCACCGGCCAATACCACAAGAGATTCTCACATAACCTCAGAGACTCACGAACTAGTCCTATGTTTATACGCACGTTCCTCAGACATTTATTACGTTTAACTCATCCACACACTCTAGGGAACCACCGTCCCCTCGGGAAACCACCGTCTCCCCGCACTATAGAGGAACCACCGTCCCAATATAGGCACTCTGTACTATAACAGAGACCACCGTCTTGGTATAAGTACTCAGGAAAACACCGTCTCCTGGAGAGACCACCGTCTCTCAGCATGTATACAGGAAACCACCGTCTCCAATACATACCCTGGAAACCACCGTCTCCAGCACATGAGTCATCCGTAATAAATGCTAAAACGCCTATAAACATCAGCGACTAGGTTACCTCACGTGGTCTACACTCGATACTCCCTAACCGGGATATCCACAAAAATACGACCCACACTGGTCCTCACACTCATAACATCAGAAACACAATTTGATACACCAAAAATATAAGGAAAACTCATCTTATAAATCTCCAAAACGTATATCATTACAACGAAACGAAAATACAAGAATCAAAACAACAACACCGGCACCAAAGGCCAAAAGAAACTAGAACCACAAAGAAAGCTAAGCTCATTCGGCGACATGGTCGTCGAACCATTTCCTGAACTTCAGCTTCATCTTTGCCTCTGGTTCCCAAGTCTCTTCCTGGCAGCCGCCACAAACCCATAAAATACGCATCAACGGAATCCTCTTCCGGCGCAGCTCCATGACTCTCCTCGCGAGAATCCTCACGGGAACCACCGGAACCGTCAAATCAGACTGCAGATCCGCAGGAAACTCAGGCACTAACACCTCCGACTCATGCAGGCACTTCCTTAACATAGACACATGGAAACCTCATGAAATGCCTTCATGATCGGTGGTAACTCAAGCCGATACGCTACCGGTCCCACTCGCTCCACCACAGGAAACGGACCCATAAAACGTGGACTCAGCTTGTTCTTCGAAATAGATCTGCTAGGACCCCTCAACATAGCCATCTCACGATACACGTGATCCCTAACCTCAAACTCAAGCTCACGCTGTCGCTTATCAGTGTAGCTCTTCTGGCGATTATGAGCTCCCTTCATGTTCAATCTCACGACCCAGATCCTCTCCGTTATTTTCTGAACATAAGTAGCTCCAAGAACACTGCGCTCCCCTACTTGGGTCCAGCATAAAGGCGTCCTACATGGCCTCCCATACAATGCCTCAAAAGGAGCCATCCCGATACTCGCCTGAAAGCTGTTATTATACGCAGATTCCACTAAGCTCAAGTGATCATACCAATGACCACCCCAATCCAGAACACACATCCTCATCAAATCCTCCATAGTCTAAGTCGTCCTCTCTGACTGCCCATCAGTCTGCGGATGATAAGCCATACTCATATGCACCTTATTGCCCATCTCTTCCTGAAATGCTCCCCAAAACTCAGATGCAACCCTGGTATCTCGATCCGACACAATACTGGCTGGCACTCCATGCAGCCTCACAATCTCCTGGACAAACTTCTTAGCCAACATAGCCGCTCCATCGGTCTTCTTAATGGCCAAGAAGTGTGCTCACTTAGTCAACCAATCCACGATCACCCGATAAGCATCGAACGTCCGCGAAACCGATAATCCCACTACAAAAACCATCGTAATCATATCCCACTCCCACTCTGGAATGGGCAAAACTCCTCTGAAATAGCACATAACCGCAAAGTGCTAACCTCGCTCACAAGCGACTCGATATCCTGCTCTCGAGACGAATCCACACGCCGACAACTCAGCGCATCCGCTACCTGATTAGCCTTGCCCGGATGATAGGTGATCTCCAGATCATAATCCGCCAACAGCTCAACCTAGCGCCTCTGCCTCATATTCAACAATGGCTGAGTGAAGATATGCTGCAGATTTTTGTGATCCGAGAAAATCTGCACTCTCCCTCCAAAGAGATAAAACCTCCAAATCTTCAGAGCGAACACGACTGCTCCCAACTCTAGATTCTGCATAAGACGATTACGCTCACTACCCTGCAACTGCCTCGAAACATGAGCAATAACTCGACCCTCCAGCATCAAAACGCAACCCAGACCAACTCCTGAAGCATCAGTATACACGGTATAAGACTTCCCCGGCTCGGGTAATGCCAATACCGTTGTACTAGTCCACATCTCCTTGAGTCTCGCAAAACTCTCCTCGCACTCCGGCGACCAGACAAACGGAATATCCTTACCGGTCAACTTCGCCATCGGATGCGCCTTACTCACAAAGCCCTTGACGAATCTCCGATAATAACTTGCCATACCCAAGAACTCCTGACCTCGGTCGCACTGCTCGGTCTAGGCCAAACTCGAATAGCCTCAATCTTAGCCGGATCCATAGATACTCCCTCTGCAAAAACAAAATGGCCCAGAATCCATCCCTCGCTGCCAAAAACTGTCAAAAATTGAATAAATTAATAAATAAATAAAAGTAAAAAATAAAAATAAAAAAAAATTACCGCAAATTGTTTGTACCACCGATCCTTGGTCTCCAGGTTAACAAACTTCCAGCTCGTGTGGCACATCTTGAAATCCCGCTCTATGATCTTCCTAACATCTTTTCCGACCGAATTTTTGCAAAACCTAAAAAATAATATAAAATCATATATTAATAATTAATAAACAAAATAAAATTAAAACTACGTACAAAAAATACTTACCACACAGCGTTAGGGTTGTTGCAAGTGGTAGGGCCAGGTACTAAATGGGGAAGAACCTGCCGTCCTGGAGTAACGAGAAGCTGCGCGAAGGTCATGTCATCCCATGAAGGAACTGCTCCAGGGTTTGGGCCAGGGGTTGGCTCGGGAGGTGGCGTCGGCTGTGACTCAGGAATCCCGGAACCAGAGTGGGAAGCAGAGGCCTGCGAGGGATGTCTATGCTGTCGCTGTCCTGGTCGTGAATGACCATTACCACGACCACCACCGGACTGTACGAACTCTAACCACTCGTTCTCTTCTGCCATCTAAATTTGATAATTTTTGAAATTAGTTATTGCATTTTAAAAAATATATAATTTAATATTGATTTTAACAATTGTAATAATAACATTAAATTAATCTAATCAACATTACAGATCAAAATAATTTAACATAATTAGTAAATTAAAAATTCTAATTAGTTAATCCTAAAATCCCAAGTACAATTCCATTCCTAATTAATTATTCCTAACCATTCGCAAAATTTAAAATTCATAAAAGAAAAGAAAAATTTAGAGATTTACCTTATGAGCTCGGGATCGGGAATGATTAGGAAGGTCGATGGCACTTTTTATTAGAGAGAGAAAAGTGATTTTGTTGAGAGATAAGTGATTTTGTGAGGAATGAGCGAGGGATTGGATTTCCTTATATAGGAAAAAAAAACCTCGCAAGTTAGTCGCAAATCGGTTGCTAAATGGGCCGAAAATTTGACCCAATACATGTTTGCTGCCCACGACTTTTCGTTTGCCGCGCACAAATCGTCGCAAATACCTCGCAAAAATTTAAAAACCGTCGCAAAAGCCTCGCAAAGTGTGAATTTATAGGTGAATGAACGATCAGTTAATATAGTTGACAGTGATTTTAGTCGCAAACCTGTAGCAAAGTTTGCTACGTTTTTGCGATGAATTCGTCGCAATTGCGTTGCAATTTAGCAATTGCAACGTATTTGCGACGACTTTGTCGCAAATCCCACGCAAATAAGGTTTAGGGTATACTTAGGGGTTTGGATGTTTTAGACCAAAAATATGATTCATAAAATGTAAATATACACTTTTTGGGGTCCTTAGTGCATGTATGAAGCAGAGTTAGTGTAGTAATTGAAGTTTTTCGTAAAATTGGCAAAAATGATAGATTGATCGAATTCTTAGTATAAGTACATGTATATCATACTTCGTTATATATGTTTCTCGAAAATGCTTTGAAAAGTTATATTTCAATAATTACAGAGAGATTGTTATTTATTAGACTCATACATTTACATTCGAAGAAGAGCTAATTAAAAGGTTATACAAAACGTATTGGTTAGAGTTTAGGGTATAGGAATTTGCTACGGTCTTGCAACGCAATCGTCGCAAGTTCGTCGCTAATAGAGGTTTTTGCGTCGAATTTGCGACAATTTCGTCACAACATCGTTGCAAACGTTCATAATTGCGACGTAATTGCGACGAAAGCGTCCCAAATTCGACGCAAAAACCTTTACCCTATACCTTTGTTTAGGTTGCAGTCATTTAGTTGTTATTTCGAGTTACGTGGCAAATTCAAGGTTATATCAGATTATTTAGGGACTCGTTCAACGGTGGCATTTGTATGCAACAGTGATCGAGCCCCTAAATAATCCGATCCATCCATGAATTTTGTTATGAAGGTAAACGTGGATTCCAAACCTCTGTTAAAATGCTTCGACAGAAACTTTGATTCCTAACAGTGGATTTAGCCTCATAATGTACTATGAATGCCATATCTGGCATTATAGTAGATTATAGGGCTAAATCCACCGTTTGGAATCAACTCACTATCGACATATATATATGAAGAGAGATGTGAGGAATGAGCGAGGGATTGGAATTGGTTTTATAGGAAAACCTTTCCTCGCAATTCACTCGCAATTTAGTCGCAAAAAGGCCCGATTTTTCCACCCAATGCATGTACTGTCATTTAATAGAGTTGACCGTAATTGTAGTCGCAAAAATGTAGCAAATTTAGCAACTGATATGCGACGAAATCGTCGCAAATGAGTCGCAAATTTTATAATACCAATCGCAAAAGCCTCGCAAACTGTAAATCTGTAGGTGAATGTAGCAAATGCCTATACCCTAAACCTTTGTGTTAATTACCAATTCTTATTATTTGGACATTGATGCAAATAATTTTATTTATCAATTAGGGCCTCTATGATATGTTTATATTCCAAAAAAGGCCTCTATGATATGTATATATTCCAAATAGAGCCAATTTAAACAATAAAAATAATGAATTGCTTAGTGTATAGGGTAAAGACATTTGCTACGTTTTTGCGAAGATTTCGTCGCAAAATCGTTGCAAACGTTCATAATTGCGACGTAATTGCGACGAAAGCGTCGCAAATTCGACGCAAAAACCTATACCCTATACCTTTGTTTAGATTGCAGTCGTTTAGCTGTTATTTTGATATAAGAATTAGGCCCTCTATGATGACGAAATCGTCGCAAATGAGTCGCAAATTTTATAATACCAATCGCAAAAGCCTCGCAAAGTGTAAATCTGTAGGTGAATGTAGCAAATGCCTATACCCTAAACCTTTGTGTTAATTACCAATTCTTATTATTTGGACATTGATGCAAATAATTTTATTTATCAATTAGGGCCTCTATGATATGTTTATATTCCAAAAAGGGCCTCTATGATATGGATATATTCCAAATAGAGCCAATTTAAACAATAAAAATAATGAATTGCTTAGTGAATAGGGTAAAGACATTTGCTACGTTTTTGCGACGATTTCGTCGCAAAATCGTTGCAAACGTTCATAATTGCGACGTAATTGCGACGAAAGCGTCGCAAATTCGACGTAAAAACCTATACCCTATACCTTTGTTTAGATTGCAGTCGTTTAGCTGTTATTTTGATATAAGAATTAGGCCCTCTATGATATGTTTTTATATTCGAAGATCGAACATTCAATTGAAACGGTATAAATAGTGTGCTCGTTGCAAATTAAATGGTTATATATCTTGTTTTAAATATTATTTTTTTAACACCACACTCGAAAATACATACTTAAAATATACACATAATTAATTTTAAATTTATTCATCTTCTTCATCATGATCAGAAACATAATGTTCTACTCTGCCATCTTCGTCACCATCGTCGTCCTCATCTTCCTCTTCGTCTTCATCAAACTCATCTTCGTTTCCTTCTGAATCCTCGAATATCACATCAAGACCACTATGAAGTGGGTCGATTCTTGTCAAATCGGTGGTTACCTCTGTAGGGATCGAAACTTCTTCGGTTCTTGCAGGTTTTAGATGTTTTAGACCAAAAATATGATTCATAAAATGTAAATATACACTTTTTGGGGTCCTTAGTGCATGTATGAAGCAGAGTTAGTGTAGTAATTGAAGTTTTTCGTAAAATTGGCAAAAATGATAGATTGATCGAATTCTTAGTATAAGTACATGTATATCATACTTCGTTATATATGTTTCTCGAAAATGCTTTGAAAAGTTATATTTCAATAATTACAGAGAGATTGTTATTTATTAGACTCATACATTTACATTCGAAGAAGAGCTAATTAAAAAGTTATACAAAACGTATTGGTTAGAGTTTAGGGTATAGGAATTTGCTACGGTCTTGCAACGCAATCGTCGCAAGTTCGTCGCTAATAGAGGTTTTTGCGTCGAATTTGCGACAATTTCGTCACAACATCGTTGCAAACGTTCATAATTGCGACGTAATTGCGACGAAAGCGTCGCAAATTCGACGCAAAAACCTTTACCCTATACCTTTGTTTAGGTTGCAGTCATTTAGTTGTTATTTCGAGTTACGTGGCAAATTCAAGGTTATATCAGATTATTTAGGGACTCGTTCAACGGTGGCATTTGTATGCAACAGTGATCGAGCCCCTAAATAATCCGATCCATCCATGAATTTTGTTATGAAGGTAAACGTGGATTCCAAACCTCTGTTAAAATGCTTCGACAGAAACTTTGATTCCTAACAGTGGATTTAGCCTCATAATGTACTATGAATGCCATATCTGGCATTATAGTAGATTATAGGGCTAAATCCACCGTTTGGAATCAACTCACTATCGACATATATATATGAAGAGAGATGTGAGGAATGAGCGAGGGATTGGAATTGGTTTTATAGGAAAACCTTTCCTCGCAATTCACTCGCAATTTAGTCGCAAAAAGGCCCGATTTTTCCACCCAATGCATGTACTGTCATTTAATAGAGTTGACCGTAATTGTAGTCGCAAAAATGTAGCAAATTTAGCAACTGATATGCGACGAAATCGTCGCAAATGAGTCGCAAATTTTATAATACCAATCGCAAAAGCCTCGCAAAGTGTAAATCTGTAGGTGAATGTAGCAAATGCCTATACCCTAAACCTTTGTGTTAATTACCAATTCTTATTATTTGGACATTGATGCAAATAATTTTATTTATCAATTAGGGCCTCTATGATATGTTTATATTCCAAAAAAGGCCTCTATGATATGTATATATTCCAAATAGAGCCAATTTAAACAATAAAAATAATGGATTGCTTAGTGTATAGGGTAAAGACATTTGCTACGTTTTTGCGAAGATTTCGTCGCAAAATCGTTGCAAACGTTCATAATTGCGACGTAATTGCGACGAAAGCGTCGCAAATTCGACGCAAAAACCTATACCCTATACCTTTGTTTAGATTGCAGTCGTTTAGCTGTTATTTTGATATAAGAATTAGGCCCTCTATGATGACGAAATCGTCGCAAATGAGTCGCAAATTTTATAATACCAATCGCAAAAGCCTCGCAAAGTGTAAATCTGTAGGTGAATGTAGCAAATGCCTATACCCTAAACCTTTGTGTTAATTACCAATTCTTATTATTTGGACATTGATGCAAATAATTTTATTTATCAATTAGGGCCTCTATGATATGTTTATATTCCAAAAAGGGCCTCTATGATATGGATATATTCCAAATAGAGCCAATTTAAACAATAAAAATAATGAATTGCTTAGTGAATAGGGTAAAGACATTTGCTACGTTTTTGCGACGATTTCGTCGCAAAATCGTTGCAAACGTTCATAATTGCGACGTAATTGCGACGAAAGCGTCGCAAATTCGACGCAAAAACCTATACCCTATACCTTTGTTTAGATTGCAGTCGTTTAGCTGTTATTTTGATATAAGAATTAGGCCCTCTATGATATGTTTTTATATTCGAAGATCGAACATTCAATTGAAACGGTATAAATAGTGTGCTCGTTGCAAATTAAATGGTTATATATCTTGTTTTAAATATTATTTTTTTAACACCACACTCGAAAATACATACTTAAAATATACACATAATTAATTTTAAATTTATTCATCTTCTTCATCATGATCAGAAACATAATGTTCTACTCTGCCATCTTCGTCACCATCGTCGTCCTCATCTTCCTCTTCGTCTTCATCAAACTCATCTTCGTTTCCTTCTGAATCCTCGAATATCACATCAAGACCACTATGAAGTGGGTCGATTCTTGTCAAATCGGTGGTTACCTCTGTAGGGATCGAAACTTCTTCGGTTCTTGCAGGTTTTAGATGTTTTAGACCAAAAATATGATTCATAAAATGTAAATATACACTTTTTGGGGTCCTTAGTGCATGTATGAAGCAGAGTTAGTGTAGTAATTGAAGTTTTTCGTAAAATTGGCAAAAATGATAGATTGATCGAATTCTTAGTATAAGTACATGTATATCATACTTCGTTATATATGTTTCTCGAAAATGCTTTGAAAAGTTATATTTCAATAATTACAGAGAGATTGTTATTTATTAGACTCATACATTTACATTCGAAGAAGAGCTAATTAAAAGGTTATACAAAACGTATTGGTTAGAGTTTAGGGTATAGGAATTTGCTACGGTCTTGCAACGCAATCGTCGCAAGTTCGTCGCTAATAGAGGTTTTTGCGTCGAATTTGCGACAATTTCGTCACAACATCGTTGCAAACGTTCATAATTGCGACGTAATTGCGACGAAAGCGTCCCAAATTCGACGCAAAAACCTTTACCCTATACCTTTGTTTAGGTTGCAGTCATTTAGTTGTTATTTCGAGTTACGTGGCAAATTCAAGGTTATATCAGATTATTTAGGGACTCGTTCAACGGTGGCATTTGTATGCAACAGTGATCGAGCCCCTAAATAATCCGATCCATCCATGAATTTTGTTATGAAGGTAAACGTGGATTCCAAACCTCTGTTAAAATGCTTCGACAGAAACTTTGATTCCTAACAGTGGATTTAGCCTCATAATGTACTATGAATGCCATATCTGGCATTATAGTAGATTATAGGGCTAAATCCACCGTTTGGAATCAACTCACTATCGACATATATATATGAAGAGAGATGTGAGGAATGAGCGAGGGATTGGAATTGGTTTTATAGGAAAACCTTTCCTCGCAATTCACTCGCAATTTAGTCGCAAAAAGGCCCGATTTTTCCACCCAATGCATGTACTGTCATTTAATAGAGTTGACCGTAATTGTAGTCGCAAAAATGTAGCAAATTTAGCAACTGATATGCGACGAAATCGTCGCAAATGAGTCGCAAATTTTATAATACCAATCGCAAAAGCCTCGCAAAGTGTAAATCTGTAGGTGAATGTAGCAAATGCCTATACCCTAAACCTTTGTGTTAATTACCAATTCTTATTATTTGGACATTGATGCAAATAATTTTATTTATCAATTAGGGCCTCTATGATATGTTTATATTCCAAAAAAGGCCTCTATGATATGTATATATTCCAAATAGAGCCAATTTAAACAATAAAAATAATGGATTGCTTAGTGTATAGGGTAAAGACATTTGCTACGTTTTTGCGAAGATTTCGTCGCAAAATCGTTGCAAACGTTCATAATTGCGACGTAATTGCGACGAAAGCGTCGCAAATTCGACGCAAAAACCTATACCCTATACCTTTGTTTAGATTGCAGTCGTTTAGCTGTTATTTTGATATAAGAATTAGGCCCTCTATGATGACGAAATCGTCGCAAATGAGTCGCAAATTTTATAATACCAATCGCAAAAGCCTCGCAAAGTGTAAATCTGTAGGTGAATGTAGCAAATGCCTATACCCTAAACCTTTGTGTTAATTACCAATTCTTATTATTTGGACATTGATGCAAATAATTTTATTTATCAATTAGGGCCTCTATGATATGTTTATATTCCAAAAAGGGCCTCTATGATATGGATATATTCCAAATAGAGCCAATTTAAACAATAAAAATAATGAATTGCTTAGTGAATAGGGTAAAGACATTTGCTACGTTTTTGCGACGATTTCGTCGCAAAATCGTTGCAAACGTTCATAATTGCGACGTAATTGCGACGAAAGCGTCGCAAATTCGACGCAAAAACCTATACCCTATACCTTTGTTTAGATTGCAGTCGTTTAGCTGTTATTTTGATATAAGAATTAGGCCCTCTATGATATGTTTTTATATTCGAAGATCGAACATTCAATTGAAACGGTATAAATAGTGTGCTCGTTGCAAATTAAATGGTTATATATCTTGTTTTAAATATTATTTTTTTAACACCACACTCGAAAATACATACTTAAAATATACACATAATTAATTTTAAATTTATTCATCTTCTTCATCATGATCAGAAACATAATGTTCTACTCTGCCATCTTCGTCACCATCGTCGTCCTCATCTTCCTCTTCGTCTTCATCAAACTCATCTTCGTTTCCTTCTGAATCCTCGAATATCACATCAAGACCACTATGAACTGGGTCGATTCTTGTCAAATCGGTGGTTACCTCTGTAGGGATCGAAACTTCTTCGGTTCTTGCAGGTTTTAGATGTTTTAGACCAAAAATATGATTCATAAAATGTAAATATACACTTTTTGGGGTCCTTAGTGCATGTATGAAGCAGAGTTAGTGTAGTAATTGAAGTTTTTCGTAAAATTGGCAAAAATGATAGATTGATCGAATTCTTAGTATAAGTACATGTATATCATACTTCGTTATATATGTTTCTCGAAAATGCTTTGAAAAGTTATATTTCAATAATTACAGAGAGATTGTTATTTATTAGACTCATACATTTACATTCGAAGAAGAGCTAATTAAAAGGTTATACAAAACGTATTGGTTAGAGTTTAGGGTATAGGAATTTGCTACGGTCTTGCAACGCAATCGTCGCAAGTTCGTCGCTAATAGAGGTTTTTGCGTCGAATTTGCGACAATTTCGTCACAACATCGTTGCAAACGTTCATAATTGCGACGTAATTGCGACGAAAGCGTCCCAAATTCGACGCAAAAACCTTTACCCTATACCTTTGTTTAGGTTGCAGTCATTTAGTTGTTATTTCGAGTTACGTGGCAAATTCAAGGTTATATCAGATTATTTAGGGACTCGTTCAACGGTGGCATTTGTATGCAACAGTGATCGAGCCCCTAAATAATCCGATCCATCCATGAATTTTGTTATGAAGGTAAACGTGGATTCCAAACCTCTGTTAAAATGCTTCGACAGAAACTTTGATTCCTAACAGTGGATTTAGCCTCATAATGTACTATGAATGCCATATCTGGCATTATAGTAGATTATAGGGCTAAATCCACCGTTTGGAATCAACTCACTATCGACATATATATATGAAGAGAGATGTGAGGAATGAGCGAGGGATTGGAATTGGTTTTATAGGAAAACCTTTCCTCGCAATTCACTCGCAATTTAGTCGCAAAAAGGCCCGATTTTTCCACCCAATGCATGTACTGTCATTTAATAGAGTTGACCGTAATTGTAGTCGCAAAAATGTAGCAAATTTAGCAACTGATATGCGACGAAATCGTCGCAAATGAGTCGCAAATTTTATAATACCAATCGCAAAAGCCTCGCAAAGTGTAAATCTGTAGGTGAATGTAGCAAATGCCTATACCCTAAACCTTTGTGTTAATTACCAATTCTTATTATTTGGACATTGATGCAAATAATTTTATTTATCAATTAGGGCCTCTATGATATGTTTATATTCCAAAAAAGGCCTCTATGATATGTATATATTCCAAATAGAGCCAATTTAAACAATAAAAATAATGGATTGCTTAGTGTATAGGGTAAAGACATTTGCTACGTTTTTGCGAAGATTTCGTCGCAAAATCGTTGCAAACGTTCATAATTGCGACGTAATTGCGACGAAAGCGTCGCAAATTCGACGCAAAAACCTATACCCTATACCTTTGTTTAGATTGCAGTCGTTTAGCTGTTATTTTGATATAAGAATTAGGCCCTCTATGATGACGAAATCGTCGCAAATGAGTCGCAAATTTTATAATACCAATCGCAAAAGCCTCGCAAAGTGTAAATCTGTAGGTGAATGTAGCAAATGCCTATACCCTAAACCTTTGTGTTAATTACCAATTCTTATTATTTGGACATTGATGCAAATAATTTTATTTATCAATTAGGGCCTCTATGATATGTTTATATTCCAAAAAGGGCCTCTATGATATGGATATATTCCAAATAGAGCCAATTTAAACAATAAAAATAATGAATTGCTTAGTGAATAGGGTAAAGACATTTGCTACGTTTTTGCGACGATTTCGTCGCAAAATCGTTGCAAACGTTCATAATTGCGACGTAATTGCGACGAAAGCGTCGCAAATTCGACGCAAAAACCTATACCCTATACCTTTGTTTAGATTGCAGTCGTTTAGCTGTTATTTTGATATAAGAATTAGGCCCTCTATGATATGTTTTTATATTCGAAGATCGAACATTCAATTGAAACGGTATAAATAGTGTGCTCGTTGCAAATTAAATGGTTATATATCTTGTTTTAAATATTATTTTTTTAACACCACACTCGAAAATACATACTTAAAATATACACATAATTAATTTTAAATTTATTCATCTTCTTCATCATGATCAGAAACATAATGTTCTACTCTGCCATCTTCGTCACCATCGTCGTCCTCATCTTCCTCTTCGTCTTCATCAAACTCATCTTCGTTTCCTTCTGAATCCTCGAATATCACATCAAGACCACTATGAACTGGGTCGATTCTTGTCAAATCGGTGGTTACCTCTGTAGGGATCGAAACTTCTTCGGTTCTTGCAGGTTTTAGATGTTTTAGACCAAAAATATGATTCATAAAATGTAAATATACACTTTTTGGGGTCCTTAGTGCATGTATGAAGCAGAGTTAGTGTAGTAATTGAAGTTTTTCGTAAAATTGGCAAAAATGATAGATTGATCGAATTCTTAGTATAAGTACATGTATATCATACTTCGTTATATATGTTTCTCGAAAATGCTTTGAAAAGTTATATTTCAATAATTACAGAGAGATTGTTATTTATTAGACTCATACATTTACATTCGAAGAAGAGCTAATTAAAAGGTTATACAAAACGTATTGGTTAGAGTTTAGGGTATAGGAATTTGCTACGGTCTTGCAACGCAATCGTCGCAAGTTCGTCGCTAATAGAGGTTTTTGCGTCGAATTTGCGACAATTTCGTCACAACATCGTTGCAAACGTTCATAATTGCGACGTAATTGCGACGAAAGCGTCCCAAATTCGACGCAAAAACCTTTACCCTATACCTTTGTTTAGGTTGCAGTCATTTAGTTGTTATTTCGAGTTACGTGGCAAATTCAAGGTTATATCAGATTATTTAGGGACTCGTTCAACGGTGGCATTTGTATGCAACAGTGATCGAGCCCCTAAATAATCCGATCCATCCATGAATTTTGTTATGAAGGTAAACGTGGATTCCAAACCTCTGTTAAAATGCTTCGACAGAAACTTTGATTCCTAACAGTGGATTTAGCCTCATAATGTACTATGAATGCCATATCTGGCATTATAGTAGATTATAGGGCTAAATCCACCGTTTGGAATCAACTCACTATCGACATATATATATGAAGAGAGATGTGAGGAATGAGCGAGGGATTGGAATTGGTTTTATAGGAAAACCTTTCCTCGCAATTCACTCGCAATTTAGTCGCAAAAAGGCCCGATTTTTCCACCCAATGCATGTACTGTCATTTAATAGAGTTGACCGTAATTGTAGTCGCAAAAATGTAGCAAATTTAGCAACTGATATGCGACGAAATCGTCGCAAATGAGTCGCAAATTTTATAATACCAATCGCAAAAGCCTCGCAAAGTGTAAATCTGTAGGTGAATGTAGCAAATGCCTATACCCTAAACCTTTGTGTTAATTACCAATTCTTATTATTTGGACATTGATGCAAATAATTTTATTTATCAATTAGGGCCTCTATGATATGTTTATATTCCAAAAAAGGCCTCTATGATATGTATATATTCCAAATAGAGCCAATTTAAACAATAAAAATAATGGATTGCTTAGTGTATAGGGTAAAGACATTTGCTACGTTTTTGCGAAGATTTCGTCGCAAAATCGTTGCAAACGTTCATAATTGCGACGTAATTGCGACGAAAGCGTCGCAAATTCGACGCAAAAACCTATACCCTATACCTTTGTTTAGATTGCAGTCGTTTAGCTGTTATTTTGATATAAGAATTAGGCCCTCTATGATGACGAAATCGTCGCAAATGAGTCGCAAATTTTATAATACCAATCGCAAAAGCCTCGCAAAGTGTAAATCTGTAGGTGAATGTAGCAAATGCCTATACCCTAAACCTTTGTGTTAATTACCAATTCTTATTATTTGGACATTGATGCAAATAATTTTATTTATCAATTAGGGCCTCTATGATATGTTTATATTCCAAAAAGGGCCTCTATGATATGGATATATTCCAAATAGAGCCAATTTAAACAATAAAAATAATGAATTGCTTAGTGAATAGGGTAAAGACATTTGCTACGTTTTTGCGACGATTTCGTCGCAAAATCGTTGCAAACGTTCATAATTGCGACGTAATTGCGACGAAAGCGTCGCAAATTCGACGCAAAAACCTATACCCTATACCTTTGTTTAGATTGCAGTCGTTTAGCTGTTATTTTGATATAAGAATTAGGCCCTCTATGATATGTTTTTATATTCGAAGATCGAACATTCAATTGAAACGGTATAAATAGTGTGCTCGTTGCAAATTAAATGGTTATATATCTTGTTTTAAATATTATTTTTTTAACACCACACTCGAAAATACATACTTAAAATATACACATAATTAATTTTAAATTTATTCATCTTCTTCATCATGATCAGAAACATAATGTTCTACTCTGCCATCTTCGTCACCATCGTCGTCCTCATCTTCCTCTTCGTCTTCATCAAACTCATCTTCGTTTCCTTCTGAATCCTCGAATATCACATCAAGACCACTATGAACTGGGTCGATTCTTGTCAAATCGGTGGTTACCTCTGTAGGGATCGAAACTTCTTCGGTTCTTGCAGGTTTTAGATGTTTTAGACCAAAAATATGATTCATAAAATGTAAATATACTCTTTTTGGGGTCCTTAGTGCATGTATGAAGCAGAGTTAGTGTAGTAATTGAAGTTTTTCGTAAAATTGGCAAAAATGATAGATTGATCGAATTCTTAGTATAAGTACATGTATATCATACTTCGTTATATATGTTTCTCGAAAATGCTTTGAAAAGTTATATTTCAATAATTACAGAGAGATTGTTATTTATTAGACTCATACATTTACATTCGAAGAAGAGCTAATTAAAAGGTTATACAAAACGTATTGGTTAGAGTTTAGGGTATAGGAATTTGCTACGGTCTTGCAACGCAATCGTCGCAAGTTCGTCGCTAATAGAGGTTTTTGCGTCGAATTTGCGACAATTTCGTCACAACATCGTTGCAAACGTTCATAATTGCGACGTAATTGCGACGAAAGCGTCCCAAATTCGACGCAAAAACCTTTACCCTATACCTTTGTTTAGGTTGCAGTCATTTAGTTGTTATTTCGAGTTACGTGGCAAATTCAAGGTTATATCAGATTATTTAGGGACTCGTTCAACGGTGGCATTTGTATGCAACAGTGATCGAGCCCCTAAATAATCCGATCCATCCATGAATTTTGTTATGAAGGTAAACGTGGATTCCAAACCTCTGTTAAAATGCTTCGACAGAAACTTTGATTCCTAACAGTGGATTTAGCCTCATAATGTACTATGAATGCCATATCTGGCATTATAGTAGATTATAGGGCTAAATCCACCGTTTGGAATCAACTCACTATCGACATATATATATGAAGAGAGATGTGAGGAATGAGCGAGGGATTGGAATTGGTTTTATAGGAAAACCTTTCCTCGCAATTCACTCGCAATTTAGTCGCAAAAAGGCCCGATTTTTCCACCCAATGCATGTACTGTCATTTAATAGAGTTGACCGTAATTGTAGTCGCAAAAATGTAGCAAATTTAGCAACTGATATGCGACGAAATCGTCGCAAATGAGTCGCAAATTTTATAATACCAATCGCAAAAGCCTCGCAAAGTGTAAATCTGTAGGTGAATGTAGCAAATGCCTATACCCTAAACCTTTGTGTTAATTACCAATTCTTATTATTTGGACATTGATGCAAATAATTTTATTTATCAATTAGGGCCTCTATGATATGTTTATATTCCAAAAAAGGCCTCTATGATATGTATATATTCCAAATAGAGCCAATTTAAACAATAAAAATAATGGATTGCTTAGTGTATAGGGTAAAGACATTTGCTACGTTTTTGCGAAGATTTCGTCGCAAAATCGTTGCAAACGTTCATAATTGCGACGTAATTGCGACGAAAGCGTCGCAAATTCGACGCAAAAACCTATACCCTATACCTTTGTTTAGATTGCAGTCGTTTAGCTGTTATTTTGATATAAGAATTAGGCCCTCTATGATGACGAAATCGTCGCAAATGAGTCGCAAATTTTATAATACCAATCGCAAAAGCCTCGCAAAGTGTAAATCTGTAGGTGAATGTAGCAAATGCCTATACCCTAAACCTTTGTGTTAATTACCAATTCTTATTATTTGGACATTGATGCAAATAATTTTATTTATCAATTAGGGCCTCTATGATATGTTTATATTCCAAAAAGGGCCTCTATGATATGGATATATTCCAAATAGAGCCAATTTAAACAATAAAAATAATGAATTGCTTAGTGAATAGGGTAAAGACATTTGCTACGTTTTTGCGACGATTTCGTCGCAAAATCGTTGCAAACGTTCATAATTGCGACGTAATTGCGACGAAAGCGTCGCAAATTCGACGCAAAAACCTATACCCTATACCTTTGTTTAGATTGCAGTCG